>OZ023165.1:11317319-11717319 GCA_963678695.2 Diplodus puntazzo | reverse complement strand
GTAGTTTAAAGGACGGATCTGCCGATAGCTGGGAGACTAAAAGTGAGAAATGGGGAAGGATAGAAGGCAGTTTAAAGCTTGTAACATAGCAGATAACTGCTCACCTCTGACTGGTGGATACTTTCTTTGAGTGCTAATGCATGAAGAAAACACGACTCCTAACATCTGCTGCATCGCTGTCATCAGGTGTAAACCTCACCTCATTGAGATGTCACCTCGTGAGAAGCTGAGAGGAACACCGCTCGTAGGTTCGACCCCTGCGCATTTTTTTGAACCACGTCGGACCGGTTAGGAAAAGGTTTTGTAAAACGTAGAGCTTTTCGTTGAGACACCACTGCCATCATCTGTTGATTTAATTTCCATTAGTGGCTGCTCAAGGACGGAAGCGCAGAAGGGTGCCACGCAAATGCTGGAAAATGTCAAAGATAATTGTTCCCACCTTTTCTCTACAGCAGGTGGAACACTGAAAGCTTCACTTTTAGACCGTAAATATCAAAAGGTGGCAATCAGCTCCTTTGGATTTTTGAACGTTTATAAAAAAAATCACAGAAGAAGTCTGTCTCTATCCAAGTGAAATGTTTACGCCATTTTCCATTTGAATATATTTATAGTCCTACTGGGGATAAGTTTTGCTTGGCCAAAAACTGAAAAGCTGACTCGTAGTGGCATCCCAAAAACCTCAAACAAATACAAATGTGACTTTATTGTCGCATAATTCCTCCTTTTCTCCTATCAAAGTGCAAAGTCAACCTAAATTTTAATTTAGGTTCATGATATTATTTTGGGTTACTACTATGATATGTTTACATGCTCTAACGCTCAAAAAGCGCATCAGTTTTCTCAAACTGTCCAGTGCAGCAGCACTGTGTCCCCCCTCTGTCTGAAACACTCTGTTTTAGCACCTGTCTCTTTAAGGTCCCCCCTCCTGAATACTCAGTCTCATTGGTCATCTCACACAAGCATGAGCCAGCCCCGCTAATAGCAGCAGAACAGCTGTGTTAAATCAATGCTAATACATTGTGCAAATGTTTGACTCTGTGATGTCACAAAGTCACAGAATTAAAGGCTTGACGACTGACGAGGCGTTTCAGGAGCAGTGTTTTCTGTGGGAGAGAGGAACATCTGTTCGTGCCGGCTTTGACCTTTTTCATTTTCAAGATCTTTGACATGCACGATAACATATATAACACACTAAAAAAACAAAAACGGTCTCTTTAAAAAAGTACAAGTGGAGGTGTACAGTCTGTGAACCCTTAAATCACGCGATATTTGCCGATATTTGCGCCGTATAAAGAAGAGGTTGTAAAGGATGGATCTAAAGGGGGGACGGACAGTAGATCCACTCAGTGATGGATATAGGAGGTGTTAGGCAGCTGTGTGTCCAAAAGGGACATGCTCAATGGAATCAACAGGAAGGAAAAGGACACGGCGGGTGAACAGACACCTGAGGGGTTGGTTGGCAGAGGACAATACTGTACATAAGAGCAGATGGATGGCGGAGGGGAGGGGGGATGCCCACACCCCCCACCCCCCACACACACACCCATCCTCCCCTCTCTCTCAGCCATTAGAGAATCTGTAGCTGTTAATAGGTGGCTGAAGTGCAGATTATCTCACCTGTGGGGACAAATTGGGGTTTGCTAAAAAGGTTCCACTCTGATCTCTGTTGGGAGCCATTGTGTCTGGAGACACACATACACACACACATTCTGGACACATACTGTGTGTATCCTTTTGTGTGCTGAAAGTGTCAGTGTGATGATCCATTGATTGTCTCGTATATGGACCATATAGATCCAGTTTTGCTCCCTTGACACCAATTCATGTGCTCTACTTTCTTTTGTGAGTGTGTGTGTGTGTGTGTGTGTGGGTGTGTGTGTGTGTGTGTGTGTGTGTGTGTGTGTGTGTGTGTGTGTGTGCGTGTGTGTGTGTGTGTGTTAACATTTTTTCCTAATTTATATGATTAGGTATAATTGTGTTTGTGTGGGCCTGCCTGAGTGTGTGTTGCTGTGATGCCAGGCAGCTCTCAGCTCATGAATTAAAGATGAATTATACATTACGTGATGTCAGTGGTGATCTGCTCCGCAGACCGTTTATACTGCCACCGTACCCGGGCTCTGCTGTCTGAGAACAATCTCAGTGCCACCGCGCTACCAGCAGGGATCTGTATCCATTACTGGGTTAATCGATCTCTTGGAGCAGTGGTTTTTTGTCTTTTCAACAAAGGTTTTTATTCAAAGTTCTGTGTGGATTCTGTTCAAAACTTTGGCAAATTTTTGCACAATATAGTCTTTTTCAAGAGCAGGTATAGATCATAAAACTAATGATGGCTGAATTCCATATAGCTGCTTCAGTTTGAGGGTCCTGGTATTGTTCAGCCTGACTTACTGTCACATTGTCATGACGCTTGAATAGAGCTGAGTCAGCGTTAATGTTATAACCACCTGTGGCTCTCATACTATAACAGGTCAGAGTCTCTGCAGTAAACATGCACATATTTGACAAGCAGAACGAGGAATTGCAGCCAAGTATATTGAATGTCACAAGGCTGACAGTCCACAGGTACGCTAGCAGCTCTGTTAGGCTGTGTTTGGGCATCTGAGCAGCATTGTAACGTGCCCACAATGACAAAGCTAACATTGCTATCGTTCCTTCATATAAGATCAACCATGTTCACCATATTAGCTTAGCATACTGCCATTTGCTAATCATGACTAAGCACAACGTTTAGCAGATACTAAGGATAATGTTTTTTAAATTTACAATAATGTCCCTCACAGAGCAAGCATATATCCACATATAATGAAAATATAATGTAGTTCATTTAAAATACATTTTAATGCACAGAAGGAGTTTGACAATGCGTGCATATGTATTGTCATTTTGCTCCAACATTAGTTCTGAAATATATTAAAGTTCAATTTTTATGATACATAGGCAATATAAACTGATACATTTTAAAAACACCTATTTCTTAGAATATTTTACAATTACTACATGTTACTAATTATTAAATAATACGTCTTGGAAAATGGATGGTAACATTTTGAAATATTTGAAAAACTGCAATAATTGCTATACATTATTTGTCAATATATAAAAACATGTAATTTGATATATTCTAAAATACAATGCAAGTACATTATTAAGGTTATATTTACATTTAAAATGTAGTCATGAACGCCTTTTTAATCTAATAAAGCTAGAATGTTGGTATATGTTAGATCTTCATATATGGCGACATAATCCATAGTATTTTGATCTCACGTTGGAAAGGTCGAAGGTCAGTTGACCAACAATGTCGATAGGATTCATTATCTATGGACAATGAATATTTTTACCAAATTTGACTCCAATACATTCAATGGCTGCTGAGATGTCTCAGTCTGGACTAAAGTGACCGACTGACGGTTCATCATTGACCTCTCTAGAACCAAAATGGTTTTAGTTACTACGCACATTGGTCCTTCAAAATGATCTCTCTGAGTTTACTTCAGGTCAATAATGACAAACATTATAATGTCATAAACTTGTCTTTACTGGCAGTGTGACTGTTTTTACTCACATTTAAATCGTAATGAAAACGTCACACAAATGATACTAAATCCTAAATATTTCTTTCTTCTTTGATTTCTTTCCATACTGTGGATTTGAGTGCAAACATCCTCCTAATTTCACCGTGACATTTATTCATTTTCCAAGTGTCGCATAAATGAAACGTCCCGGGATAATTGTTAATCTGCTCAGCAGACAGTACAGCAGCTTCAGCCCGTCTGAGGCTCCACTGCTGGTTTCTCACTGTCGAGCAGATAAAGCAAGGAGGCTGGAGGCAGCCGAGGTCTCACCGTATGAAATCAATACAGGCATTTAAATGTTTTAAAAGGGCCGAGTGCCTTTGGATTTAATGGCTTCACACCTCGCTAAGTGAAGAGACCACACTTCCCAATGAGGCCTTCCAGTGTAGAGCTGCGGGCACAAAACCTGACCATCATCACCATCATCCGCTGTCTTTGTGGTTCTGGTGCTTTTTGTGTAAGAGTAACGGATCTCGCAATGTTACATGAGCACTTGTGTTTAGACGTTCCCCTTCATAAGCAGGTCTACAAGTATCAGCATGGTATGAGGGATGAAAACCTCCATATTCAGCAGGTCATCATGGTTTTGGTGGTCTGGCTTTTATTTCCTTGTTAAAATACCGCTGTTGACCTTTTCTTTGCAATTAGATGAGACATAAGATGGATATTCTGATGATTTATGGCACGCAGAGTTTTCTGCTGTTTGGATGATAGATGGTGGCCCACACGTGGTGTTTCATTGATATTCCCGCACAGTACTGGCTGCTCTAACTACATTACAGGTGTAAGGTATTAAGCTGTGTACACGAGCGGTGCGCAGAATCCCAATGTTTCCTCTCTGTCCGGTCTGATATCACTGCGGTGGTTTGAAAGCCGACCGGGAAGTTCTGTTTTTTCAAAGCTTTAACTTCAAATGAGGGAAACACTGCATTCACTGACTCTAATAAACACCTTCAGCAGCCAGTGGAGGAAGTCTGAACTGGGAAACATTGCAACATGAGTTTAAGAGTTGATTCCTCTGACTACCAGCGCATTTTGAGCTCAATTTTTCAAAACAAAGAAAAGTCTGTTATGGCTGCCTTGTGCTGACATTTCTTGTGACTTACCCACAGACACAGTGAGCGATGAGCTAATATCTGCTGATAAATGCCGAGCTCCGAACATTCACATGACAGGTTTGTCAGGTTGCACAATTTTATAATAACGAGCTCAGATTTCTCCACCAACAGGAGCAGATTCCCCCTGAGAAGACTTGACTGACCCTGTTAGTGTTTATTGCCAGAGGGTGAGGGGTTTATATGCTAACTGTGGATGATGGATGAGGAGGTTTAACGTTGATGGATAATGAATGTGAGCTCTGCTGCGTATTGACGTCGCTCTGCAGCGGCAGCACTCCTCGGCTGCACGGCGAGGAGACAAACACGGGCTGCAGCGGCACATACTGTACTGGTATAGGCTTGCGGTGTGTATGTATTCACAAGTACCCTCGTCCCTCTTCTCCTCCCCGTTTCTCTCCTTTGCTCTTCCTCCTCCACTCCTCTTGCCTCATTCTTTCCATCGCCCCACTTCCCGGTCCCAGAGTGAGGCTGTGTGACATCATCACCGCGCTGCCGCCTCTTGTTGTGATGTGGAAGTGGAGACGTGGAAAATGACTAGATGGCACCTCCCGCTGATGCTAGTCTGGCTGCAGTGCTGTTACTATGGTTACATATGGCCGGTGTGGTTTGTTGCTATGGTTACCACAGCAGCTGTGAGCCTGACGGAGACTGTAGACTGTTCAGTGGATGAAGAGGACTGCGATGTGAAATTAGATCACAAAATGCTTGATTTTTACAGAAATTAGTCTGTGTTAGCAAGATAGGTAGCTCCGCAACATGAGATAAAACGGGCAGGTTTACAACAGACGGTTTATTGGTTTAATTCATTCTTCACCTCTGGAACTTCTAACTGTGGTAAAATATCTACACCTAAGCTACGTTTACTAGCATTATTTCAGGGCTTTAAAACAGATCTGATGCTGAAGATGCCACATAAAGTACTAGTTTATGAGTCGCTGTATTTTTGCGGCAGAGTCAGTAGGCGGTCATTTTTACCATGAGGGGATGACTCAATGGGAACACCTGATGAAATGAGAGAACGGCTCTTTAAAACTCATGAGATACCCTTTTGGTTTCTGTATCTTTTTGATACCCCCACTCACTCTGTAGCTATAGAGTCTGGAGACTATTATAGATCCGCAACAAGGCTGACAAAAGAGTGAGACTGAAAGAAACTGATTTATCAATAGGCAGCACACTAAGAGCCTCAGAGCCATGCTCGGGAGGGCCATAGATTCTGACTTGCAAAATATCTCAGTCAGATAAAGGATCAGTGAGTCAGGCAACGTATTCAACTAAACAACCCTGTCTGTTTGTTCAGGAAGTGAGGACCCGCATGCAAACACAAGGAAAGGTAGATGATGAAAAACCAAAAAGAGAGCTTTTGATAAAGAAGCTGAAATGCAAATTATAAAAGCAGGCCAGAACGCTGGCTGGGGTAACTAACTCCAATACACTAAAGAGAAAAGCACAAATTATACTCGCGGGGACCAAAACCAGGAACACTGAGGACACATGATGAGCAAGTGCAGGAAGACGGGAGGAGCAGAACAGGACTGGGGAATAGGCGTGAAATGGCAGAGGTGACACGAGGACGAGGACAGATGCACCGACAGCGAGTGAGGGAAAAACACAGACTTAAATACATCAGGAAGGGAAGGCTACTGAGGGACAGGAGGACAGGAAGTGTCAAAGAGAACATGAGGATGACACCTACAAAATAAAACAGGAAATAAGTTAACTAACACCTCAAAACCATGAGACCCCTCTGCTTATCAAATCGTCTTCTGCAGGATTAATGAAGGCCTTTATTTCTCTACAGGCCAAGTCAAACATGACTAATAGACCACAAGGACATTAGTAATACACTAACTTAGTAAAACAGTGGATGATCTTTGTCCTATATCCAATTAAACCTCATTTCTTCATACATTCACATGTAATATTCACTTGGTTCGAACATAAAAACATGCTGAACTTTGGAGAAATGTCAAAGGATTGGAGTGGAGAAGCGGTTGGAAGACTCAAACCGCCTCAGCGGTGCCATTATAACTAATGTATTTCATTACATTATTATTACTTAACTGCTTCTCGGGCTCCACAGTTCTCCGTCTTTTTATGTCCCCAGCAGTGATTTCCTGATAGAGAAGCTCTGAAGCCGGAGCCCCGGGGCTTGTTGTAAAGTGTAAGAGTTACACGATGATAAAGATGATCTCCTCACGTGTCACTTCATAGTATTCCAGTGTTGCATAATTCACAGTACCCGCACTTCCGTCGTGTTGTAGATCATTAGCATGAATCAGTGCTGCTCTGTAGGTTCTTACTCTCCTCTTTCTCTCTCCACCTTTTACTACTTCTCTTTGCCTCCGAGATGTAGATCAGTGCACCACTCTCAGTAGCAGGACTTAGGACACAGGCTCAGACAGAGTATTGATTTTAGTATTTATGCACACAGGTTTTTAAGTGTTGTACAGGGTTTGAAATATACGTATATAAATCTGTGGTGAAGTGTTTTCTCCTCTTTTTGTTGCTTCTGTCTTTCCCTACCTACCATGCAGGAATATTTCTATTTTCAACCCAATTACACATGCAACCTGGTTCTCGGTCAACTCGCATGAGTGTCATAACCAGTTCAGAGCAACCCGGTTGACCTCGAAATCAGATTTAGACGAAATGTTAAAGATTCCTGGACTGCGGCCATGTTTAAAACAGGTTACTGTGTCATGGAAACATCTGGCCTGCTTGGACATTTTTTGCTGCTCACTCGGACTCACATTTCATCAAAGGGACATTTTATTGCCGATGTAAAACATTGCAATGATTACCAGGAAGTATTGTTACATGAATATATGATAAGTATGTTTGAGTAAGGTCCAGGATGATCCTTAGCTGCTGCTCTTATTGTTTTGTGAAAACTCCAAGATATGTTTAAAATGTTGTGTTTTGTCTTTGCTGCAATATTAAGTAATGTGCAAAATGTGGGTGATTTTGAGTCCTCTTCATTTTGCCAGTTTTTGATATTTCAAATTTTAGACTTGGGGCTACAAGTAAGAGTTATTTCTGTGTTTTTATGTAGAGGGTCTTGAATGTTAAAAATGTCAAAGTCCGCACCGACAAAAGCTCCTCTCTCACACAGACAACACTGCTTCTGAAATACCTCGCCGGTAGCCCCGCCTTTAATTATGTGACTTTGTGACATCGCACTATGTCACAGAGTCACACATGTGCATCAGTTCTGCCTAGTGCATAAAAATTAATTTAGCATTAATCTGCTATGTTGCTGTTAGTGGTGCTGAGTCAGGCATGTTTGAGCTGACCAATCAGAGCAGGCTGGGCATTCAGGAGGAAGAGGCCTTAAAGAGACAGGAGCTGAGGCAGAGTGTTTCAGACAGAGGGGTAATAGTAGTAACCCAAAATGAAAATGAATCATTTAGTTTTCAAAATTATAATACAAATTTGAAAAATCAAGTCATCTCAATTCCCAGTAGGTCAAAGTGACGTCTTCAAATGTCTTCTTTTGACTAATCAAGCTGTCCACAACTCGAACACCTCTAACTCTAACCCTAACACATTGAAGAAGCTGGATCCAGAAATGCTTGACATTTGTGGTTCAATCATCCAATCACTTAACACGGTATTGCTGTCTAAAATCGATTAAGTGGTTTTGCTCATAACGACAGAGACACCCTATCGAAGGGTGTCAAGTGTTCGCGCAAACAGTTTAACCTCAATGCGAACTCCGCCACACAATGTGAGTGGAAGCAGCTATTCCTCCTCCCACCCACAGTACATCTACTGTGTGCTTTATATACATCAGTCTGATCACAGTGTCTAATCTGCATCTCCTCTTGTAGCTGTTGGATTATGTAACTGGGATAAATGAGCAGGAACAAAAGCACATCGTCTCCTCTCCCTCCCTCCGTGCTCCTCTGATCACACTGATGATGACCAGATTACATAAAAGAAGCTGAGCTGTCTTGTCTGCTCGGATCAGAGGGACGAGCTGACATCCACGCAAACACGAACATTTCTGTTCTGTCGGCCCGCATGAGGGAGGCGGCACTCAGCGTGTCAGGTTCATGAAACGTGAGTTTAAATCCGAGCAGGTCTCAGATCAATTCTGATTAAATCAGGAGACATTTCTCACAGTCTAAAACCTCTTTGCTGGCTTCAGAGTGACTGTGGCTGAAGTCGCCGGGACTGAAATTTGGTGTTATATATATTCTGAACCTCTTTTGAGAAATAATAATAATGAAGGGATTAAAAGTTGAAGAAATTATTCTTATCTTATCTCACTTTTAGACTGAAAACCTTTTAGGACTTTGCTGTAATATATGCAAAGACATCTTACTGTCTGATTAATGAGACATAGATCTGAACTTCTGCTCGGTACTTAAATCATACCTAATTTATAAATATAATCCATTGATATTGTACCTTAAATACATATTCAGCTGAAGCTATTTCACTTTCATTTTCAGTTAGATATATTTTAAATAGAGCACTTCCAAACAGAACGCGTTCATTTTCAAAAAGTCAAGTTTCCCTGATCCCAGCTTCTGATAAAGTAATATCATCCGGTTCCTTTACTTCCCTATGGCAGTAAACTGAATATCTATACATTGTGGACAAATCACGACATTTAAAGACGTTATATTGGTGCTTTCAAAAACACAATTTGACCTTATTCACCATTTTCTGACTGATTCACACAGGATGAAATGGAGGTGAAAACGTTCGGCAGACACCTGTTGCCCAAAAAATATTGTTATCACATGAGTACACTGTGTGTTTAGTGGGTCCTCAACTTGCATGGATACATGTATATATCTCTATCTATCTATCTATCTATCTATCTATCTATCTATCTATCTATCTATCTATCTATCTATCTATCTATCTATCTATCTATCTATCTATCTATCTATCTATCTATCTATCTATCTATCTATCTATCTATCGATCGATCGATCGACAACATTAGTTAGATAGATAGACAACATTAGTTTCAACATCAGTTTCTCAAAGAATTCCTGGAAAAAAGTGACCATGTGGACCCCGAGACGGATAATCATTGAATTTGCATGGTTTTTCTAAACGATGAAAACCTGATGTGAGATTATTATCCTGTAAACTCGTCCGTCATGGTGTTTGTAACATTTGATTAACTTTCACAGACAACTATTATCATTGTTTCATCACACTATCTCCCTGTTAGAGGCTTTGATAATTCACTTGTAACACAGCGGTGAGCCTTAACCAGTCACCCAGTGCAGAAGCAATGACTGGCTGGTTAATGGGGCAGAATGGAGCGGTAGGGTATCTGGAGCTCGACTGAGCGGAGAAGAGGAGCTCTAATGTAATCACACACGGACTGACTGGTTTGGAATAGACAGCAATAGAGGGATTATCATGCGGTGGCGCCGGCAGCAGTGGTGGTGATGGTGGCTGGACTGATTGTGCCTGAAGAGAATAGCGCCTTCAAGGGTCCCTGTGTTAACTGCAGAGGAGGGGGAGGAGGGGGGGAAAGAGGTAGAGGAGAGAGAAGAGGAGAGAAGACAATAACTGAATTTTACTGCATGACGTTTTTTATAATCCCAATCCAGAGCGCACATGTAGCAGCGGGGCCGGCTGCAGTGTTATATTTATTAAATGATCCAATAAATATGGATGACTATCACGACCAGAGAAACCACAACAATAGTTTGGACTCCATTGCACGACACAACACAGAGTTAGGCAAGGTCACAGTCATTCATCGAGGGCAAACAAAATAGGCAGTGAACAGGGAGAGACGATCTCGAAGGAAGACTCAGCTGAAGTCGAAAACCAGGGAACACTCGATGAGGATTGGAACAAAGGCTGGGACATTTCTGCACGGGGTCAAGAAGACGAACTGGCAACGGACAGGGGAAACACAGGGACTATATACACACACACACACAAGCACCAGGTGAAAGTGATCAGGGCGGAGACAGACGAGAGGACGAGAGGACGAAACCACACAAGACCAGTGTTCGAGACTGTGTTTCAATATTCGTAAGCGTGAAATCTCTGGATACTTTTAAAGAGACATCTGACAGCTGTGTTTGTGGTGACAACAATCACAAATGATATTTGAAACTCAGGCAAAACATTACGACAGTCATCTTGAGACATTGTTATTCTCGTTATATCGTGGCGCTATCTTCAATCGATCATTTTTCTACATTTTATTTCAGTTTACATGAGTCACCCGTGTTGATTTGGTGGGAAACCTGCTGGATCGCCTAACCGTGCGAAATAGTAATTTCCCAAGTTAACTTTTCATCCTATCAAAACTCTCTAGCAGCATAAAGTTGTCTCATTTTCCTATCACAGCGTAATGAAAGCTACCAGCAGTGCATTTAATTCCCTCCCATTAAAATCTACAACATACAATCCATCGAAGCATTCACAGCATTGATCTCTCTATCCTCGTGCCAATATTTGAATTGAAACGAATCGAGTCTGGCGGAGGGGGAATGAAGATGTGGAGAGAAAATCAAATGAGACAGGTGAACAGAGGGAGTGAAAATCAGTGGACTGCAAGAGAGAGAGAGAGAGTGAGAGCAAAGGATAAGTGGAAAAACGTGGAGACAGAGCCAGCCCTGAGGTACGGAGAGAGGTGAGATGGAGGTGGCGTGGGTACGGAAAGACAAATGGGTGGAGTTGGAGGGGCGAGGAGGAACTGCAAGGCTAAAATATGGTGACGGAAGTGTAAAAGATGGAACGTAAGAAGGACGAGAGGCATGTGTGAGGTGGTGTGGGATGGACATGCTCGGTGAACTGGGTGGCTCTGTAATCCCGCAGTAAGAGAGATTTATCTCCGTCCTTTTGAATGAAGGCAGAGGACACCAGTGGACCATTATAGAGAGCTCAATGTCTTCAGGAGACCACGGCCGCACTGTAAAGAGACTGTGATGTTTTTAGAATTTGAGGAAGTTGTGTTCCAGTTCAGAGTAATTAATAATTTATTAGACATGAAAGGGTGAGTGTTTGTTTTGAAGGTACATTAGCATGCAAGCATTGGCTATCAAACCATGCAACATTTATGTACTGTATGAGATGTTTATTGTAAACAGTTGATGACTTTACCTTGCGTAAATGGCATTAAGTGCTTCTGGAAAAATTCTCTCGAATTGCAATTAGACAATGCACTTCCTGCTGAAAATGCAGCGTGAATGCCAAAATGCCAGTTTCTTGGAAATGCAGAAGTAACCTCGCCCTGCCTTACCAGAAGTCTGGATTCTAACGGGTGATCTTGTGGTACAGCGCACGGTAAAGAGCTCCATGCTCAAACCTCTTGGCCACTGCCAGACAGCAGACTGCAGGCGTTTTCTTCGACTCACGAGCGGTAAACCTTCACCAAGGTTACACTTAACTGACCCCATCTTGGAGGATTTGCGAACTGAACTTCAGAAGACATTTTCAAACAGTTCCCTCTCAAAGCCTTGTTGTCTGCCAGGATGTGAGATCTCCTGCTGCAGCTTTAAATGCAAAAAGAAATGCTTTGAACGTGTCCCGTTGTCAAGGTCGGTTTGTCCTCCGTAATAACAGAACATCTCCCCTCTAGCGTGCACCTGTGTTCATCCGCCGTCACCGAATGTTCTGTACCCGCACTGCACCGTCGTCAGGGTGAGCTGTTAGGACAGATGATGGCGGGAATTATAACATGACTGCGGTGCACAAGGCCGGGCCATCAGTGGGTAAATGGTGAATCTCCCTTCCGTGTTTCAGATCATTAACCTGCACATGTGAGTCTGCAGCACTGAAGCTCTGTCTAAGTATTGTACGAGAGCACAGTGTGAGGAGGCACATGCTGCTATTTAAATGTGGGAAAAGGACTAAAACGTGTTCGAAAACTGATGAATCACCCACTTATTAATTATCTCAGACTGATTTCAATGTCCTGACGTCCTACTTCCAAAATAGGCTCTGGATGTTCCGTTAAATAGGATTTCTCATAATTAGTGCCGACTTTGCCCACAGCAGCAGCGCAAGCTTGGACTTAAACCATATGTGATTGTAATTAGAAAAATATCTGCTATTAAACACCCTGTGTTGTGGCTTCCTCACAGAGTTGGCTGCGGTCTCTATGGGGATTTTTGAGCTGCACGACATAGAAAGATGTGGGTCACAGTGGGAAAGTGCCCGAGATTTTAATAAAACACTCAGACATATTTGTAATGATCGGAAATTGATTACAAAAAGGGGAAATAATGCCCTAAAAAACTTCTGAACAGCTTTGAACTTCAGCCATGATTGATTCACATTTTAGATTTCAGGCTTATTACTTTGTATTAGGAGCATATGAGGTCAAATTCCGTTCAAACACAATGATAGGAGGGACTGAGCCAAAGTCAGAGTAATATTTGTGGATAATATAAAATGATTCTGTCAGAGAGAAGTCCCTTTTGAAGTGACAAAGCCAAATTTGGACCAGAAAGACGGTCGCTGTAGCTCACAGTCCCTGTTAACCAAAAATTCAGATCAGTCCAGTAGAAGCAGAGAGTGGAACGTTTGTATGGATTTCTTTTGTGTCAAATTTAAATTTCTCCTTTTAAGAGAAGAAACAAACTATTCAAAGCTTTTTGAGGAAAAAAAACCTATAACCCTGGAGATGGCGGTCGCATGACACGTGTCCCATGAGTTGTTGTTGTGAAACATGTTCATGTGTCGCAGAAGTTAATGAGGAAAAAATACATTTTAAACTTTATTTTGGGGGCAAATTCACCAAACTTTTGAAGTGTTATTTTTTTTAAATAGAATTTGATCAGTGATTCTATACATGCTGTTTTGATGTCCCAGTGACGTTCTTGCTATCTACCATCATTTAAATGTGGTCTTTGTTAGCCTGCCCAAGGCCAAAATAGCTGCCGAGTGCTGAGGCATCCTTTTACTGACTCTGCTTCTTTTTTTTTTTCTCCCCTGACTTTGCTTTGGTGATGTCTGACTTGTGTATATGCACCGTTGACGAAAATAAGCTAATCTCTAACTGATATCACAAAAGTCCAAAACGGAGGAAGCTATCGTCGCCTAGCGTGTTAGCTGTGTTACACACCTCAACTTTGATGTAGCTCTGTCGGAGCTACTTCCACAAAAGAAAGAGGTGAGCTAACTGTCCTTCTGGAGCCCGAGCTAACGAGCTGACTGTCAGTTACCGAGCATTCAGCAAGGTGGAGAGCGTTTCTCCCTGAGGATAAAATTCCAGAGAGGAGTTAACGGCAAAATGTAGAGAAAATGAATTAAGGCTTCGAGGGCTATTCTGAACAAGCTAACTAGCGCTAGCATGTCTGCAGTTTGCGCAGCTGCCACAGAAGCTCATCAAGCAGCCAGCCCTGCTAGTCAAACACAAAGTATTTCACTAAAACATGGTATTATTACTCCATAATCTCAAAACCTTTTTTACCCCATACTTTAAAGGAATAAAGGTAAGTCTGATGCTGCAAATCACTGGACTTCTGGGTAATGAGGTCCCGTTAATGTCCATCTCCTGCTGGCAGACTAAGGAGACTTCGCACTGTTTAGAAAAAGAATTGATGTGGTTCAGGTATCATTAGAGCAGGAAAGACACTCCACTGACAGTTGATCCCAAAATCCACCTTTTATATTTCAACAGGCTATTTGAGGTTTATTGAACAGAATAGGGGCGTCAGAGTGGTCGCTGGCTGCCTGTCAAATTGGCTGTTAAGTGTGGACAAGCCAGCTGGAGTCAGGATTAACGAGCATTTGGTGGTAATTTCCCTCCCTGAGTTATCTTTGGGTTCTCGGAGCAGTCTGGTGATTCCCCCTTCCAGTTCTCAGAGGGTTCAGTAAAGCGAGTTCATGTTATTCTGTCAAACTGAGGTGAAAAATTAATGGCTACCTCCTCGTTGTCCCAGCACTGATTTGATCGGAGCGGTGGAGCAGAACGAAGTGGTCTGGTGTGTGTGTGTGCGTGTGTGTGTGTGTGTGTGTGCGTGTGTGTGTGTGTGTGTGTGTGTGTTGCTGTGGGCAAGGTAATTTATTGCAACAGAGACACAGAGACACACTGCCCCTTAAATTTAACAAGTTCTGCTGTTAACGCCCCCACAGTTGTAGAATTGTATGTGTGTGTGTGTGTGTTTTGTTTTGTTTTTTTAGTTTATTTAAAGGTAGTAAAAGCCTATTTTCTTTATCAGCTACTTACTATAAATAATGGAATCCTCCATGGTTACCCACCGAAGGTAGAAAATGTACTGGTTATCTCACACAAGACTTTTAGGTGTAGGTGTGTGGGCTGTGTTCTTCTCACTGGGATGAAGTGGGTTTAATTATGTTTCACTTCATTATTCAGTCTCAGAAATCTGTTGAGTGAAAAGAGTTGATATTTCCATAATTCTACCAGCTGCGTCAGTCGCTTTATGCGCCAGTTTTAAAGTTCTCAATCGTGCCTATAAAGCTGTGTTTCTTTTCTTTTTTTTTTTTTTACCTGGAGAAGTCGCGTATTGCTGAACGAATCAGAAGATCTGGATGATGGGCTAGATCAGGGAATCTTCTTTTTCCCTGGATTTATGATTATAGCTGTACCGTTTAATATGTTTTGTTATCAGCTTAAAATTGATCAATCTGAGTTAATAACTACAATTTGTGAGACGTGAAATTCCATTTTATAACCTTGAAGGTAACCCTGCTTGGCAGTAACAGAGTCAAAAAGTTGATATAGTTCTTTATTTCCTTATTTACACTAACTTTATGTATATGAAATAGTCAAAAACAAGTGCTTTGGGTGAAAAAACAGCTTGTTCGAAGATCATAAACCATGAAACTACATAAACGTGGGTAATTTCCAAGTTTAGGGCTTTATAAACTGATATATACTATGTACTGCTGGATTTGAAATCCTGTCGGCCACATGAGGCATCAGTCATTCTGAGGCTGGCATGTAATGGGCTCAGGAGCAAGGAGAGAGGGTTGGTGACTTGCCTCCACAATCACTCATTGGCTGTTGTAGGTTCTTGGGGGTGCATAGAAGCTCAGATCTGCTCAAACGAGCTGTCAATCAAGCAGCTGCTATTTCAGCGGGAGCTAATGGCGCAATGATGATGATTTCCAATATTTAAATGTAATCTTTCCCATTTGATCACAAATATTTGGACACAGTAAACATTTAGTGTTACAGAGAAATCATCAGGCTTTCATCAAGGTATACTGCAAATGTATAGGTATCTACATTTAAATGTGTTGTTATGAAAGACCAGAAGATACAATCCCCACCTGATGTAATAATCAAAAACAGAAAGTTTGTCCTTGCAGCTTGTTTTGCTTTTGGTTTTGAATTTGGTCATAGTGTGATCTTTCATTTTCCTTCCTCCTGCCTGTCTTTCATTTCCTCTCCTTTCATGTCCCCCCTCTCTCCTCTGCGTGTAATTCATGTGGCTCTAAACTTTATTGTCCCATGAGAAAAATCTGCTTCGCCCGACATTAACAGCCACACAATAAAAAGACAACAGCGCCACATGATTTCCTTCTTCATTAGACTTGTTTATCTGTGATCGGGGATGTTGTCCTCTGTAGCGTCTCTCGTCCGTCGTAATAACTTCAGCCAGACGGCGCGTCGATAAGCTGGCCTGTTAAAAGCGCATTAGGCCCGTCCCCTAACTCAGAGCTAATATATGAACACATTGATGCCTCTGTTCATTTGCGAGTGGTTCTGTGCCGGCTGCCTCAGTGTGTGTGTGAGTCACTTTAACCACAAGAATCAGGCCGCAGCAGCCTGTAACTCGGTCAAATCAGGTCAAACTATGCCATGTGGAGAACATTTGTTTTCCTCGGTTTCCACTCCTGTTCATGATGTAATTACCAACGCCACGTCAAACATCATCATTAATTCACAGCGGGGTAGTAAAGGCTTTCTGTCTGCGACTGTCTGGAGGAGAAGATGAGTAAAGTGAATGAGCGGACAGAGAAAAGCCAAAGACGACAAGATTAGTGTGCATCCTGTGTGTGTGTGTGTGTGTGTGTGTGTGTGTGTGTGTGTGTGTGTGTGTGTGTGTGTGTGTGTGTGTGTGTGTGTGTGTGTGTGTGTGTGTGTGTGTGTGTGTGTGTGTGTCACACACTGTGTTTGGTGAGAGGGGAAGAGGGAGGTAATGCCCATTTTAACATTCAGTTCTTTGGCAGCCATTAATCGAGTGGTAGAGAGGGGAAAGGAGGAGAAATAGGAAAAAGGAAGTAGAAAGTATGAGGGAAGGAAGAATAAAGAATAGAATAAAGTAACAAAGAAAGCAAGAAAAAAGGAAAGAAAGTAAGACGAATGAAAGGTAAAGAAAGAAAGAAGGAAAGAAAGAAAGTAAGTAAGGAAGAAAGACATTTAAAAAAGGAAGAGGAGAAGGACGGAAAGAGACAAGAAAGACAAAGAGGAAGAAAGAAATGCAAGAAGGAAGTAAGAAAGGCTGGAAGGAAAATGGGAAGGATGAAAGGGGGGGATATGAGGAAGGAAAGAATGATGGAAAGACGAAGAAGGGGACAGACAACGAGGGAAAGATGGAGTGAAGGAAAGAAAAAAGAAAGAAAGAGGAGAAGGAAGAAAGGTGGAAGGGAAAAAATAGAATTAGACGTTGATTATCTTGAGGGGAAACTGAGTCTAACCAGGAATATAGATTAACATTCTTGATTTCAATGTGTGCAATTTGTAATCCGATGTAGAAGATAAAGTTTAACGAGCGAAGAAATAATAAAGAGCATTTTATTGTAATAAGGAAGGAATGTATTAAAACGACAAAACAAATGAATGTACACAGCGGTAGGTAACAATATGACCTTTTGAATGTGTATATCTAATGTATTACTTTGGCTGGAATAAGGTAAGAAGCAGAAAGCACATTTGACTTTACAATGAATTTACTCAGTGCAGAATCTCCAGCGTATTCACATTACAAAGTCCTGTATGTGTGCAGAGTAGAGCAGTTATTTTTCCATAAGCAGACTTGTTACTGGGGAAAAGACGAGGTCACATCTCTTTCTCCCCAGCGAGCGAGGTTAAGGCTCCAATCAGTGTGTCATATCCTGTTTGATTTCCTGTCAGAGGGGCTGATTGCGAGGATTACAAGGCTCCGATGGAAGGAAGGGTGGGAACTAAAACGGGGTGAATAAACAGAAGAACGGCGTGTTTAACGTCTAATAATAAACATGGGAAATCTCTGAAACGTCGGGGAGGATGCGTCTCAGCTTGTATGAGTGTGTGTGAATTCATGATGGGTTAATACTCGTCACACTGGAGCAATGCGACATTGTAAAGGTGATAATCAGGTACGCTGTCACACGTTGGTAAATAAACGTATGAAGGGTTAAAAGCTGCGTTCAACACACAAGCTAGTTTTGGTCCCCAGTTGTGATTCATTTCACAGAAGGTGATTGGTCGCCTCTGTCTCACACCACTGGTGTTGTTTGAAACAGTTTTTCTCAAAATGAAGACCATAATTTCCCATAAATGCCACGGTAACTAGGTTTCTGCCTGTTCTTCTCCCTCTGTTGTCTTGACTAAGGAGGAAAAACAGGTTGTTTTTCTCCATTAGTCTCTCTCTGCCTCCACGACACTCAGGATTGTTAAAGACATTTGAAAATGTCTAAATCGAAGAGAAAAAGACCCAACATTTTAAACTATTCCTTCAAAGAGAAAACGAGTAACAACTAGACAAAAAAACAACTCAAATTCAACGTCGAGGTTGCCAATGGTGGCTGATAATCTCACTAAAGTCTTGGACAGATTGCTGAAAGGCTCAACTTATGTCAAGCAGTTGTCTGTATCACCTTTATGTCCATGTGTTTGATGCTTCTATACGTGTTTGAACTGTCAGACACACCTAAAGGTCACCAGAGCCCTAACATGTCCATCAGCGCCGGGCTTTGTTCTGCTGTCAGGGAGCTCAAACAGGCTCTTATTATTCAGAGCACAAAGGGCTTAATATCATCCAGACTGCTTTTATGAAACACTCCGAGGTTTCCTTTGGGCTTCTCCTGTGGCGCTGGGCACAATGTATGACGGCTCCACTGTTAAGTCCTGTTAAGTGCCCACTGTTATATTTCGTAACATACTTAAAATGTATAGTATGTAGTATATACACCATACAGTGTTTTAAAATGTGATAATTAGCTACATGATATTTTACTGGTTTGGGGTGCAACATGTAAGAATTGGCCACCTGTCAAATTAATTCTAAAAGTAAAATCAGGGGCAGCATATCATCAAATAAAACTGCTTGCTGCTGCTAACTGTAGTTGCCGTTAGCCAGTTAGCTCAGTTAGCCATGCAGCTAGCGATACAGACTGACAGCTTGGGGACCAGGAGAGTGTTAGTGTTTACACTGCTAGCACAGGAGCTGTGGGGCTGGACGGGCCGGTGCTAGCTGGTTAGCATGCTAACTTAAGTAGATTTCTCAGCAGCACAACACATTGATATGATAACATCAGAACTGTTATTTCTCTCATAGTCTTAATGATAATTTTGTTAATTTTTGAAGGTTTTCAATTAAAATTACCAAATTATTATTATTATTATATTAACTTATTATTGTTGTTATTATAATGTCATATTTATATATATATATGTTTTCATAACTAAGTGTAAAACAGACAAACACACACACACACACAAATGGACACAGCGTTTAACATAACTGATGCAGTTCACGTCGCAAATTACCAGGCGGCCCAGTCAACCTGTCATGCACGCTCCACTTCTCTCTCACAAACACACACACACACGTACAGTACACTCTGATATGCTACTGAATATCTCTGCTGACCAAGTGTGCTTGTGCTTGTGCTTTTGTGTGAGTGTGTGTGTGTGTGTGTGTGTGTGTGTGTGTGTGTGTTTGTGTGTGTGCGTGTGTGCGTGTGTGCGTGTGTGTGTGTGTGTGTGTGTGTGTGTGTGTGTGTGTGTGTGTGTGTGTGAGAGAGAGGCGTAAAACCACACATGACAAGACATCCGGACTGATTAAGGATGTGAACCACGTTTATCAAGATGCCACAGGCCATATGGAGGTCATATGGATAGACGTCTGTGCGTGTTTGTGTGTGTGTGTGTGTGTGTACATATGTGTGTGTATGTGACTAAAGTGTGTGTTCACATGTGTGAGCTTCTGAATGAAAGGGTCAAGGTGCTTTGCATATGTTTTAAAATGTCCACCTTAATTCAGTCATGGTTAATGTTCTTCTTTCTTCTAATGTTGTCCTTTATGCGCAGTTTGTTTATTGTTTTTCTTTTTTAGTTATGTTGCATAAAAATCAATCAAGATCTCTGTCTTCTGATTAAAATGTCTTCCCCAAAATGACATAGTGCACCTTTAATTGACACTTTTTTCCCGTTAAAATGTTAACATGAGTTTGTGAAAACTGTCGACAACACAAAATCCAAACAACTCTTCTAATACACCAATACACAGAAAACAAGAGGTGGGTAAAGCCAAGCTAGATTAGATTCTGATCTAGGACAAAGAAAAACAAGTTGTTTCAGTGCGCAGTCTGGGACAAATGTAGAAGTAATTGGTGTCATTTAGTAAGTAATTGTAAATCTACCCTGCGTCTACAAACACATGCAGGGTAATTAGTGCACTTCAAAAACAAAGCTCGCTTCAGCATAATAGTCCTATTGATGCTGCAGAAAGGAGCTCTCAAGCTTTGATTTCACTTTCTGACCTCCTCTGATATTGCCGATTATAAAGAAACGAAGCTTAATTTCATTTTTCACCTCATTAGAAGCCCCCTCTTGTCTAAAATATTAACTGTACTGTGAGATAAAGAGACGGTCTGCAGGAGAGCTGGGAGGTGTTGAGCTGCAGATCGCGCTCTCTATTTATAGGACGTACCGGGGTGCTGTGTTGTGGTTTGCCGGGACACCCTCTGTCACACACACCAGATGGACGCTCTCTGTGTCGATGCATGAGCTTGTGTTGTGTGTGTGTGTGTGTGTGTGCATCTCTGTGTTCTCGGTCACATATGGTTTCTCTCTCCTGTAACAGTTGCCAGCAGCTCAGGTGCCTGCAAGTGAGAAAAGAGGGAGAGGAGAGGAGGAGGAGGTTTAACTCTTGTTTAACCAGGCAACAGGAGAAATTAACACATCGTGATCGCGGGCAAATTAAAAGAAAAAACAGATCTTACGCTGAAGGCGGGTGAAGCTGTTGCTGTTTCTCTTCAGTGTCCAGCTTATTGAAGCGGGAAGGAGGGAATAACATGGATTTAATGTGGAATCACAGCTAAACTGACTGAGTAAAGCTTTAATTCGTCTCCGAGCAGCAGATAACCGGCAACAGTTCTCGGCTGTCGGGAGCCAGCAGGGTCATCTGTGCCATTAGCCTTTTGTTCAGATCGATGGAGAAATCACTGGCTGTTGTCGAAGCACTATGAGGGGAAGTTTTGATTCGATGCCAGGGCAGTTTTATTGTGGCTCGGTGAGGATCCATTAAGTCGAGGGTTAGTGGATGGTGAAAAGGTGAGGGGTGGCAAACAGAGGTGGGAGAAGTTCTCAGACCTTGTACGGAAGTCAAAGTCTGACACAGATTTGTTACAAGTAAGAGGCATTATTTTAGATTTTCTCATACACTTATGACAAACCTTCTGTCATTATTCTTTGCTCACATTGACGTGCAACTGTAATCATTTCCACCTTTTATTTCCTGGATAAGAATTAACATCGCCTGACTCATAGAACCAGCAACACGTCTTGCCTGTCATGCATGTGAGCTCTACGTTCTACCTTTAACAATGGCAGGGTTCCATGTGACGTTACTAAATATACCTTCTTATAAACACATGCACAACTTTAGGAAGACCTCAGCTGCATTTCAACTAGCCGACCCATGAATCCTCCCTGCGGTCTTTTTGCTCCGCTGGTATTTACAAAGATAATGTTACACCGCACAATTGGGGAGAAGAGCTTTTTCCCGTGTTTACAGAATATGCAGCGATATTAAACAATGCATCATGTCGACGGTAGATTCACATTGCTCTGCATTAGAGTTACAATTTCTAAGTGTGCGCGGAGGGATATTGTTTAGTTGACTGCTCAGAAAAAGCATGAAAGAAAAACAAATGGATGAGAGAAAAAGAAGCAATGCAGGAAACGACTTTACAGCCCTGCAGCGAGATTCTAATCATGTTGCGTTATTACGGTTTCGCCGTTATTGCTGTTGCGGAGCTGAGAAATGACAAACATCATTGTGTCGTTATTAGACCTGTAAATTTGGAGGATGCACACAAATGTTTTGTTGTTGTCCCTAATGTCATTTGCGAACATTTTAAAGCAAGAGCTAATAAATATCAGGGCCGACGGGGAGGAGCAGCCTGTAGCTTTCAGCTGGAGCGATCTGTCCTGATTTGTGTTGTTTGGTTTGAAGAGGTGAGGCTGCCTCGTGTCAAGAGCCTTTTAAAAGCCTGCACTCTCGCTACTTTTTGATTTGTTTCTCACTCCATCTGACCACCTTCCTCCCTCTCATCCTCCTCCTCCTCACTTCTCCTTCCATCTTTTTTTTCTCACCGTGTCTCCTCCTCTCCACCCCTGACCCTCTTAGCATTCATTATTTCCTCCTCCCGCCTCCCCCCTCGTTTGTTTCTCCTCCCTTCCTTCCTCCTCTTCCTCTTTTCTGTCGTTTCATTAATGTGTTGCCAACGGGGGTGCCTTGGCGACAGGCTGCAAAAGGCGTCGCCACGGCAACGCATCGCGGTCTGTGGTCGCCGAGGCGTGTTGTCAGGGGAGGGGGGGAGGGATGTAAATGGATGCTGCATCCTTTGCGTGCTGGAAGCTTCTCCGCGGAGTGGAGGAGGTCGGACAATCAAATATTAAACTCTCCAGATGCAGAGCTCCTCCTTTGTCTGCCGGTGCAGCCTCCTCACCTCATACATTCACACTGACTTTAAATTGCGTCATCACAATGATGTCCCTGTGTTTGTTAATCATCCTAATGCTTTGTCTCTGTCATCTGAGATTTCCCAGGTGCACACAACCCGTATTCAGAAACTGCGTCTTTAAAATGAGCCGTCAGGACTTCTGTAAGGTTGTGAAGTCACAACCACACAGTCCCCGCCCTCAACAAATCCCCCAGCATGGCCATGGATGCAAAAATGTGGGGAAAGGTAAGGCCGAAACATACTTTGAGGGGCTTGCTCAGGCCTGTATGAGCTGACCAATCAGGGCAGACGGAAGGTCTTAACAGGGTAGGCATTTAAACTATCAGACAGAGGATGAATAGAGGTGCTGCAGCAAAAAACAGCATGAGAAAAAATATCTTTTCCATGTGTGTTAAAAATGTAAACATTTCCAAAATCCACATGAGAGTGAACGGGAAAACAGTGTGCTTTAACACTCTTGCCCTGAGCCTTGTGTGTTTCTCACCATACAGTGAATCTGAGGTGTGCCGCTGCGCTGTGAGGCTGAAACGACGAGTCAATTAATGGAGTCGACAAAAACAAATGAAATAGTCGTAATAATGTGTTCAATTATTAATCATTAATATTCTGCAGAATCCTGCAAAAACCAAACAGAGAGGAGCTCGTTTATACGTAAAATGAGAATGAATCAGCCCTTTAATGAACGTTTAGGGGCAGTAGGACCCTGAGGAGGGATGGGGGAGGATTTAGAGAGAGAGGGAGGAATGAGGTGAGGGAGGCATTTGGTGTCGATGTCTGCCACACACACACACACACACACACACAGACATCCTCCTCTCAGTCCTTTCTCGCAGACATTGCTCTGTTCAGCTTCCAACACCGCCGGGCGCACACATTACATAAAACACACACACAAATTCTTCCACATACACACAAATATACATAGACCATGCACACTTATTTATTGCTTGCACAAACAATAATAGGAGCACAGCTGAACACGAACACATACATGAATAATTCAGATCAATACAAAGCATTAAGGTTGTGCTTTGTGGGCTGTTCATTTGCGCAAGGTCACCTACTAACACACTGCCTTAATAAGCAGAGTGTCTGGAGACACGCACACGCACACACACACGCACACACACACACACACACACACACACACACACACACACATACACACACACAAGCTTTTCTGTAATGGAAGTGGCTGGAAGTGAGCAGCAGGTCTGGTAACAAAGAACTGCAAATCCTCCTCTCCTCTCCTCTCCTCTCCTCTCCTCTCCTCTCCTTCCATCCTTCCCTTCATTGATCCTTTGTTTGCCAATCACCAAGTGTGTTTGTGTGCTGCGAGCCAAAGTAAACAGAGGATGAGGAGGAGGAGGAGACTGTTTTTGTCAGTCTCGAATGCAGCCTGTTGTTGACGTGATTGCTTATTGAAGGAGAGAAAGACAAAAGAAAAAGAAAAATGAAAGAGTGAAAGGAGGCAACGACGGACCGCCGGAAAGAGAGACGGACCGCCGATGCACTTGCACGTGTCGCCTCTCTTGCAGATTCGGTATCACATTCGTCCCCTATCAGTTGCCCCGCGCTTTGTCGCTCCTCTAATTCTATGCTAATGC
Organism: Diplodus puntazzo; assembly: GCA_963678695.2. NCBI lineage: Eukaryota > Metazoa > Chordata > Actinopteri > Spariformes > Sparidae > Diplodus > Diplodus puntazzo. Next base: position 11,693,157 of record OZ023165.1, on the reverse strand, counting down.
GATGCTAATTGACCATTCACTCTCCTGGCTCTAGCTGCGGCGTCACACACACACACACACACAGGCGGATGTGGTCTGAATCACTGCGGTGTTGCATCATGTCAGCGTTTTGTCTGCTCAGGTGAAAATACAACAACAGACATGATGGGGACATTTAAACAGGGCTCAGGTGATGCTTGTGACACCGCAGGAGTGAAAAAAACTGCTGGAAGGGGGTGGGGGGTGGGGGGGAGACATTGGATTTAGCTTCAGGTGATTTCCCGGAAAACAGCAGACAGATTGATTGAATCATTCATAGCACGCAGCGTCGAATGTTTCATTTTAGGCAGGGGGATGTTGATTAACACCAGAGTTTGACAGGAACATCCGTCTGAAGAGAGGTGATAAAAACATTTCTGTATTCAGCGCTGAAGGTGTGATATGTAAGCAAAAGATTAACTAAAAATGATCAGCAGAATGTGAAGAAAGAACGGTTTTGGCGTCGGGACACCTATGTGCTTCAAGCTCCCGGACTGCTACCTGCACAGCTAACTGAGCTAACTAGCCACCAGCTACAGTTAGCAGCAGATAGTGGCTACTCTGGTGATACCCTGCCCCATATTTGTTTTGAGTATGACAGGTGACCAGTCCGTACATATTGCATCTTCAAGTTTATAGTTCTGTCATTTGTTGGTATCCAAACAGATCAATTCATGTTAATGCAGCATTAGAATCACAACTGAAAAACATACAGCACGATGCTCAAAAATGCCTCGAAGCGCTGATGTAAAATTAAGCTGGAAAATAGTGTAACTGTGCACAAGATGGTACTGATCTAATCGGAACATAATTAAATACTGACATGATGGGTTTTCCTTGTGAGTCATTGTTAGCATCATGGGTTGATATGGTTTTCATCATTCCAGACACCGGGGGAGGGGGGGGAGAGGGGTAAACCTTGATATCCATCATTCAGTCCGTCTCAGTCTGCCGGGGCCACGACCTAATCTCTCACACAACCTGAGGCACCGTGGAGAAGCGGTTAGATTATTATTTGTCATTCAGCAGATCTGCCTCTAGTCAGTGTGATGCTACATTTTTATTTTTTTTTTTCCTGAAAGGGGTTCCCTGCAGTAACGTGGGCACAGAGGGATGCTGTGTAGAAGCAGAGTTTACATACAGTACGGGGAGAAAGACGTCTTTGTTTGACATTCGACTAGAAAGCTCTCCAAGCTGACGTCAACTCATGGCTGAATTCAAGAATTAAAACGCGTCAGTGTTCCAGATGTTTCCTTTCATGATTTTTTTTTCCCTGACCCATTTTCTGAATGAGGCAGCGTTATGAGGTTTGAATCATATTCACACCTTTACCTGACAGCTGTTGGCTTTTATTTGGACCCCTGGAGTTTAGTGATCTTTCTGGTGCTAATGAGCCGAAAGGTTTGACGTTTTTTGGAAAGGTTGACCGTCCCTTATACGTGTCCCACGTTATAGACTGTTTCATGTTTCATGTTTCTCTGTGTGAGAATGTGAACATCTCCTTACTGGGTGCTCCTCTGCTGTGCCTTTATAGCTCTTTGACACAAGAAACAGTTTCCCAGTGGATATCGTCACTTTTATTACTTTCTTTTATGTCTTTTTTTTTAGACACATGAATATAAAAGCTTCCTTTAACAATGAAAAGTTAAATTCATAAGGAATGAAGCAGGCCATTGCTCAGTTCTGTTCAACTGAGTCAACTACTAAATTTATTAAATCTTGCCATACTTGAGTATTGAGTACTTGTGGCTGGACTATAATCAGTTCACTTCAAGTTAATCATTAGTTAAACTAAAAGTTTGCTATTTTGGAATGACTTATTTTGTACTAAGTACAGTAGAAATAATAGTATTATAATGATAATAATATAACATATTGTGTATATATATATATATACATATATATATGTGTGTATATATATATGTGTGTATATATATATGTGTGTATATATATATATATGTGTATATATATATGTGTGTATATATATATGTGTATATATATGTATATATGTATATATATGTATATATATGTATATAATATAATAATTGTAAGTATAATAGAGGTAAGCACAGAAAGTAAAAGTGTAATTGTAATAAAAACAAATTTAAAGAAAAAGGAGAAAAGTAATTCTACCTAAACTATATTGTTAATACAATAAAGAATACAATTGTAGATAAACATTCAGTTCATTTATCATAAAAGTAAGTCAAGTAAAAACAAAAAATAAAAGTTTTCAGAAGACATGTTTGTCGTTTTCCTTTTTATGGTCCCTTTTCTCTCACTCGCTCTCAGAGATGTTGCCTCATGATCGCGTCTCTAACAACGACTGACTCAACAGAATGATGGTTTTTGAGCACCATTTTCACATACTTGCAGTTTTTTTGTCTATTGTCAGAATATCAATTAGCAGACTCGATAAACTTGGGTGATTTGTACATTGTGTCTGCATTCATATTGTTGTCAGTGTAACAATATTGCCTCATATGATCAGAGTGTAATAGGTTTTGGAATCATTCTGTTGAAATGAATTAAATGGCTGCGTGCAATAAGAAAAAAATGCTGCGACGCGTAAAGCACAGCAACATTGTTCACAGGATGGTGGAAATGATGTAAAGCTTGGTTTGTAGTAAATCAACTAAAACAATCAACACCGCTGGTACAGTATTATGTGAACAACTGGAGGGCAAAGAGTCTAATTTCTATCATTCCTGATCCTCAATTCAGGCTTTATCGACAACATCTCAGCAGACAAAGATGCTTTATGCTTTAAGCGCTGACAGTGAATGGGGCTGTTTATTTCCCAATTCAGCACTAGCAGGGTGTTATAGTGTTTTCACAAAATGTGTGTTGAAGTGTGCGAGACGCTGCAGCGGGTGGAATCAGCGTGAGTGTAGAGTAATGAGCGGAGCGGACTGGGGATTTTTGGGAAGTGCTGGTGTTGCTTTCGTCTTATCTGCTCCGCGCCGTTGTGCTCTGAGCTGCTTTCCCTCCGCCGCAGACAGTCACGCAGAGCCGCTTAATGCTGCATTTGCATGCTAGGAATTTAGTAAAAAGCTGTTATCAAGTGTGACTAAGAATAAATATGATGTTACAATCAGCTCGCGACATTGGAAGCATTCGTTTATTTTGTTGTAGGGACATTATTGGATTCTTTTTGGTTGGTAAATAGCGAGATTTGAGCAGGAAAAATGCCACCTTGCCATATTTCAGGCACACACACACACACACACAGACACACACTGGTTATGCAAGCTATTGTGTGTTGCATTGTGTAGACTCTTTGTTCCAGCGTGTGTGGTGGTGATGATGTAGAGACGGGAGTGTCCTGTTCCTTCAGGCTGAGACTGGCCCCCCTCGCCTGCCAAAGTGTGTGTGTGTGCGTGTCTGTTGCTGCATGCGCTTCAAATAAATCCATTTTTTTCTCCACAAACACACACCCTCTTCACTTGCGTGCCACAAACACACACTTTTTGCTCGGTACTCTTGTAACCTGATCTCATGTCTGCCCTCGGAGGACGATATTTGCGGCTCCAATTAAACACAATACAGACTTGGCAAAACATGTGACTTTGCAGCGTGTTCAGTCGCCTTGTGCCACTAACAGAAGGGGGCTTAGGAAATCTGATCTAATCCATTAGTTTTGGGTGCTATTTACAACTACAGCAACCACTGGAAATGCAAAGCAAAAAAAAAACTGTTGGGCTCACCTACCAGGAGCTGTGAAACCAGACCAGGAAATAAGATGTCCAAAGGTGTCATGGGAAAATGTCACTGTTGTGAAACAACAGATATTATCACCTCATCGGCCAATAATGACAGGTTACTCATACAAATACAAGCCTTAGGAAATAATGATTCATCATAACTCGTTTCAACGAACCGATAGAGGGTTACGGGTAGAAAAGCAATAAGCGCATTGCCCCAGATGTCGACATATTACATTCACAGCCTTCAGTGGGGAACATATCAGTATCATGTTGACACAGTGACATGATGCAATATATCCCCTTAAGCCCTATTTGCACAAGACTAGTATTACTTGTAGATCTTTAGAACATTGCAATAGTTGCAGTGGTTGTCTGTGATCTTGTAAGATGTCAAGTAAAAATTGCCACTGGAAATTAACCAACCATATTTCATCAAACACAGAAGTCATGTGATGATATTAGCCCCATGCGAACCAGCATTTGATCTCTGTTGTGTGTCAAGTGAACAGTTGGAGTCTCATTGTATGTTGAACAGCCGAGCTGTAAAACCGTCTGTGCTGACATTTAAAAGGAGGAGTGACAGAGAGGGTCAGAAGCAAAGTGTTGTCATGAAGAAGTAAAAGCACAAAGCATCCGTGTGGCAAAAACAACTCTTAACTCTAATATTATTACTGTGGCTGCTCAAGAACAGGCGCGGCGCTTCTGAAGCCTCAGTGCTACACAGACATTTGGCATCGCATCCAGGGAATAGTCTGAGTAAATAGTAGTAAATGTTTCATATCCCGTTCGAATGCACCACACTAACGACAACACAGAAGTTTGGACTTAATTTCAAAATAAAATGCGGCCCCCTGGTAATACTGGTCCCATGCCAACAGGCCTTTAGATATCGTTACATCGTCATAAGCCACAGTTGCCCTCTTCTCCTCATTTTAAAGGCTGCATTACAGTAAAGTCATGTCATTTTCTGGACTGACCAGACTGTTGCCCCCTTACCCAACTTATTTATCAAGAATCTTTACAATAGTACTAATAGTAGCAAAGCAGGTGGTATTTGGTCAGAAATACTGTGATAATTGATTTTGCTGTGTGTGTGTGCTTGCTAGGAGATACATTTCAAGATAAATATCATGTTTCACAACTAAAAACGCTTAATCATGAATGGGACAATTAAAACGGATAGTAAGAATAGAATGAAAGATCCCCAGCCTGTAAAGACAAAAACAAAGAAGACTTTTGGAGGCCCACTCGCCTTCTCTCTGCTGCGAAGCGCTCAGGATGTCACGCCTGTTTGCTTCAGGTGATTTCTACACACTGGGAGCAAATCTGATTTCTGTGCTGCGCCTCCTCTCTCCCTCTCTCCCATTCCCAGAGACAGCAATCTCATCTGCAGTCAGTTAACCTGTGTGGCGGGCCGTAACCTAGACTAGGCTGTTAAAACCATTTCCACGCAGGAAACCAGATCAGCACACTGTAGAAAAAAAAACTGCAGGTACTCTGCCCCGGTTCGTCACCCAGACAGCAGCACTAACGTCTCAATCCAGCAGTTGGGGATATTTTTGCTCCCTGTTGGACGCTGTTTTTATCCCTCCGTGGCTATTTTAAAACGTTTGGATGACCGTAATGACTGCCGTCCTTTCTTTAGTCCACATGTGCCCTCTCATCATGCTTCCTCATGCATTCTTCACTCCCCTCGTCCACACTGTCCAAACTTTTCTGGGGAATTTTTCATCAGCTCTCTCGGCGTGTTTGATCCCGGCCTGCTCTGTAGCCCCGAGTGTCACGGCTGGTCGAGCTGCAGATCAGATTGGTTCTGAAGGAGGGGGAGTTCACACCGCTGTGCTTCCTCATCCGTGACGGAGGAATGACAACATCTCTCCCTCTTTTTCCCGCTCCCTTTATTTTCTTGCTCTGCCATCGCTGTTGTTATCATTTTCTCTCTGTCGGAGACCATCTCTTCCTCCTCCCCTCTCCGGCCCGATCAGGTTTTCCCTCCATCCTCCGTCCATGCCAGTGAGGCGAAGCAGGGCATCTGTGTCTTTGAATATTTATTTGCATCTGTTTTTTGTTTTTTTTTACCTTTGTCGCCCATCCATTTCTTCAAGCCCATCCATCTCCTCTTTCATGACTGTTCCCCTGTATAGAGCCAACAGTGTGCTTACAGTGAAGTATAGGAACATGTTACCTGGAATAAAACGTTCGCCGCTGCTGGAAAAGCAGAGCGCACAGCCAGAAGCTGTTGAATATGTTATCAGATAACACGGGGCTCAACCTGTTATCTTATCTGCAGTGTAACTGTAGACCTGCGGGCTCGGAAACATGAGAACCAGGCTGTGGTCACTGTGTGTGTGTGTGTGTGTGTGTGTGTGTGTGTGTGTGTGTGTGTGTGTGTGTGTGTGTGTGTGTGTGTGTGTGTGTGTGTGTGTGTGTGTGTGTGTGTGTGTGTGTGTGTGTGTGTGTGTGTGTGTGTGTCGCTTTCTCCGGCCTGAGGCAGCGGTGTGCGCTGACAGTCGAGGCAGCCGTTTGCCCGCTGATGCAACTTGTAATTAGAGGCAACTCCGACACATTTCAGGCTGATCATTATCAGTTTTGGCCAGTGTTTGACAAACTGACTCAGCGTTTTTGCGATTCAGGCGGTCCTAATTGGCAGTTACATACTGTATTTTACAGTGTGTAATGTCGAAGTCAGGGGAAACTCATGTTTGGAAGTTCGGGGGAAGTTTATGCAATTGAGCAAAAATAACAGACTTAGGACTTTTTCACAGCGGACATTTTGACTTGTCACAATAGAAATAGCACAGGTGTTACTAATGTTAGCGATGGTTCCGTTCCATTCAGGTCTCTCTGTAAGCAGTCAAGTCTACATTCAAAATAAGACTATACTTTTTCTGTAATTCAGTTAAGTTCTAACCTATTTAAACTTGGCGAATCCATTGAGACAGACTCATTTTTGCTGATGCCGAGCAAAAAGACAAAAGATATCCAACAAACAAGCAAACAAGTTAAAACGGAGACCAATGTATAACTGTCAGAGAGAAGTAGAATGGCAAACAGTGTGGTGCATCCCTCTGTCAAGGCCCAACAATATCCTTTCATTAAAAAAATCCAATATCAAATATCAAATAAAATAGGTTTGAATTGGCTAGATCAGATTAGAATAGATCCACGTGAATAAACCTGTTTGTTTTTTTTTCATCAAGATCTGTGCACTACTCCTCATGCAAAACAACACCCTGTCTCGCATAGTGAGAATGACTTACAGGATCCTTCTCTTCATCCAGATCTGGACCAAAAGTTTATGGGGTCTGTTCCGTTTGATAGATTTTGTGTAGTCCTGCTCACAAACAATCCAGCAAATGGACACTGGCAAAAAAACAACCTTTTGGAAGAGGTGATATCAAGAAAAGGACTCAGCCTTCTTCTTGCTGAAACGTAGGGTCTAAAATTGTTTAAAAATTGTGTGTCTGTCTAAAATGTAAAAAAAGGGGATATAAAAACTGGTCACTTCTGTCCAAACATTCCTGTAACGAATCTGTTCTGACATTTCCAAAGCAAGATTAAACAAGCGAAAGCAGTTATTGAAGCATGCTGCTGCCATCTGACAAGAGATACATTAGTGTCCGCTGCCGTACCACCAGACTACAGAGCAGCTTCTCTTCTCAGACTTTGATCCTCCACTTGATTAGGTTTTCTTTTATTTTACGATGATTTCTTTATTATCTAATCATCCATTGATTCGATTTCCTTTCTTTAGTAGCATAAAGGCACTACTGCTGTCATTTTGCTGTACGATCCTGGTTGCATGATAGTCAGGTTGATCTTGAATCTTGAGTCATAAAAGCCATCCAGCAAAACACTTCTGCCTTCACTGGCTTCATCCTCATTATTGACCTCAGAGTTTGTCTTTGGAGCTGTTCGTACATCCTCTACCCTCCCAAAGTCACCATCTCCATATGGACTGAATTGTCTATTTTTACCCCGCGAAAAGTTTTTGTCGGAGAAAACTTTCCCAGTCCAGGAAAAAAAGCTCATGCAAATGAAACAAGGTGTGAAATCCAGCATCATGAGCTCCCTCTCCGGAGTCTAGCATGAATTAATTTCCATCTTTTTCCATCAAATCAAACCCTGTGCAACGGAACGCTGCGCTGAAAGCCGGATCCAATAGTCCAGCCGGGATCAATGCTTCCATTATCAGGCAGGCTGATTGATCAGCTGAGTTTAGGGGCCATTAGTAGACTGTTCGCATCCCGATAGACTGATCTTAAAGTGGGTTAGGAGAGGGAGAGAGGGAGTGATTTAGGGTGAGGGAGCGGGAAGGGAAGGACAGCGGGAGATGAAAAATTAAAAGGTCGGGAATCAGCCAGAAGAGTGAGAGAGGGAGGGAGGGAAGGGAGGAATAAAGGGAGGGGCGGGGAGGGAGGATGAAGGGATAAAAAGAGAGGAAGAAGACTGACAAGCAAAAAGAGACAAACAAGTGAATACCCTTCATGCTGCGCCGTGTCTCCACCTGGACACGTGAGGAATTGTCCAGAAAATTCCTCAGCGCTGGAAGGTTGCCACAAACATGTTAGGTTATTTTTTTTTTCTGTCCCCCTCTCTCACCTTTTCTCTCCCTCCATCCCTCTGTTTCTTTCTTTTGCTGTCGGTGGTTCGTTGCAGAGAGAGTGGCTTGTTTCCATGGAAACGGACTGAGCCAGATGAGCTGAGCTACTTACACTGCAGCGTCTGTCCTGACTGTGTGTGTGTGGGTGTGTGTGTGTGTGTGTGTGTGTGTGTGTGTTTGTGTGTGTGTGTGTGTGTGTGTGTTATCTGTCTTGGCTCTTAAGAAAAGGAAAGATGATGATTTATGTGAGTCTGATACACTGGGCAGACTCGCGGATGAACAGTGTGTGTATGTGTGTGAGCAGATTAGTTATTCGCAAGTCTTCGGCCCTTTGGTCGTTTGTGTCTTATATCAGTGCTGCTGTCTCTCTCTCTCACACTGATAGCTCCACCTCAGCGCCGTGAGTTCACGGTCTTATCAGTGTAGACATGCTTATCGAAAAGCAATGTGAGAATCATCAGCATTGCCGCGGCGTTCACACCTGGGGCTCAGCATGAGAGGGAGAGGAACATACGACGTGCATGCTAAACAGATTAAGGTAAACATGAACTGATTGTCCTCAAAGGGTCTGACATTTTGGGGAAATCGGAAGATTTGCTCTGGCGCAGGCCCATTCTCACTCCCAACGCTTCGAATACAGCGGCCTGCTTGGCTTGTGTGTTTGACGCTGCAGGTGCCCCTCTAGCGTTACTACTTCAAGTGCCCCTGTAGTGCAGTAGTATAAAGAGCGAGAAGAGTCCGTGTCTGGAGCGTTCGGGGGGGATTAGACGGCCATTGGGCTTGACTTACGGAGATGTTCGTGTCCGGTCCATTCCCAAGTGTCAGGAGTGATTTGTTTTACGTAAGCGAGTAAACATATGTAAATGATGTAACATACATTATGCACGAGCCACAAGACTGAACAGAGTTACATTATTTTAAGATCTTTTCCTAAACCTAACCAAGCTGTGACTGCTAGACAATGTTAACAACAGTCCATAAGGCATAATATTGTGTAATAAGTTAACTGTTTGTTAGCAAGATATATTTTGAAAATCTAACCAGACGTTGAATATGAGATATTATTACTGCCTTTATTTTGGAGTCCTTCACATCCAAAGTGGGTAGGTAGAGCGTCATGTTTTGAAGACCACTCACCAAGTTTCCATTTGAAGGGCTGAGAGTGAGAAGGTGTGCAAGGTGTTGCTCTTGCAGAGAGCTTTAACAATATCTTCTCATACAGTATCTGTACTTTATAAGGTACATACACATCTATGTCCACTGAATATGAAGAGAAGGCCAGATTGAAGCGTAACTTAGAGTCTTTTAGTGACTGTCTGGCATCCTCACTGTGACAACCAGACTCCAGGAAGTCACTGCACCTGGCCAAGAAATAGTAACTCACAACGAAAACCACAGCTTTTTCAGCTCCTGACTGAGGCTTCAGCAGTTTAACAGACAGCTGTAAAGTTGCACCAATCTTCTCCTCTAACTCTTGGCAAGAAAGCCAGTAAGCGGATCTGGCAGAATGTCACAGAGTTTCTTTAAAAAGTACAACCCCGCATCCCCGCCATTCTTTAGCATTGCCTTCAGTGTCCTGAAAAGATGACAACATTACCTGCAGTGATGAGCAGTTTGCCAAATGGATGGGTTTTTTTGGCGTGAGCAGGCACCAGAATGTGTTATTGTCTGATGTCTGTGCAGCAGCTGGCGGTTGAAATTATGGCTCTGTTCAGAGATGAGGTCAAGATGAAATCACAGGGCGGTCAGTTTTGTTTTGTACAACTGAACTTCTAGTGAACGCTCTCGAACGTGTCTTGAGTCAGTGCATGGAAACAACAGCGCGAGAGTGTTAAAATGAAAGACAAACTCGGGTTTAAAAAGGCATTTAAGCCGCAAAAGTATGCACTTAAGGAGCAGAAGAGAACTTGTCGAAAAAAAAAGCTGGAACCACAAACGTGTTTTTGTGATTACGCAACTTTAGATCCCACCTGTCTTTTTCCTCTCCTCGCTCCTCGGTGGATTCGATCGGTCTTCACTGCCGCGGTCGATGTGGTGTCACATCTTACTAACGAGCCTCTGTGTTTCTCTTGCAGAACTCCCAGAAGAAAAGAGGAGCGCGCCCCAACAACAAACCCGACAAGAAGCTCGGTCCACAGGTAACACACACACACACACACACATATTTACACGCTGCTGTGTATTCCCCCACAGATGGCCCAACAAATCAATAAGACAAAGCAGCGTATAGTTTGAACCAAACCTGGAAGGACGTTTTATTAACGCGCAGCACATACAGACAAAGGGATGTGTGACATAAGCATGTAGTGTGTCGAGCTGAAACATTTGTGATGGAAGGAAGAGCAAGATGATTGAAGATGATGAAGGCAGAGGGAAGCAGCAAAAAGATGAGAGAGTTTGAAGGAGAGGAAGACTTTGAATGGAGAAGAGAAGGGATGGAAGGAAGAGACGGATAGAAATATAATCAATCGCACTCAGTAATAAAGTCAGCACCGAGGTTTCTCTGTACGGTGGATAGACTGAATAAATTGGCAGTGAACTCGATGAGTACAGAGATTCTTGTACAACTCTGCTTTGTAATAACAGTATATTCATTATTCAATATTCTCTTATTGGATCAAATAAAGATACAGATTTTATCTTTATTAGGTCCTTCAAGGAATAAACCTCAGTTGCTCCATAAAAAAGGATTTGAATTCTGCGGCCGTCCTGTCTGGGATGTCTGGACGAGGTCACGTCTGTGGATGCAGTGATGGGTAACAGCTAAAAACGTGAAATATAGATAATAGATATCATCGTGTTTCTGATGCAGCTTTTACGGTGTCAGCGTCGCCCCGAGCCGGCTGTCATCTCTGCAGACATGTATTTGCGCCGACCGCGTCTGACATAAAAAGCGTGACTGCGACTGTTATTTCCTCCCACATGTTTCCACAGTGAGCGGGTCAAACTACATTAGAACCAATCCAGCAATCAATACCTGCAGCCACAGTTTAGTTTCCATCATCAAAATCGTCACACACACACACTGTAAGTGAATATACAGTACAGTCTGTAGAGTGAAATGACTTTGCAAATAGAGTATTTGAGTATCTTGGAGTTTAATTCATGACAGCAAGCAGAACCAGGATTTGGTATGAGCTTGAACCGATGAAATCTAAATAATGAGTGGCAAAGTATCTATTTGTTTTCATTGCGGCTCAGTAGTCATTTGTATGGAGCCAACGAGGAAATGTGGACTTTACCGACATGTCAATATCAAACCTGTTGCTTCCAATCGAAGCACTCGCACAGTTAATTATCACATTTGTTTCGATTCCTCTCGCAAGCAGCCGTTTAATTGTTTTACTTCCTGCTTTCTGAAATTGAGTTCAGAACAGACATTGTTCTTCCAGTGTGTTTCCCGCCTCACTGTGCTGTCTGTATATCGCTCTGCGAACCGTTTCCTCTGGGGATCAAACTCTATCTGTCCAAACAAGGCGCGTGCAGCGTGGAGCAGATAGATCAGCGGTTCCCGTACTCGCTCTTCACCGTGTCATCTCTGTGTCTTTTCTGCCCTCCATCTTGTCCCGCAGGTGTTTGTACTTAATGTCACACTTGCATAACCAGTTTATGTTTCGGATTACATGTAAGGCGTCGACGTCACACTTTAAATCTCTTCTTCCTCTTCCTTAAGACTTTTTCCTTTACTCCACTCTTCCAAAGCCTCCCTGCCTTCCTTTTATTTTCCACATCACTTAAGTAGTTCAAACACAGCTGAATTAACTCTGCTCCTCTGTCAAAAAGGCTACTAGAGGAGTTGGAAAGTAAATGAGCTTGGGGTTTTTTTTTACACAACAACAGTACACAGAGAAGCAGATTAAAAAAACAACCGGGCTAACGTTTCACCGCAGAAGGTGTTTGCCGCGAAGATAATTCTCTCACCGCCGTCTCTCTGCGGCTGCCGGGCTACACCAGCCCAGGGTTTCCTCTCCAAGCCACATACCATAAATGGCTGTTAATTCGCTGGCTTTCGCCTCGCTCAGCGTGGTTGGAAGGCCTGCACAGGCCCGTAAAACAAATAGAGCCACGGAGCTGCTTCTGAGGAACTGGTGCACAGGGTCGCCTCAGGTCAGCAGTAGTTACAGCAGAGGTGAAAAAGAGAGAGAGCTAATGCAACCTTTTGAAAAAAAAAAAAAAAAGAACATTATTTACTTTACCAACTGAAAGTAGAATAGAAATAATATGTGCCCTTGCTCTATTTAAAGGTGCAATATGTACAAATTTTAATGAAAAACATTCAAAAAATTGATCGAAATGATCAGTTCACACGATGACGTCTACACAGGCCTGTTGTGTTGTAGAGGATATCTCTTGATGTCAGCCTGCTAACCAGCTAGCACCTGGCACATCCAGATCCAAAGCTCCTGCCATGGCCGTGTAAACACCAACACTGCTTGTGTGCTCCGAGCTCGAGCACTGCTAGACGCACAGCTAACCGAGCTAACGAGCTAACAGCAGCAACAGTTAGCAGCAGTTAGCGATCGCTCTGGTGATATGCTGACCCTTATTTGTTTTGAGCCTTTACCGTCGTCCATTAACTGTTGACTGTGTCTACAGTGGCTGCTGTGCAAAAATTACAGTCTCACATTACTTATGTGGTTTTATGCTGATTTAACTATGATAAGCATGTTAGTAATTTGCTTTGGATATCGTTGTGAGTTAGTTAATATCCATTTTTCGAGTCTGGTTGACATCTGAGGAAAACCACTAATGAGTGCGCTCTCCAGAGTTCCTCTGTATCCTCTGTTTTTTTTTTTTTGTAAAAGCCTCACGAGGAACAAACACAGCGTGACTCTGACCTCACTGTTTGGTAGCCGAAAGCCACGAGTTAGTCAGAAAAGCTCTTTGTCATTATCTTTTAGCTTCAAGGCGATTTTTAAATAGGATGAAAAGCCAATTCATCCCGGTCGACTTGCAGCACTATAACGGGCCGTGGCTCGAGAGCAGACAGTTTAATGCATCTTATTCTCTGCCAAGGATGACGTCAAAACATCACTGTGGTTTGAAACACACTCAAATGTAAACACTTTAATGACAAAAACCCTCATGCGCTTCTCTCATGACCTCTAATGTTGTCCAGTTGTCAGTCTGGACGGGCCACAAGGTTGCAGATTTCAAAGTTGAGCAACCGTGTGTGTGAAGTGTGTGTCTGCACTGTCTGCAGCTTTCACTCTGTGTGCCTGTGTGTGTGTTTCAGTTCCTGTCAGGTTCCCTGTCCGTCTTTATTTAACCTCTCTCTGCCAGGTTACGCTGATTGGAGCATCCTTCTCTCTCTGTGTGTCTCTTGTCTTTTACCCGAGGCTAACAATTCAGATTTGACACATCTGTCTAGTCTGAGGGGGGAGGCATGTGTGTCTCTGTCTCTCAATGTCTTTCTTTCTTTCATCCTTTGTCAACGAGGATTCAAAATATTTCATGAGTCACCAAACAAAAAAGATAAATCAGAATTGAAGTGTATTTGTTGAACTGATCATTTCAATCCCGCCTAAAACGGAACCTTGGCTCTGCGTGATGACACGTCTGTTTGCATGTCAGCCTCAGCCGTGATACAGCAGTTTTTCATATCAATGTCACCTCGGTGGCCCCTTCTCTCTCTGTCCCATCGCTGCAGGAGGACAGTTCAGACCTGAAATGTCAGCTCCACTTTGCCAAAGAGGAATCAGCTCTGATGTGCAAGAAGCTGACAAAGCTGGTGAAGGACAGCGAGGCCATGAAGGAGGAGCTGGCCAAGTACAGGTCGCTGTACGGGGACGTCAACGCCTCGCTCACCGTAGAGGAGGTGAGGAAAGACTTTACTTTGACATTTTCCACATTGTGATTAACAAGCCAATTAGCACAGACACAGTAGAGGTTAGCGAACAAGGCCATGAAACAAGAGCTGGCAGAGTAGTGGAGGAGGTCAGAGCAGGATTCTGATTTTGAGTTCATATTGAGACATGTGATGCAGCCCGCAGTAGGTTTTTTTTTTCGTTCTCCGAAAGCACCTTAAGCTAAAACTAAGCTTACCCCGAAGTTTGATCTTTTCTCAGCATGTAGCTCTGCATTTCATAACTTTTGCCTGAGAGCTGCAAAAATGGTGCCACTTGGCTATTACGTTGCACAATAGTTTATGAAGCATCCCCACCCTTTGTACCCATATAAAACACAAATGGTAGCCTATTTCATTCTACTCTGCCAGAAAACTCCTGGGAAAACTCAACAGAGGTGCTTCGATACAGCCAAATTACTCACACAAAGCTCATTTTCATCAAACTACCACTTTTGAGTGTAACACTTTTTCAGCAAGTAACACTGAAAACTAAACATCAACACTGACAGACAATGATTTTCCTACAGCAAATGTGTGATTGAGCATGTGGGAGGTGAGTGAGGGAGCGCTTCCCCTCGTCTAATGTCTTATTTTATGTGACAACCCCCTCCAGGTCGCCGACTCCCCTCACACCCGCGAGGCGGAGATCAGAGTCCACCTGAAGCTGGTGGAGGAGGAGGCCAACCTGCTGAGTCGACGTATCGTGGAGCTGGAGGTGGAGAACAGGGGACTCCGGGCTGAGATGGAAGACATGAAGGGACCCCAAGGTAGTTTTTTTAAACTCATCTCGTTGGCCGGTTATACATTTCTAAACTGAATATCCGAGATGTGAGGTCCCCTGGAGGTGAAAATACCCTTAAATCGACAGTTGGAGTTAAATAATTGTAAACAAGCTCATTTAAATGACTAGAAACGTTTGTAATTGTTTCTCAGCATTAACTGATGACAGATTTTGCTAGCTTTACCCTCCTATTTTTGTGCTAAGCTAAGCTATTCTATAAGACTATAACTATTACATCATATCCGACAAATATAACATGTTTATAAATTGTTTCATACACTTTAATACACTGGTTGCTTGACCTCTCATTGTTTCTTTTCTCTAGATGGTCCTCAAGAACTCACTGGTGTCGGTGGTGGTCTGGGGGTCGGTCTTGGCCTCGGAGGAGGGGCCATGTTACTCGGGGGTGGGGCGTCATCTGAAAACGTCATGGAGCTCCAGAGACACCTCCAGTTTGTGGAGGAGGAGGCGGAGCTGCTGAGGAGGTCTCTCATCGAGCTGGAGGAGCAGAACAAACTGCTGATGAATGAGATCAACCGCTACAAATCTGAACTGCCGCCTCAACCGTCCACGCTATCATCCAACTCGCTGACGTCGCTGACGGACGGGCTGCTCAACGACAGCCCAGTGCACTCCATACAGGAAGGGGCGGTGCTTATCAGCACAGACGCCCCAGCCCAGGAGGAGGAGCTAAGACTGGCGAGGCTTCAGATTGGAGAACTGAGCGGGAAGGTGAAGAAGCTGCAGTACGAGAACCGAGTGCTCCTGTCCAACCTGCAGCGCTGTGACCTGGCATCCTACCACGCTCCTTCCTCCTCCTCTTCCTCCTCGCTGCGACTGGCTCTGGAGACGGACGCTGAGGCTGGAGACTCAGCTGAGTGCCTCCCCACCAGGTAGTTTTTTTGTTTTCAAACTGTCAGATTCCCCCGTGAGAATGTGTTTCTGCAATGTGCTTTTCCACTGGGAAAGCTTCAGTAAAATGTATTTTAGTAGCTCAAAGACTTTGCTGACATCTCTGTGAGAGTCAAGAATAAACTTCTCAGTCCTGATTTTAAAAGCCAACATGAATGAGAAGCCCTGACCACGCTCTCTCTGTTCTTTCCGTCAGTCCGCCGCATCGCAAAGAGCCAGTAGGGGGCGAGAATGACGCCCTGGAGATCAAAGAACGGAAAAAGAAGATCGAGGACAACGCTGACGCACCAACCTCGCTCCCTGGGTGCCTGGGGCAAAAGGACCACGATGCCTTGCTGGCCATGAGGGACCAGGCTCGCTTGGTTTCCACGGCGATACAGCTCCTGACCTCCCCCGAGTCTAACTGCCTCTCCTCCTCCCCATCCATCTATCACAAGGTCTGCAGCAACGAGGCCGCAGAGCCGTGTGACCTGGAGAAACCCCAGCCGCACAGCCAGGTACATGTCCTCCGGTCTGTGCGTTCTTCCTCACTGCTGTGGGTGATGAAACCTTTCCTTTTTGAAAGAGTTTCATTTGATGTGACTCTCTAAAGCCTTTTTAATGAAATCAACTTGAACTCTGACGCATTTGTGCTATAAACTGTTGGTAATAGTCTATATTTCTCATGCAGTGATGGGTGTAATGATGTGGTGTATGTCAATACTATCTACATATCTAATATCTAATAACTACATAACAGTGGGCCTGCAACCAGCGATTATATTCCCTCATTGCTGACTGTCTGTTCACAAAGTAATAATTGTGTCTATAAAATTTCATTACATAGAGAAAAATGCACATCACGAGTTCAAAAAAGCCCACACTGACAATCTTCTGATGTCTTGTTTTTCAGCAGTCCCAAACCCCAAAGATATTCAGTCGACATTTATGTGAAGTAGAGGCAAGCAGCAGAACCTCACATTTGAGGAGCCGGTACCAGAAAACATTTGGCTTTTTGCCTGTTAAATCACTTTGAGCAGTCAAACAATGAAGCAACACTGTTCAGTGTTTCCCACAGAACGGCTGTGCACCTTTTTCCTGAATTGCTTTGAAAGTTTGCCTACAGTACATAATAGTGGCTCGCCTCACCTCTCTGCTTCTCTCTCCCAGTCTGCTGCAGGGTCTTTTATAAGGTTGCCCAAAAAACAGACCTCGCATTTTGTTTTTGTTTTTCCCGATTCCTTTTTTTTTTTGACAGCTGCGGCTGAGCCTCGAATGGAGGACGCTTGTCGTCAATTATGAAGCCTATTGAAACAAAGGAAACTAACTTTTGTACCGAATGAAAACGCAACAACCAGGCGCACTAACAAACTTGAAACTAGAGCATAAGTAGGCAAAGAGGTCACATCAAAATCAGTGCGTTTACAGGAGGGATATAACACCAGAGAAATACTGTTGATCAGTTCATCTATTAATCAGCTAATGACAGACGATCTCCTTGTTGGAAAATGTCCAAAAAGGAGATCGGGCCTGAGAGGGCAGTACTCTCTGTTTATTGTACAAAATTGATGATTAAGAGCACATAAAGAGCCATTTACTTCTATATATCTGTATCTCCTTCTTGATGATGTCAGCGCGTTGTTATTAACAAGAGATTAATAGATAAAAGTATATCCGGCATAGGTAAAAAATAAGTTTTAAAAAAGCAACATGACTTGATGTTACCAGAAATCAACAGACCTTCCGAAGTTTCAGGACTAGTCACCGGAAATGTTAGTGAAAAAGTTACCGATTAGTCAATGTCTTGGTTTATTAGGTCACTCTAAACCCAAATTTAGCAACATTTAATGGTCCTGTGTTTAGCATTATTAAACGTGAAAGGCTTCCTCTGCAGTCAGTGTTTGGTTTGTCCTCTCTGGGCCGCTGTAGAAACATGGTGGGGCCTCTGTAGATATTAAAGGCTCATTCAAAGGTAACGAAAACACCACGAGTCCTAGTTTCAGGTGATTACACACTGATTAAACCGTAATTGTCAGTATTATATTCCATGTTCTACCACACTGTGCCTTTAAAAGGCAGCAGTGGATCTTATTATTTCTTTGGATGAAATAAAAGTAAAGAAGCTAGAAAGAGTGTAGAACACTGCGTCAGTGACAAATATTTTGTCTTCTGTTTTGGCACTTTCTCTTGAACTAATAGATCATCCACCTGCAGTATCAGCCCCACAACGTTTCATTTATCAGCCCAAACTGCTCGCCTCCAACAGCCGATAATAACCGACTGTGTGATAAATCCTGTTCTTTCTCTGTACCCCAGATTTCAGAGCTGTCTGACCTGGCCGACCGGCCTCTGGTTGGTGCTCTGACCAGCAGGCTCCAGGCCCTCCACACCCAGCTACAGGCCTTCGTGGAGCAGGTAGACAGCCTGGGTAAACCCACGGCAGGTGGGAGGGACCCTCGGGTGGAAGGGGAGTCTCCCCTGGCCTCGCCCTGCGCCTCCCTCCCCTGCTCTGGAGACGGCCAGGATGAGCCGAACACTGCCGAGCAGAAGGTACAAGACAAGAAGCTCACTCCTCCTCTTCACTCCTTGTCACTCTGTCTCTGTCATGTGTTATCAGTCTCTCTCTATTTTTTTTTTCAAGCTTTTACTTTTGTTGGATTTGTATCTTCTGTCGTCACTGGTTTGTTTTGTTCTGTTCTTCGATTTTGTCCAGTGCCTAACCATTAGTTTGGCTGAACAACACTCCCAATCATGCTGCTTATGTTTCTCCTCACAACGGAGGGCGGATTTACACAACAGGCTCAAATCTGATGAATGCCCAGAATCGTCCCCTTTTCTGGAGATCTGCGATGAATTTCCTAAATGATCCTGAAATGCTTCATACACGGTTGTGAACAGGATGAATAACTCTTAAGTGAGGAACATCACTGTAAAATTGTTAAGAAAAAAAAAATGCGTTTGCTGTATCAGATGAATTCAGATTTGAGCTGCTGGCGTAAACGTCTCCACACGATGCCACCCATGTCCTCTGCATGCTGTTGAACTGCCTCCTGACCTGGTATTTAGATGCTGCTTTAGGCCTCAAATGGAGCCTGTTTGTCTCATGGAAACTGTGAGGTTATTAATAGCACAATGAAGCACCATTTACTTCTATATACTTTCATAAGCATATCATCAAAAACAGTTCAACGTAGAGTCTGGGCTTTCTTTATAAAGTTACGTTAACATCCATAGATTTACTCACAGTTGTAGTATTATCACATTTATTCCCACAGCAAGTAATAAACATAGTCTAAAAGCATTATCTGATGCTGCCTGGGTTTGAATGTTTTGATTGAAAGTAGAGATATTTGAATAAAAATATAAAGGTCTAGCATTCGGTGCCGCTATTAAGGCATCCGTGACTGGGCAAGACAAGGCTTTAAAAATTACAGTCTCTGGCATTCACGATAAGAGGAGTGTTATCAGTAGAAACTGGAAAAAGAAGACTGCAAACCCACCTTACAGTGTTTAAATCCCCTACGTGGGATTGTCCACGCAGATTTCTCGAAGCAGCAGATGAGACGGCGAGCTCGGTCGGAATAGATTTCCAATCATACTTCATGAATCACATTTTCAGTCTGAAAGGGCTCCGCCGAGAATTCCTTGGGATTGCGCTTGATTGTCAGTGATTTATTATTTATATCCTGTATATTTCAGCTATATAGCGCTCAATATACAATTCAGTCTGGGATACACAAAGTTGTAAAACAGCATATAGAGAGGCAAAGTCCCCTCCGCTTCCAGTGGACCACCATGGGACCTTGTTTCAGAAACAGCAGTGTATGTACAAGAGTGAATGGCGAGAGACAAATTCACTTTTGGATTCTGTTTGAAGTTTGTCATGACTTACAGATGTGATGTTGGCCAATTCAAAAGATAATTTTCAGCTCGAGAAAGTCACAGTTCGTCATAGATAAGTTAAAGAATAAGACTTTGAAAGACTACACACCCAGAAGTTGAGTAAGTGACGCCACATTTAAAACCCACCGACGCCCAGTAGCGTTGGTCCCGTAGCTAGCCCCCAGAATCCTTTCACAAAAACAGCAGCTGTCAGTATGGCCCAGAATTGTTGGGATTTTCACTCTTTTTCAAGCCATTTCTTTGCTGAGGTGACAGCCAACAAACGGGATTAGAAATAACACGTCGCTCACTATAAACCTCTATCGATATATTTCCTGAAATAAGGTTCCATGAGGGAAGCCAGAAGGGGGCGGGGCTTTGCCTTCTTTATTGGATTCTGCAGAGACACTTGCGAGCATTTTATTCCCTCACCTTCGGCTGTCAGGAACATCAAATCTGATGAGGAGTCCATATTTTTGGTTGGAAAACACTTCATCTTACTCTAACGGCAATTTTGTTCACTTGCTTAAAAAGACTTTCAGGACTCAATATTCGATATTTCTGCAATTTGGTGAATTACCTTCGCGGCAAGAGAAACTTTCTTCCATCAATTTGTGTTTTCTATTCTAATCTGATTTGCCTGTTTTGAAGAGAATACGTACAAATGTTTTAGACTCCATTAGAGGCCAATTCTGAGTCCCAACACCCCTCCGATCTCTCCTCCCTTTTCCTTTTTTTTCCTGTCCCTTCCTCCTTCCCTCTTTCCCTCTGCACGGGCACCATAACCGTCGGTTTCTGCACTTCACCTCCACGTTCCCCATTCCCTCCTTCTGAATCTCCTTTCTCCTTCACACCTCTTCCTCTTCAACATCTCCTTAACTTGCCTCCCCACTCTGCTCTGACTCCTCCTTGCTCACCTCACGTTCCTTTCCTTGCCCCCCCCCCCCACTCTGCCTTCTCCTTCCTCCTGTGTCTTCGCATCCCCATCGGCGCTCGTTTCTTCCCTTTGCTCTGACCTTTCATTCTAACCGCCTTACTCCTTCTCTCGCCCTCCCATTCGTCTCCCCCTTCTTCCCTCTCTCCCATTGCTGTTTCTCCCCCGTCGCTCCTCCCTCCCTCTCCCATTTCCTTTTTCTCTCCTTCCTACTCCCCTCAGCCGTTCATTCTACCCTCCATCCTCCTTTTCTTTCTTTTTTCCACCCTCTCCTTCTCCTCCCTGACCAAGCTCTTTTTCCTCTACATCCTCTTCTTCGTCTTGTGAGATCCATACTCGACTAGTTCTGTTTTAATTTTTCCATTTTTTTTCTCAATGTTGTCATATTGATGAACACTTTTTTGGTTGGATTGTTTTTTATTCTTATAGGTGTGTTTTGTTTTGTTTTGTCTTGTTTCCTTTTTTATTTTCTGTCACTTCCCTCCCTCCTTTTTGTTTTCGTTCCATACCTTCTCCTCCTCCCTCTCTCTCTCTCTCTCTCTCTCTCTCTCTCTCTCTCTCTCTCTCTCTCTCTCTCTCTCTCTCTCTCTCTCTCTCTCTCTCTCTTTTTTCTTTCTTTCTTTCGTTTGTTTGTTTGGTTTTTTTTTCTTCTTCTTCATTAACTTGCCCATGCATGCATGCAGCAGCCTGATTATAGGGACCAATCTGAAGTGGAGGTGAAAGGTCAAACTGATGAGAACAGCCAATCAGACATCAATGA
Organism: Diplodus puntazzo; assembly: GCA_963678695.2. Classification (NCBI taxonomy): domain Eukaryota; kingdom Metazoa; phylum Chordata; class Actinopteri; order Spariformes; family Sparidae; genus Diplodus; species Diplodus puntazzo. Next base: position 11,671,733 of record OZ023165.1, on the reverse strand, counting down.
GACTCAAAAGCAGGAAAGCGGCCGGCTGGAACAGGGAGAGAAGGAGGCAGATGATGCACTGGTGAGTCGCTGGAATTGACAATCATGCACATCACTAGGGGCACAAACACACACACACCAGATGACTGAAATCTCGGCCAGCGTCAATCTCAGAGCTGACGGCTGGCTAATATTTTCAACGTGAACCCGACTTTGGGCTGCAGTCACTGCGTTAATGTCAAATACCTCTTTTCTCTCTTGTACACACAGACATACTGTATAACACTGAGGGGTCAGCCTTTAAGGTAATAAACCAAAGGTCTAGTCTGCAGCTTTGTCTTCCTTAATGGTGAAGTGACTGAGTCAACTGATGTCCCATCTTAAAGACAAAATATTCAAGGGAATGATAGACAGCTGTAGTCAAGGGTGCTATTAGTTTACTTCTCTCAACCACAAATAAGAGAGAATGCTTTAATTTGGCTTTTTTATATTTGGCTTATCCTATATTTTAGATACTAGTATACTTACAACTTGTACTTAAAAGATAAGCTATATACTGTAGATTTAAACTTGCAGTGTACTTCCAAGTGCGGCTACTTTCAAGTTTACAACCAGTACCTACAAGTTCACTTTATTGCTGCAGTACAAAATAACACTTTGATGTAACCTAGATGTGTACTCAAAGTTAACTTACACTGCAAGTATACTCAGCAGTATACTTTATAAACTAAAGAATGGGCCAGATTAGTACCAAGCAGTATTGTAGTAGTACACGTATAAAGATACTATGAGTAGTTTATACTTAATACGAGTGTACTAACTACATAAAGTAGACAGGGAACATTAACTGTAAGTTCATGTGATAAAATTAAGTTGAAGTACATTTCTTTTTGGAAGGGAAAGGTTCAGTATTTGGGTAAATATGCTTACTTGCTGTCTTGCCGAAAGTTAGTTGAGAATATTGATCCCATTCTCATATGCGTGTGTTTACTATGAAGCTGTAGTCGGGAGACGCAATTTCGCATAACCTTGCGTACTCCACAAATATCTATTTGTGAATTAAAGGATTGGTACTTTACAGATAAAAGTACTAGACTCAAACTTTTCTTAGTTAAAAGTTAAAAATCTCTAAATGTATTCCGAGAAAGCGTCACCATGTCACATTTTTGAAATACGGTTGGGGTTATCTGGCGATATATGATGTCAGTCAAACATCGTATATCCTAGTGACTCAACAACCTCAAGCCACTGAGCCCTTATGCACAGACTGACAATAAAACCACACCGTAAGTACAGATTTTTCAGCCCACAATACCACTTTGAGCATTAAGCAGTCCCAGGGTGCACCTGCTGAGCCTGTGGTGGCCTTTTTTCAAACCCTGCCAAGGTACAGTCATGCTAACCTTAACCCACAATGTCATCATCTTTAATTCTGGTGCATTTTTGCACCAGAATGGGTGGATTCATTTTTTTTAAGATCACTAAAATCTGATGCAAACCCCAATTAGAGCCCTGAAAATGAGCCTGAATACACATGGCTGCAGTGTATACACATATCACTTCTCCCTGAGCAAACACACAGCGACAGCCTGCTCTGCAAAGGTTAATTAAAGGCTCATTCGTGCACACATTTGCACACACACACACACACACACACATACACAGACAGACATAAACTCACACACGCTGCAGCTGGAGGTAACTGATGTGGTGTGGCGGTGGCCACTCATGCTAGCAACACAGTGTTGTAAACAAACACAAACAGTGACTTCACCGTCAGATGTGGGACTGACAGGAAGAAAAGACCTTTGTTTGGTTGACCTTTTCCTGGCGTGTCTCCATGGTAACCTGGGCTGTGTGTGTGCGTGTGCGTGTGCGTGTGTGTGTGTGTGTGTGTGTGTGTGTGTGTGTGTGTGTGTGTGTGTGTGTGTGTGTGTGTCTGCGTCTTTATCCCAGCCTGAGAGGGTGACTGAGGCAGATAACATGACACAGTCAGATATTCTGGAGAGACTGTTGTGTGGAGTGAAGCAGTGACGCAGCAGCACAGTGTTTATACACACTCTGTATTCAGCATCGCACTATAACTCATAACCCGCAATATTCATTGCTAGAGCTTTGCATCACAGCTGAACCAACACTATTTCTGGACAAAAGTACAGTCTGAACATCGACCCGGCACTTGGGTGTAGCCTCTCTGGCAGCAGTTTGGGTTGCTAAACGCGGTCATCGAGCACAGGTCTTGACATATAGACACAAGACATTGTCATGCGTTCAGTAAATGTTCAGCATAAATAAAACATTTAAGAATTTTATTGATTATGGTCGATTGTCAGTGGCTCCCAAATTGTCAATACCACCGTACAACATGAACCATGCAGCTACCAGACCTTCATTGTACCAGTTTGGTTGGTGATAACTTCATAGATGTGACATTCATAAATTAGAATAACTTTGACCTTTGCCCAGCAGTCTCGTCGGGGTAACGCATGTGCTTGTTCAACACAACCATCTGTCCTCTAACCTCCTCCCTATGTGGACTCTATACGTCGCCTGACTTCCTCCTTTGTGGCTGTAATAATTACTAGAGCCGCTAGAGGTCAGCGTCTAACAAATAAACCCCATAAGTATGCGTTGTAACAAAACACACCTTCCAACACCACCGCCACAGTTGTGGTTTAACGGGGAATATAACAATTTATCGCAGGGACCAGTGACTTCCTGGAACCTCATCATTACCGTAAGCTAGCTAAACCTGCGGAGACTCCACAAAGTCACCGTGCCTGGCTGCTAGTTACCAAGAATTTGTAAAACTGTTGCAGCTTTACATGTCGGTTTGTGTAGAAGTTCAACAAGATGCATGTTAATTAGTGAGCCTAAGAGGTGCCTTTAGAGCTAGGCTAGCTCATGCACAGGCATGAGAGTGGAATCAAAGGTTTTAGCATAATAACTATTCCTTTGCATGGGTGTGGTGTACAATCTAGCCTCAATTACACTGTAAAAAGTATTTGTAGCTTTCTTGGCTTTAAAGTTGTCTTTAAAGAAATGTAATCTCAGGGTCATCTACCAATGTTACATTTGCTCCTGTGATGCTAAAGTCTCTTTTTCCACGAGCTGCTGCCACTCTTTCACAACGAGTGAGTCATTTGGGAGCAGAGGTCGGGGTAGTTTTTCTGGCTGACAGTGGAGGCTGAGCGGCAGGAGGACGTTCTGGGTGGAGGGTGATGGAGGGCAGAGGCTGAGCCCAGCGGAGGGTGAAAGAGGACATTAACGGTACAGTGGTGGGTCGATGGATCGCACTCACTCAGCAGCCAAATGAGGCATGGGGAGAGTGCATGAGATGAGGCTGGAGTGTGTGTGTGTGTGTGTGTGTGTGTGTGTGTTAGTGTGTGTGTGTGTGTGTGTGTGTGTGTGTGTGTGTGTGTGTGTGTGTGTGTGTGTGTGTGTGTGTGTGTGTGTGTGTGTGTGTGTGTGTGTGTGTGTGTGTGTGGGCGTACAGTAGCGTGCCGCAGCTGAGGTGTGATTTAAAGGGTGTTGTAGCACAAAAACTGCCATGTTATGTGCTTCTCACGCTCGGCTCTTTTCCCCCTTTTTTTTTATTCGTTCTTAACTCTTTGTTCCCTCCCCATTTCTCCTCCCATTACATATTTCATGCTCCTTCCTATCGATCTTTCTATCCTTTAATCTCTCCCTACTTCCGTCCTCCTGCCTTACCTACCAATGTTTTCCAATCCGCTATTTTCTACCATTCTTTCTCTTTCCCTCTAACCTCAATCCTTCCTTATCTTTTCCCCCCACTCATCTTTTTCCTCGTCACATTTTCTCCCTCCAGCCCGTCCAGTCCGGCGACCTCGAGGTTCAGCTGTCTGATGTGGAGGAGTTTGCCTTCGGACCTCAGGAGGAGCAGGAGGAACTGGAGAAGGAGAGGCGGGCTCAGAGAGAAACCTCTTTCAGACTCACACAGGTCAGTTTGAAGCACTGGAACTACATTTGTGAACAAAAAACCCCTTAAACTCACAGAGTCACGGTCCAACTCAACTTTATACAGTAATGCACAGCATAATCCACTTATTTTGCATCAGCCAATAGGATATTTAATGTTGGTTATTCCTTTTTTAGTCAATGCTGAAAATAATCCCTTCAAACTTAAAAGTCTCTGTTAGATAAATAAAGCATTTTAAAATCCTTAATTTGTTTTTTCAAGTCTGGTAATATACTTTTTGTTTAATCACCTGCTGTCGACATAGTTAATATTCGGATTTGGACATTTTTTAAGTGTAAAAGCTTTTAAAGGCGCAATATGTAAAGACTGACCACCCGTCAAATTCATACTCAAGACAAGTAGGGGGCAGCATATCATCAGAGTATGTGGCAACTGCTGTGGATTGAGGCTGCCATTAGCTCGTTAGCTCAGTTAGCTGTGCAGCTCAGGGACCAGGTGAGTATCGGTGTTTACACCTCGAGCACAGGCGCTTTGGAGTGACAGTTGCTAGCTGGTTAGCATGCTAACTTAAGTAGATATCTCGCAACACAATACAAAGACATCGTAATGTCAAAACTGCTATGTTGTGACGTTCTGTTGATAGTTTTAGTTTTCCATGTTGTTCTTGTTAGTTTTAAAAATGTGAAGTTTGGATGCATCCCGGATCTGTCGGCTCTTAACAACACGCGTTATTTTATGGTTTTCAAGAATGAATGGGATTTTTGTTTATTTGTATTTTAGATTTCTTGCATAGCGAACACATGGACACCTTCCTTTAACATGTATATTTGAAAGGAAACACACTAATGCTCCTGTTTTATTCATTTCTTGCATGAAAAGCAAACAGCTATCCGGAACATACAGAGTTTGTGCCCTAGGTCCTCCCCGCTTGCCCTGTCTCAAACTGTCTCTTGCCTCTCAGCTGCATGACGAGCACCAGAAGGCTCTGCTCCGTCGGGACTTCCAGCTGCAGAGTTTGGGTCTCCAGGCTCGCCTTCAGCAGAAGCTGTGGAGCCAGGAGAGGACTCTGCTGGTCCAGGAGTCGCAGCACCTCAAACAGGCCCTGTTACTGCTCAGCCTCAAGCTGCGCTGCTTCCTCAAACAGTGGAGGCTGGGCTGCAAGAAGGACACGGAGTGGAAAGATGTGTTGGAGGTATGAGTGGGCGGAAAGGAAACATTCTCCCGTCTTTGTTACTCTTCTGTCAGCATCTATAGCTGATTGTGCTGCTGAAATCTCATTCTGACCAATATATTTATTTATTTATGTGTGTGTAATCAATACACTATTTTTACTGTATTTTTCATATAAATAATGATTCCCATGGTTTGGAAGATATCTTAATTTGTCTGAAACATGTAGGAATGATGTGATTTCAGGTTTTAATTGTATCAGTTTAACTTAATTATATATTTAACATACAATATTGTAGCTAGATGCAGATTTTACAATATTAACCATATTATTATAATTGAAAAAGGACAAAAACACAAACACACACTGTGGTTGAGTGTGTTTGGCAAATTAGGGGTTCAGACAGATGATTGACAGGTGAATCCCCCTCTGTGATTGTTTTCTTAGATGAACAGCCTGAAGGACCTCTACCTGCTGTTGGAGGAGGACAACCTGACAAGCCCTGCCCACCAGGCCGACAAGAGGTCAGCTGCAGACGAGCAGCCACTCAGCCCAACTATCAAGGTAGGTGGACCCACCCACACACACACACACACACACACACACACACACACACATACACACGCGCATACATGCTCTTACATACTTTTCGCGTCCTTCCCTTCAGTCTAGCGCTGTGAGCAGCACCCTGGCAGACCTGAGGGTGGCGCTGCAGGATCTGAGCGGAGAGTTGCGTCAGGAGAGACAAGGCTCCCAGGAACTCACCCAGCAGTTCGCAAAGGCCAAGGCATCATGGGAAGTGGAGAGGACCGAACTGAAGAGCCTGATCATGCAGGTACGAACTGTTACGAAGAAAGAAGAAAAATGACTGAAGTATGAGTGATGGGCTCCTACATCCGTGCTGATTTCACTTCCTTTTCTCATTTTGAAGTGGGTATTCTGTGCACCAATGAGGATCTAGCGGTGTTTAAAGCACAATCCGATGACAGCTGTTTGCCGAGACAGATGTTGTCATTTAAAAGCCATCAAACACTCGAGCTGGGAAAGTCAAGCCGAGCTGAAGGAATCGAGGGCAGGAAAGAAAAATGAATGCGGTGGAGAGATCGGGGGGGAAAACAGCCTCCTCAGTAAATCAGCATCAGGAGCATATCATCCATCCACTGCAGAAAAAGTTTGCTAAAGTTACAAATATAAAGTCTAACTAGTCAAAACCAAAAAAAAGCTACTCGTGAGTCCAGGTGGTTTTTGCCTGCATGTAACCGGACCGCTGTGGTGCACCTGGTGGACAACAGACGGACAAAAAGAGAACCAGTCAAGTGTTTCTACTCAATATTCATTTCGACAAGTGTTTTTTTTTTAATTGACGACATCCTAGCTGGTCAGCTTCTACTTCTCGTTCCATCAAATAGCATATCCGTCCACTCCAGCCTCTCATCCCCTCGCTGTCTGTCAGCTGTGAGTAATGATTTTAATGTTTCTTTTTACCCCCTCTTCTCCCTCATTGTCTCTCCGTCTGTCTCATAACATCAGCAGCAGAGGCGGTAACTGTGTAAGTGTTAATTAACAGACTCAGAGAGAGAACACAGCCTGCGTGTTACCGCCCAGTAATTGATACAGAGAGACAGAGATATAAAGAAGGAGAGAGCTGAGGGAGAGGGCCGCTATAGTTAGGCAATTAAAAAAGCCTGTTCGTGTCTTTCAACCTCTTTTACCTGGGAGTGTATTATTCCACTATCTTTCATTATGTGCCAATTATCTCTCAAAACTGCACTTTAAATCAATACTCCACCATCCATCCCATCCTTTAAAGCCGAACCAGACAGATCTCGCATTCATGTAGACAGATTACATTAATACAACGTGGACTAACTGTAGATTTCAGGGGAGGACCGTACCTGCAGGTGTAGTAGAGGTGGACTTTCAGTGAAAACACGATTTCCATTCACCCAGGTGCTACGGTTGTTGTCCAAGCAGCCTGAAATGATATGTGCATCGTCAATATGCATCAATTATTATGTCAAATTCCCTCTCCAAAGTCATACTGTTTCATGTAGAAAAAAAAAACTGTAAAACCTAAAGTAAATTAAGCTATTGCACCACCCACCTATGTTTTTTCACTGGAGGGCCAAAACTGAATGTATTTTACTTTATTTTTAAGAGGCAAAATGGTCCTTGGATCGCAAGTTCCCTGCAAATAGTGTCCACCATTGTCAGATTACAAAAAATGATGAATGATAAGGGATCCTGCATATTTGAAGAGCAGCATACCTAACAAAAACTTCATTCATGTAGTAATTTTTTAAAAGTTCCTTAGTTTTTTTCCTCTTGAAACATCTCAATAGAATCATTACCAGCTGCCAAAATGGAGCTGAAAAGCTCAAGATTGTTCCTGCAATCTGAAAAACATCAACACAATGACAGGGGTTGGTGTCACACTGCCACAGTCACACCCACAGTAACAGGAAATAAACCAAAATGCAATGCAGCCGTAAGATTTTCAATTTAGTGAATATAACGAGTTCACTTCTGTTCCACTGAGCTTGTTCAAAGGCAGGGTGGGAAACATAGGAGGTCACAGTAAAAGAAAAAGCACAGAGAGGGGAAGTTAATCACAACACTAGGAATATCTTATACATACAAGTCGAAATACATTTAGAAACAAAACAACTGGGATGCAGCGGTAACCTGCAATAAGGAAATAAGGCAGAAAAGTTACACAAAATCACCCGAAAACCATTGTAGGAAATGTTAAAGGGAGGTTGTGCAATGCAAAGTGATGATTTTTTCTCCTATTGTTACCCCTTATGCGAATTCAAATCCTAAGTGTTATTCCAAATTCAAAGACTAAAATTCCCCAGCGTAAAATAGTAAATGGCGTCACTAAACATAAGAATACACACAAACAAACACACTCGTGGGGGTCATTAATCACCGTCATGATCCAAGAGATTCTGCCCTCGCGTTCTCTTTAAGAGATCATTTGTCTTCTGATTGGTTTGGCAGCTCCCCTGGCAGCAAATAGGAGGAAAGAGCAGCGGCACGAAGCGATAAGACGCTGCGCTTTTCCTAAATATGACATGGCTGCAGGGTTTTTATGAGATTAAACCCAACGGACAAACCGCTGTGTCTTAATCAAAGATTAGAAACCACCTTGACGGTGTGTTTCATTTGGGTGAAACCAAATCATCACACACACACACACACACACACATAGAGAGAGTTTATACTTTATTATGTTTGACTGTGTTGCAACTTATAACAAAATTTAAACACAAACACACACATTTGTGCTACAATGATTGTCTTATTTGACCTGTAAACTATCCTACAAAAGTGTGTGTGTGTGTGTGTGTGTGTGTGTGTGTTACCTTGGCCTAGATGCCACAGCTGGAACCAATCTCTCCTCTGCCAACAACGCACACTGTAAAGTATGGCATCAATTTGGTCTGGTGGTGTGTGTGTGTGCGTGCATGTGTGTGTGTGTGCGTATACATTCACCAGCTCGAATCACATCGATGCCAGGCGTCCTGGCAGCGTGCAGCGGCTCCTCCAGCTGTTGCTTTGTTGAACAAGTCAACACAATTTCAAACACTGTCCTACCTGTCAAACCGCCTGACAGGAAATTATCTTCGCCGTTCGGCCTGATAAACAAACACCGTCAGCGGAGTAGAAACGATATCCAGAGCCCTCAAAGCACGCAGTACAACACATGCCTCCATATCTTTTTTTTTGCTTTAATCAGTCATCCATCCTGACTGTAGGACATGTTACGAACACCTGCCGTCCCTGTGATGACACAGAGGGAGCAGCTGGGAGCTCTGATCGCACATTCATCACATCTGTTGAATCCACTCCATGATGAAGATAGAGGGGCGGGGAGGGAAAAAAAAATTTGTTGTCTTTTCACACGCCTGAGACTTTAACGTACGGCTCAAACGCCAGCTGCAGCTTGATATTTAATGTATCAATTGTTTCTTCCAAAGTTAGACAAAATAATGTCCAGAATGACTCGTACGAGTGTTTCCTGCTGCCTCTGCGGTTTATGTCTCGAGTTCATTGAGAAGCAGGATACCTCATTCCACGTCTGTGTGCTAAACATGAAGCTTGAGCTAGGAGACAGTTAGCTTAGCTTAGATTAGCATGGAGCGTAGAGGCAGGGGGGAAATCAACTAGCATGGCTCCATCCAGTTTTTATTCATTCAATTTTATTTAAAAAAAAACTTTAGCAGAAAGTTACTCTTGAGATCAAGGACACTGATCTCAAGCTCAGTTTTGACACTGGATATATTTTTTTCTAATAAAAAATATAAATATAGCATATAAACGCATATCAATCTCAAGCTTAAGTCAACAACTTTAGGCCAGTCCCACCCATGTCCAGTCTAAGACCTGCCCATAATGAGTACGCAGATACAGGTTGAGCAGATGCAGATAATGGTGTGCTTGCTCATCCTTACTAATCAACATGTTCAGATGACCACGAGGCAGGACATGGCTAGTCTGTTTATATGGCGCCATTCATACGCCAAGGGAGTTTTGATGTGCTTGGACACGTCAGCTTTAATCAGTAATTAAAAATAGGTTGGTCACAAACGTCTTTATGGACAATATCCAATATTTAGGATATCAAAATATGTCAGCTTCAACCCCATTGAGGCCCCCACCAAACACCTAGATTAGTGCATGTCTATTTATTCCAATGCTATCGATGCTATGAATTTTGTTTAGTATTTGATACACACACATATTTTTATAAATGATTCATTACCACGGACAGAAGCAGACAAGCTTGAAGCTGTGATGGTACTCCAGAGCTACAGTTTTAAATACACAGCATGCAACCCAGTCAGCTCTTTACATTTCTATATTTAACATCTGTGTTATCTGTGTGCATTATATAATATCGAGGCTATGTTTTTATTTATAAACCTGACACACATTTCGTCTCTCAGGAGCGTTGTGGTTGCCGTTTGCCCCAGAAGTGGCAGCTTATTGCTGGTATGCGGTGCACTGATAACATTAACAGATAAATTTGTTGTTGTCTTGTACCAAAAATATGCTGCAGGCAAAAAATATGCTGTCAAGAGAGAACTAACCAGATCATGTGCTACAACAGTAAACTGCTGTACAGCGTCGATATACATCCTTTTTTAGGGCGTTGAATAGCACTGCATACATGTATATTTATCTTCACCATGTGTGGGTAATTCCACATACATGACTGTTTTTGTTTTAATAAAATTACACTTACTTAAAGGGGCAGAAGTGGCTGCCTGGCAATTAATATACCAAGAAACTGCTAGCTGTAGCTGCTGTAAGCTTATTAGCTCAGTTAGCCGTGAAGCTAGTGGTCCAGACTGGGAGCTTAGAGCACTGGTTGGTTTTTGGCAGGGGCTAGCTGGTGAGCATGCTAACTTCAGTAGAAAACACTGCATCACAATACAAAGACGTCTCTGACACAACCCTAAAACATTGTTACTCTGTTGATGATTCTGTTTGGTTTTTAATGTTTCAAACTAATAGTCTTACATATTGTACCTTTAAATAAAAGTAGTCTGCAGGATGTTGACAGTGGCTGAACCATGCAGCTGGAACAGCCTTTTTAGGCGTTCTCTAATTGATGGTTATGGTATTAAATTATTCCTTTTGACCTCCCACTCAAAACCCCAGTTTAATTGGTGTTTGTTTGCACAGTGTTGTTCACAGCTCTCTACTGTGCGGAAGAAAAAAAAGCTTTCTTCTATGTCTATGCTAACTGCTTCTGTGTAGACACTGAAGTGTCAAATGAAAAGCCAAATATGTCATCAATGTCTGGAGTCTTGGGGGGTTTTTTATGGCAAGAGATTTTTCAACAACTAGACCCTGAAAGTCCTCTGCTAGGATTATTCAACTTAATTAATACATCTAATTTTTTTATATCCAAGGCTTTAGTTGAATAAATACAAGTGATTGAACTTGCTTAACGGTGAGCAGCGAGTCGCGAACCAGACGTCTCTCATCCACCAATCAAACGCCAGTCATCCAGTGAAAATCGCCTCCCTCTGTAACGCCTCAGCAGTAAACCTCGTTAAGACGCGGGGCTCGTTAGGCGGCGCTCATCATTAACGAGCGGCACTCCTATGTTGCCATAGGGATAAGTGTGGGTGTGTTGCACTGCGATTGGCTGTCAGACAGTTCCATTAGCACCATATACGGATGCCAGTGCCACAGAGGCAGACCGAGAGAGGCAGAGAGAGGATTGATGGGTCTTTGGGGGGGAGGAGTGTGTGCCTGTTTGTCAGATTGATGGGCCCGGTAGCGTCGGCTGTGTGAACTACGAGGCTCAGACGGAGGAAAAAGGGATAGCGGAGCAGCTCATGAAACTTTCAGGCGATCCCACCTGCAGGCTCTGTGACAGATTTATGAAGAGCAAGAAAAAAAAGAAATGGGGGTGAGAGAGAGCTTGAAATAGAGGGTGAGAACACTGAAGAGAGAGGGAGAAGGGGTGAGAAAGATGGAGGGAGGGTGAGGAAGGATTAGACGTAAAGAGAGGCGCAGATAGATCAGAGTAGAAAGATAGCAGCAGAGGGGAAGAAAGAAAAAGAGAGAAGTGTTTCCTCGCTCTCTGCCTTTACCTCATCATGCCCCTCACCTCCATGTGAGCATTATTCAGTGAGCAGCGGTACGTCTTCAGGATATCTGTGGAGACTTTCACTTTGCCTCCTGTCTGTCTGGGCGTCTCCTCCTGAAGTCGTCCATGAGATCATGTATGGAACGCCCCCCCTAACCCTTCCTCCTGTGAGAATAAAACACATGGAGACGCTGGGACTTCCCATTACAAATCTCTGTGTGGTCATATGAGTCATAACTGCATTCATGAAAACTAGTAATTATTTGTTTGATTGGGGTTTTTTTTCCCAGTGTGTGCTCGATCAAGTCTGCTGAAGCCAAATTTAGAGAAACTTGTTATTTTATGATGCCTTTACAGGTAGATTTTAACAAACTTGCATCTGTCTAAGTTATATTATTTTATTTACGTTATGTCATTTATGCCATGTGTCTAATTTTACCATTCACTTTGTAATTTAATGTTAATTGTAAGATTTTTAGTGTAAGAGGAGTGCAGATTTTCACCAGGTTTTAGGCTGCTGTGACTGATTAAACAGTAGGCCTTAGCTGTGATATATGCCTGTTAATAAAACAAGTTAGTTGTTAGTTCACGGTAAGAGAATGGAAAAAGAGTAGCACGAATGGTGCGACTGGTCAAGGATGTTTTTGAGAGGCAAAACAAATAAATAAACCATATTGTTACTGAGAAAATAAGAAGCAAAGTCAAACTTTTTGTATCAGTAATTTACCATTCTGTGCCTGCCTTATCGAACAGTACTGATTTGTCCGATAAAAAGCAAGATCCCCGATTCCAGACCTCCAGTCTTTGGTGCAAAGATTTCAGATATTTACCATGATGTCTGTGACTTTCTCGTTTCTCCAGCTCGAGACCAAAACAGGCAAAGCAGCGACGGCTCTGTCCGCCACTGATGCTCTGGAACCTCCGGACCTGAAGGTGGCACTGAAGAGGGAGCGTGAAGAACACCAGCACCTCCTGGCTGATTCCTACGCAGCTGTGATGGACCTGACTAAACAGGTAAATGTGTGTGTAAACATGAGCATTGGTTAAAGTGGGTGGGAGGCAACAACAAACTGTAGCTACAAAAGCTTAAAATGGCCGGTGTTCAGGTGGATGCTTTCAATTTCCAGCTATAAAGACTTCCTTGTCATATTCTGGCAGTGTGCACTCCACATCCATCTTGTTTCCTCCTCCTCTGATGTTTGCCCCCTCTCCTTGTCTCTCTGCTATGACCGACCTGTGGACCAATCAGATTCAGATCGGAGAGAGGAACTGGGGCAGAGAGAAGCTGGAGCTGCTGGAGAGGTTCAGCCAGGAGAGAGCTCAGTGGGAGCAGAGACTGAGAGAGGCCACGGCACAACAGGGGAAGGTATGTAAGAGTGTGCGTGTGTGTGTGTGTGTGTGTGTGTGTGTGTGTGTGTGTGTGTGTGTGTGTGTGTGTGTGTGTGTGTGTGTGTGTGTGGTGTGTGTGTGTGTGTGTGTGTGTGTGAGCGAGGGGAAATGTCAAAGATGAAGAAGAGATAAGGAGCGAGTGAATCTCGGGATGATGGAAACCGAGAGGACGAGGCTGTGTGTCTGAGATAAGAGGGACGTCCAGAGTGTATCGAATCATTGGATCAGATGTGTGTTTCCTGGTATGCTCGTCTGATGAACGACCCAGGTTCCTCTGAAATGGAATTAAACATTAAGGCATTAGCATTGCACCAAAAAAAACAAGCCCCTCTATGTCCATTTTAATGAGACCAGTGAGCTGAACCTTACTCAGGTATTTTATCTGGCAGCGTTATGCAGCATCATCTAGTTTAGCACATTCAAATATGTGCAAAAGCAGATTCTCGCTCGAGTTCTTTGTGACAAAAGTCTCTGAGCGGTTAATGCACGGTTTTAGTGGACACTTCCCCCCTCCGATTACATGCACATGCTCCATGTTTTGCAATTACACAACACAGCCCAGTGAGTTACTAGTGCCTGTTCTTTAATTCAGTTCTTATACCCTTACAGTCTTAGACCCAGTCGATCAATGTTACGTTCACTGGGGCCTCCCTACTTTATATACTGCCTGCAGTACACTGTCTACAGTTTTATAGAATGGATGCAATATTTACAAATGCAACTGTGACTTGCATTTTCTTGCTGTAAAAAAACTGTTCTATTTCGACTATTAACACTCATTTTATATTTTCATTACATAGTCTTGCCTGTAGTTTTTTGGAGGTGGGGTTCAATTAAAGGGTTAGGGTTAGGGGTTAGCGGGTCATATTATTTATCATTTGATTAATTTAGGCACATGGTTAAAACAACATGTTATCTTGTATATTTTGCGAGCAGCTAAACGTCTACATATTGTACGGGGAAAGTTTATGTTGGAAAGAAAGGAAAGCCTTAATAAGAAGTCCGGACGATTTTTAACACCCTGGCCACGTTTGGTAAAAATCTGAAAACAGATATCGGAGAAAAAACAAACTTGAGAAAGAAACTTTCCAGAGTTATAAAATCCCGTCCTCTAGTAATATAAACTGCTGTGCAGTGCTGGCCTTTGAACCCACTGATGTATTACCCAAACGAGACATCCTGGGATCGTATTTCATCTCTTCACCCTTACCTTTAGCATCACACCCACGCAGCTGCCTTTGTGATTTTTTATGCGGTGCTATTTTTGGTCTGAGCACAGACAAAGAGTGAGACAGTGTCTTTTTCCAAACGTTTCCCTTTTTCAAAATCGTTAAATATTAAAAAAAAGTCTGTACTTATATTCTAAAAGTTGAAAACTTCACCGTACCAACACGGGAAATAGCAAAGTAGACCAAAATGAATGTTACCAATTGCTAACTTTAGGTTGATATTCTCCCTCCTTTCCTACTTTGTTGATACTGACAGTAAACACACAGCTGTTAATGCCATTCTGTTGAAGGAGAACCTCTCTCTCTCTGTCGCCTCACTGAGGTTGAGCTGCAGTTTAATGTTCAGTTGAGCTCACCAGGAAAAACACGGTCAGTCTGCTCTGCTGATTATACACCAGCGCAGACGCTGCCAGGCTGCTGCAGCCTGTCAGGGAGGGATGGAGAGGGATTGCATCATTGTTTAAAATGGTCATCAGTTTGGGGTTTTTTTTCTTTCTCCGCAAAAACGCACAGAAATAAAGACGCAGACAAACAGTCACTACGTCTGTTGTCCTCCATCATCTCTGCGCCGCCTTCCTTTGAGGTTTACAGCCCGACGGCGTCTTTCTGTCCTCTCTTTCTCGTCCTCTTTCCTTTCCAGTCATTCCTCTCTTTCCCCATCTCGCCCATCTCTTCCTTCCTCACGTCTATCTCTGGAGTGTTATTCCATCACGCTCCCTCCATTAACTGGCTGTGTCCCGTGTATTGGAAACTTGGCAGGAGAGTGAAGCTCTTCATACTTTAATTCACTCTGTCTCGGGCACTCTGTGTATCTGTGTCATGCTCCGTCACCCACAAATCTTATCTACTATCTCCTCTGTTTGTGTTGTAGCCGACTGTTGGGCCTTTCAGAGACTTCTGGCTTACAGTGCCCCCATCAGGCCAGTTAGTGTAGAGGTGGCTGGATTAGTGTGTCAGCCGGAGTGAGCGAGGGATATTCAGACACAAATCTTGTGAAAACTTATAAATCAATAATGAGTTACTTTAAAATTTGATACAGTTAAAACTGGATGTTAAGGCAGAATGTTAGATATCATTCAAAAGTGTAAATGGAGGAGATATAAAAGTTGAACTCAATATTTAATGAGACAGGATGATTTGATTGGTTGTAGGGATTTGTTTCCCCCTCTACAGATTACAGTCATGTTTTGTTTTGTTTTTTTAAAAAGGGATCTGACCAAAAGAATGAAAATAATAGTTTTTCCACTCAGATCAGATTAGATACATTTTTCTGGTGAAACGAGTGATAACCAGTATATTGTACCATGTATACAATAGTGCAGTGGTACATTGGAACTGAAGTATGCTCATTGACAGCACCACTGTTCTTCAGCCATATCATATATTGCCTACTGTTTCATCTGTTCAGCTTCATTTTATCTAACTGTTATTAATCTGTTCATCTATGACATTTAGTTAACTATTTAAACTGTTTACATCCATCACTTTTAGCTTCGTCTGTCAACCGTGTGTCCATTACATTTAGCTTACTATTTCAAAAGTTCCTTCATCTCATTATTTAGCTGACTAACTATTAATCTATTACTATTTCAATGGTTTCTCTATGGTTTACTTTTTGCTAAATACTCCAACTGTTTATCCAATAGCCTACATTTAGCTCAGTATTTCAGCCATTAATCTGCTACTTTCGGCTAGCAAGTAGCCGACTGCAACTGCTTATCCAATAATTTTTGGTAATATTTCAACAATTTATTAATTACTTTGAGCTAACTATTTCAAATGTTTGCTAACTGTATCCAGTAAGCTACTTTTGGCAAACAATTTCAACTGTTTATCCATTAGCCTAGTTTTAGGTAATTCTTTCAACCATTTATCCAATGCTTTTAGCTAGCAAGTAGCATATTGCAACTGTTTATCCAATACTTTTGGCTAACATTTAAACCGTTTTCGATGACTTTTAGCGTACTAGTGTTTCAGCTGTTTAGCAATAGATTTAAGCTATTTTTCACCCCAGTTTTAACATTCTTTTCCGCTTGCTTGCTAACTACGCCGCATGCTGTCCTCACTCATTATGTGGATATGTTTTCTGTTATCAAATAATTTTCTATGAAATGTTTTCTTCAATTCCTACATTTTCAAATAATTGAGCTTCTTAGGCTGACATACTATGTTTGTGCTCAACTATGCGTATAGCTTTCTTTCAGCATACAGCACACATCCACGCAGCCTGGTGTGCAGTTCAGTGAGTTGTAGGTGAAAGTCCATCAGTGCATCTGCACAACTAAGCACATTATCTGCAGATGTCCTTTTCCCTGCTCCCTCTCTCTCTCTCTCTCTCTCTCTCCCTCTCATTCAGTCTCTTTCCTCTGAGGGGAAATGGCTTCAGAGTGTGAGATCACCTCTGAAGTGTGAAACACACTGACTCAGCATCACCATCCGTGTGTGTATGCGTGCATGTGTTTGCACGCTGTCTGCCACAGATAGATTATACCAGTCGTTCGCCACTTCCTCATGTGAAAACAGCTCCGGAGGAAGTGTATGGAAATGAAAAGAATGTGTCCACAGTGGATGTCTTCCAGGATGTTTTATAAAAAAGTAGAATGCTACAGAAGCAATTTGTGCAGTTGATGCAGGTCGTTTAAATGCTAATAAGCTGCCAAAATGTAGATTCAGAGATTTCTTTTTCACCGACAGTGTTCTCTCTTTGTCCTCACAGTCGAAGTCATTAAGTGGCGAGTCCTCTGCAGACACAGTTGTCGCTAATGGCACAGGATCGCCAAGGTAACAATTAAATACAATATCTTACAGTAATGAGTTTGAAATTAATGCTCCCCATGTGAAGTAATCTAAAAATTCCCTTAACAAACTTGAAGACTGTTTCATCATTTTTCTTTTCATGTAAAGATTGCTCAAACAACTTCTTGTCTGTCTGTGAACAGAACCAAATCCACATCAGAGCTGGACGGACCGGAGGTCAATGGAACAGCCAACCAGGAGAAGACTCAGTTTGCAGTCTCACCTTTTTTCATTCGCCCAGAGCTGGGTGACCTCACCAGGAAAAATTGGACCTACCTGACCAATGAGGTGAATAAGTTGTGATTTTACACACGTATACTTCTTTACTCCGCAAACTGAAGACAGCAGGGCAAATGTGTACTGATAATCATTTCACTCTCTCATCTCCTCACAGACCCCTGAGGTTGGGGACACATGTAAAACCTGGGACGGCCCCAGCGGCTCCTGCAGCAGCTTAGTGGGATCAGAGCTGGATCTGGAGTCCGTCCAGAGGAGTTACACTGCTCCAGATCGCACAGGCATCCGGATCTATTACAGCCCTCCTGCTGTACGACGCATGGAACACCAGAGAAGGAACCTGGAGCCCAAAGAGCCACAGCCAGCCCAGAACGGAAGCTCTTCCCTGGAATTGAATGGCTCCGACGTAGATGCAGTGGAAACCCTGGAGGGTCAGCAGCCTCCATCCTACTTCTCGTCCTCATATGAGCAGTGGCTGAGCTCACTGTCCAAGCAGCACAGGGAGCTGCTGGAGAGCAGAAGCGGCTGTATCACCGGTTCGATGCCCAGTATTGTCAACAACGGCATCGGAGGCTCAGCTAACAGTTTGGTTGACGGGATGACGCCTTCGTCGGCTTTCCATGGCCTCGAGATCGGGGAGATTTCAGCCAACTTAAGCGACGACATGAAGGAGATGACCAATTGTGTCCGCCAGGCCATACGCTCTTCCTCTCTGGAGAGGAAATCCGCCAAGGAACCGGGGAGTCAGGTAGTTTTAAAAGCTGAAATACGGAATTATAGTTTAAAAAAATGGGACTTCACTGGCAGATGTTACTTGTTTTAAGAAAACCAGAGAGATTTTTTCAGCACTGCAGGAGTTCCTAGAGTAGATTTCAGGTAAAAGCATCATATGCATTTTCTTCTTCTCTAAACACACTAAACAGTCTCCATCACTTCCATTTCTCCACCCAGGTGGCCGGCATGTCCACCAGGTCCACGCAGACCACTTCACAGTATGTCAGCATCGGGCTTCAAACCGACAACCTTCCTGGCAGCAGGGGGGCAAGCTTGCACTCCAAAGCCTGGTCTCCTCGCCCCTCATCCACCACCTCCTCACTCGCGTCAGCCCGAACTCGGCAGATATCAACGTCACTGGACAAAGTTCACAGCCGCATCGAGAGGCCATGCTGTTCGCCCAAGTACGGATCACCGAAACTACAACGTAGAGTATCATCTGGTTAGTAGACCTTGTTTTCCAAGCATTTAACAGTTTTTGATCACAAGCAGTATGTGATAGTTGTCTGTGATTGTTCACATGGCTCTACTGAGGTGGTTCATGGGTGTTCTCCCTGTTCTGTCTTTAGGCTCCACTTCCAGACTGGACAGTTCTTCCTCCTCCAGGGATCGGAGCCTATGGAGCCTCCAGCAACGGTCCCTCAGTGGAGGAGGAGGCTCGGCCTGGGCTCGCTCCACCACCACCAGGGACAGCCCCGTCCTGAGCGGCCTCACCGACGGCCTCTCCAGCCTCTTCAGCGTGGTGGAACACGCTGGAAGCACGGAGTCGCTCTGGAGGGGTGACGGAGGTGAGATACTGTCTGAAGGAGGGCTTTATGAAATTAACCTACCTCACTGGAGAGATTTTAAGTATGAGTCGTGTCATTTTCTCTTAGTTTTGAATGTCCTTGACTTCATAGTTCAAGTGTTCATGATACAGGTGGTTAATTAAATGACAAACACAATTTCTGGAAATTATTATAATACCTGTTTTGGATCTCTGTTTACTTTTAGGAGCCAGCCAGGTTGCCAGTCCAGCCCGGCACCCTCCTGCCGCAGGGAAACCTTCAGTCTGTGGACCTGAACCCGGCTCTCAGCGGTACGGAGGCCTGGTCCAGGAGTTCTTCAGGAACGTTTGCAGCAGCCGCACCCAGGGAGGAGTCGCCCTTCCTGGGGAGAGAGCCCAGAAAGACTCCCTTGGAGGTCTAGCTGTCTTGGCCAGCATCGATGAGCCTAAGCCAGAGTGCATGTCCGCAGGAGTCGGAGCGCTGACTGGGATGGGCGGGAGCAACGACAATGTGACCAGGATTGTCAATAAGAGGTTCATGAGGCAGACAGCAGGGGAGGAGATGGTCAGCATCATGGGAGGAGGGAAAGAAGCAACGAGCAACGGAGGAGCTGTAGGACCCGGACTGGAGGTGCGGCCATTGAGAATGCGTTTTTATTTTGAATTTAAAAAGGACAATATTGGTGGTTTTGCTCATTTAAGGCCATTTGCATTAACTTTTAATGCATTTTTAAACATTCTGATTCAGTTCAGAGGCCATCATAGTTTATATATCAATTAAGATTATTACGTTAAATTTAATGCTGGTATGGTCTTTTTAACTTGTTTTTTCAAACTCAAATATTAAAAAATATTCCAATGCAATGGGGATAAAGAACTTTCATACCTGCATGTTTTGGTAAAAAATGTATATTTCCATTTCCCAGGATGCACCCTGTGACTGTGCTGCCAGACCGTCGAGAACAGCAACTCGCCACTCGCTCGGCCACTGCAAGCACCGCCCACAAGAGTCTCCGGCGGCAGATGGGGAAAAGAGCGACACCTGCAACGAGTGACAACACTCACATCTACTGTCACATCCAACACACACACACACACACACACACAAAGCAATACTGATTCTTTACAAACACTCTGCACCACTGCCATGAAAACACACACTCTCACACCTGTCACATCACCAAATGTACATACACGCCTACAACCTGCCACACAGGCACACTGCCAAACATCACACACACACACACACACACACACACCGCTGGCAAACTGCACAGACTGCCCCACAAGCCTACTGCCACATTCACACTTTCATATACACACACACATGCACCCACGCACACACACACACAGACACACAAACACAGAAGCCAGGCAGTATTACACTTGTCTTAGACTGTACCATTCCGATGGCCAAGGACAGGGAGGACTGAAACTCCAATCAAACATCACAAAACTACCAGCAGCACATGAAACATGAACACACACACACACACACACGATCTCACACACAACTGCAAGAACTGAAGAGAATCTAACAAGTAAAACTATGATGTCAGGACTGGACCTACCAAACCCCCCCGCCCAATTTACAGAATAACAGGTACTACAGATGTTCAGATTTGGACTGGTAAACGCACCTCACTGAAATCACCTTGCCACCATGCTGTTGGACCAGCAGCCATGTTGGATTTCCAGATTAAACAGGAGAAGAAATGGATGAAGTCCCAGTTGGAAAATGCATTGAAGGTGAATGTGGTTCTTCAGGAGCTACAATATAAAACTGAGGAGGAGACATCTGTCACAGCTGGCGGGATCTCCTTCATTGTTTTAGCAAGCCGGTGGAAAAATCTAGGCGATTTTTCTCTGAACCTGTCATATACACACATGCTGTGCTGGGAAATGTAATCATGCCTCTGATGGATTAGCACAATAACGTTCCAGTGATTGTCTCCAACGTGGATCTGAAAAACGCAACATCTTTAAGACACATCTGCTTCGGCTGCAGACCAGTCGGTCACAAAAGGAAGAGTTTAAGGACTATTGGACTACGTGATCCCAGCATGACCAGACTTTGACTCCATTGATGGATGTTTGGACTTAGCTCAGCTCTATAAATGAGACCTACCATCGTTGTTTAGTAGCAAACATAAACGACAAAAAAGCTCTTCAATCTTCGATCTTCAGTGTGTTCCTGGAAGGACTTTGGCCACAAACAGGAGGACGTTTTGTGGCACTGTAGCCATGTCGTAAACCATGTAGATGTAAGAAAACCTACTTCAAAAGGTGTTACCCTCTAGAGTCTGACTGGATAATTACTGTTTTGGGTTGAACCTGTTGCAGCAGGCAGAAAGTGCCTGTTGGTTTCATATTTCCTCACTGATGTCAAGATTCATCCTTAAACCCTGGATGATCTGATGAAGACATACAGCCGACTGTCTTGAGAATTCTCTTAGTTGGTTACACCGATCGGGGGCCATTTCTGATTGACTGCGAGGTTA
Organism: Diplodus puntazzo; assembly: GCA_963678695.2. NCBI lineage: Eukaryota > Metazoa > Chordata > Actinopteri > Spariformes > Sparidae > Diplodus > Diplodus puntazzo. The sequence continues at coordinate 11,650,341 of OZ023165.1, read as the reverse complement.
ACCATCTGTAGATTTCGGCTTTGGATAGAGATGCACTGATATCACTTTTTTCACTTGTTTTCTGAGTAGCTCAGAAACTAGTCCGGGATCATGCTGCAGAAACTCTTGAAATCTATTAATTTAGGTCCTTTCTGTTGAAACAATACAAAAAATAAATTTTTTACTTTTTTTTTAAATTTTGTATATCACATGTGAAATCGAATTTACATAATTAAAACACATTTTAATAACGATAATGACACTGATCTGATACCCAGCAGCTTTATCAGTGCATCCCTACCCGCTAGGCTTCATGGTATCAGATACAACTGGTGTCCAAACTCTTAGATGCTCATCCACCATCGACCAGAACACAAACACCGTTATCCAAGGAGAATTCAGTCAGTGCATTCCTTTTCGTTAGAGTCTTTCCCAGATGTGTGTGAAGGATAGTTTTAAAATGCTCACCATGCACTTCCTCCTTTCTTTACGCTCTCCTCTCGCGCACAACTGTGCTCATGTTGTTTTACTACATGGACGGCCCGGCTACTGTAGGAACCTTACACGCATTTTGAAAATGTAGCATCGTAAGATCATGATAAGCTCAGAGCTGTGACTGACCATCTGCGGTCGGAGTAGTTACATCACCCACAGTTTTGACTTTTTACTAAACACATTCATGAAATTTGTAATAACTACATGGCGGCCACAATGATATAAATTAAAGAAGAATGTCTGCACAATGAAGGGAAATGTCTGGGGGAGAAGGAAAAGACTGAAAAATATGGAACAGTCTTACTGGTGAGTAGAAAATATAGAGTGTAAACTGAGAACAATCACATTTAAGGGGTTTTTTAATTCCATTTCTTCGTCCTCTCCCTTTGTTTGCCATGCCATCCTCTTCCTAATTAATCAACAGATATTCAAAGTGCCTGTCAGATTTTCCTGTTCGTCAGCTCACACCAAAACTGGACTCATTAAAAACCACACAAACAAACCCAGCAGGCCTTTTTTTAATGGAAAGGATTGTTTTTATGCACATAGTTGAGATCAGGCTGTACTGAAGCTACAATAAAGTACTGTACCACAGTGGAGACAGGACAAAATGGTTTACAGGTATAGTAGGATATAATATACACTATATTTTAACTTTTTTTATACCAAGGGTTATTGTATTTCTGGAAAGTAAATTATTTTTGTTTTGTTTATTTTATATGGATGTTTTTTGCCGATATATTAGCCTGTTGTTTCTATTCTTTCTATTCAGTTATTATGGTGCTAATTAGAGTAAAGGCTGCTGTAAAGGCATCCACCCATTGGTCTATTTAAACAAGTCTCTTCCACTGTTTCTGTGTGAGCTGTTTCTCCATCTCTGTACACCGTTTAATGACTTAGCAGTTTTGGGTTTTTTTTTTGTTTTTTTTTTAAATAGGGCATTACAGTAACAGTGTACGTATTTAAATGACACAGTGAGGAAAACCCACAGTCTGAACACTGCTGTCTGTCTCCACTCCAGCCCTCACTGCTGGGAGGCAACCAACCGTCTGGAACCGGTCACCACTTCAAAAAGCTACCAGCCTGATTGGCACGGGAATAGGCCGTCTTATATTCTTTGACCACAATTGTACAGCAGGTAGCTTTAGCCAAGCTAGATTCAATGGTCAAAGACCACAGAAATCATCTACATGCCCCCAGAAAGCACAGCTAATAGGGTCGAGTAGACGTCAGTTTCTTTTCTACATTCCATCACTTCTCCATCATTCAAAGCTTGTCCTTACATCACTTAATTAGAAACCACTGGAGCACTCACTGGAGTGAATTAAACTGTTGCTAAAGCAGAGTGTGTATTTAACAACAATGTAAAAGTGGAAATGACAAAAACAGATTATTCAGTTAAGGAAGGCGGAATTCCAGGATACCAGTCTTCAGCCTCAGCTTAGTTGAAAGAGTTAGCAAGCTAACAAGCTAACACCTTCACTTAACAATGCAGTTAGCCTGGCCTGTATTTCAGGTCTTGTTTTTTTCCTACTTAAAAAATAAAACTATAATAAAAAATATAATAAATTATAAAAAATGACATTTTTAATATATACTTAAGACGTACAATCACTGGACACTCACGAGAAAGGAAGGTGGCTCTGAAAAGTTTGTAGGTTAGCTTCTTCGCAGATGTCGTCTGCTTAGATTTGCAGCAAATCCAATGGATTCCGATCATGACCCAAGTTTTTAAATGTCAATAGAAACTTCTCAAACCACTCCAGCAGCATAGTCCACCACCTAAACTGAAAGATGATTCCAACAGTTTGTACATTTTTGCCCTAATGTGGCTAAATACTGCTTCTGTTTGAGGCTAGCACGGTTAGCCGTTTGCATTTTCCTGCTCACAGCTGCTTATGTGTACTTACTCAGGAGGTCTGGCACATTTAATCAAACCTTAGATCAGATATACATCAGTTATCAAAGCTGCTTCATATTAAGTATAAGAGTGTCCAAGGGTTTAAATTTCAGCATACCAACACAATAAAGTTGGTCAAACCAGCCAAGAGGTTAAAAGAATCAAGATTGGCAATGACTCACTACCCACTTTTGAAAAATACCAGCCAACAATAGTAGCTTCTTATGTTAGTGCACAAATTACAGTAAATATTGCATGTTGAGACAGCTGACTAGTGAGCAAACATTTTATTATCTACACTCAGAATAGTTCAGATGGACATGGTAAGAAGGAAACAACAGAATACATTGTTCCATTGGCCCTTAAACTGGGGGTCTTTGGCTCTGGCTGTCTGTTTTCTGCCCAAAATCTCTATGTACTGTCAACAGAGCCTTAGCTAGTATAACTCAGGCAGGGCTTACTGCAGGTTGCCAGAAGCCCTGTCTGAGGTAACCACAGTCAAATAATGACTTGGCCGTCCCACAGTGTCTCACCACACACCATGAGAAGTCTCACACTACAAAGGAACTTATATCATACCCTAATATTAGGCTTGGCATCAGTTCTGCTCAGCGGATACACTGCAAAACTACCGAATCAGCCGTAACAAGCCATCAATCTTCAGAGTCTTTCCATAACATTTGGAATTCAAACATGCAACATGTTTAACGATGAACGGTTAATGGGATTTTCGCTCGAAACACTGTAACACAAAATGAAAGGAGAGATGATTGGAGAGATTTTGGCATCACTTCCTCTTTCCAAATGTATAGTATAAATATCATTTGAGCGTTGAGATATTTTGTAGTTTTGACTAATTCTTTACAAGATGTTACTGATGTTCCTGATTCCAAACAAAAATGAATGGTTGTGAGAAACTTTGCCAGATTCTGTTCTACCTCTCAGACTTCTGAAACCATCACCACACACTGAGACACATCGTTGTCTTCTGAACGTATTTCATGCCTGTATACCTAATGTCATCTAGTCTTGCTGTCAACGAGAAGGTCCCTTTGTGCCTTTCTTCGACAAAGACTTTTATTTTTCTGCAAATATTTGGCTCCAACTAAGTACAAATTGTATGATGATGCCAAAATCCGGATTAACTATGTCTGGCGTTTAAGATTAAATGTCTTAAATTTGTCGTATTGCGGTAGGTTTAGACCGATTTGTGTTTACATTAATCTTCGGTGGTTGCTACTACACAAATGCTGAAGGACAATACATGTTACACGCCAATAAGGGATCTCAGTGTCAAGGTTTTCAAGAGTACAGTATGCCTTAGAAATTAGTTCTGCTTTACTTTTGTGTGACCAGACCTCCAAATGGTTGAAATTTTCGGACCAAGGTTACGTTTCGGTTTAGATGTTTTGTATTGTCAAACGTAAAAAACGCAGAGTATGGTTTCACGTTTTTAACTGATTTGAACACATTCTATGATTAGTTTGTATGACTTTAAAAAGTAATAATAATAGTTATTTAATGATGATTTCTTTTTCCTATATGTGACATCATAGCTGTAAATGCATCTCACAGCTCCTACTGGTATTTAGTGCAACCTGGACAGATTTTTTTTCTTGAATTTTAATACCAACATCTGAAACGACGCACTCGGCGCAAGACTCGAATCTCTCTCTCTCCGACTCTGATGTCATCGGTCAGTTCTGTCTCTGCCTTCTCCAGCCTTTCCACCTGCCCTGCCAGGTGTCACATTCGCTCCCCCCCCCCTCAGGTTATAAGTACTCGGCGCTACAGCCAATGACAGACAGTTTTTACAGGTCACACAGGATCACCAGCCAATGATTGATGAGTTCTTACAGGTCGCATTGCCATGAGTCTCATTGTTCCCTGTGAGCCTGTCAGAACAGCAACATGACTCTTTCCAGCTTTTTTAATGTGTTTTCCATTCCACTCATAGGTTTATCACATTCTGGCAATATGTACATGAGTTCTGAGCTGTTCATAATGTTAGCGAAAACCTATTACCTAGAGACCGCCTGTATATTCGCTTTATATAACCTGCTCTTGTCTTTTTTGATAACGCTCGACTCTTGAATAAAAGGAGAATGCAATGAAAGACAAATAAAATGAGTACACTGTAAGGAAGTTTGTCCCCTTGTATTGCGGCTCGAAACGAGAAGAAATATGGTTTGTACTCTCTCTCTGTCCTTTTTGTTTCTTTGAGAATAAGCTGAATGTCAACAGCTGACCCGAAACCAGGTCGCTGTGGAAATATGTAGCTCTCTCCCTTTGTAGACCACACTTGAGCATTTCTTCTGTACATAGGTGCATTTTGAAGCTGAAGCTTCTTAAAAAGAACAACAAAAAAAAGGCAGCAAACTTTAAATGAGAAAAAATTAGAACATTTGATCCATGTGGATTTTTAAAGGGTTGGGGATTTCTTTTTTTTTTCCGACCAATGTAGCTTGTAAAACAAGATATTATAACTGCCTCCTGTTTGTCATAGAATTCAAAAATAAATGTTTGTTGGAATTTAGCAAAGTTTCTTTTCTCTCTATTCTGTACATATTGAACTTTTGTCGAAGGGTCATCGCCATCCACGGCCTTCCTTCCCTTTATTTGCCTTTCCCCTCCTGTCTTGCAGTGGCGCCGGTTAGCTGCTGACCGCCGGGTATTCGTTGCGCTGTTCGACAGAAGTGTAACAAAAGCCAAGCACGACTAAAGAAAGCAGAGTACAAAAAGGAGAATACCCAAATGATTCAGTGAAGACAATATGGAAAGGAGAAATAGTTCACCGAAACTTCAAGACAGAGAAGTTTGTAGCAGTCCAATTGTTTGACTTGCTATTTTTCTTTGTTTGGGCTGATTTTCCTCACAGCTGATTGCAGGGGATTCAGAGCACCTGTGCACAGGTTGGGAGATGGACTCCTGATTGAGGAGTGGAAGCAGCTTGGGGCTTTTCCCTCCCAGCCAATCAGGATGTGATGACACCCTGTTTGAAAGGCTTCAGAGAGGTGGGAACTGGCACGCTGGTGGCTCTCACCCTCATACTGAATCTGTCCCTGCCCTATTCTAAATCGCTCTCTGAATTATTGAGAACCTCATTCCCCCTTAGATTGCCAGCCAGAAACTCTGGTCTATTTAGGCTCTATTTTGTTTTCCTGGCTTCCCACATCTTTCTTGAGGGAACTTTGTTTGTTGAGGAACCCCTTCAAACCCAAGCCCCTTTACACCCTCAGTTAACCAGTGTATTGCCCTGGGGCTTGTAGGAGCACATTTATTTATTACAGCGGAAAGAGGTATTTGTTAATTCCCCTAGATTTTTATGTTTTTTTTGTTTATATCTTTATGTAGGTTGGGCTGGCCTGTAAGCAATTTACTGCCAGTACCACCACAAGTTTACCATAATACTTATACCCAAATGACAAATTAGGTAAATCAGAAGAATTTTCTGATCTGCCACCGTGGTTAAGATCCGTTTATGATAACCATCTGAGCTGGTTAAGATCTGTTTTAAGTTTAGCCAACTAAAACTTCCAGGTAAATGTTAGGGAACAACTGTGGCTATAGTTAAAAGAGACCAAGACTGACTGCTATTAGTAGAAAAATAGCAGACCCAATAATTCATCTCCCCTCCTAGATACCCCATTACACTGAGGTCAGTAGGTCACGCTATGAGTTAAAATTCTGATGCCATAAAGTTAATACCGAATTTTCTCATTGTGACTGCAGCAACAGTCAGTAGGTGATATGAGGGGGGGATGCTGTCCCCATTGTTAACAAAATTACCAAAAGCCATCCCCCTTGTTAACCTGCCATCACTCTCCATCCGCTAGTAGCAGATAGTGTGTTACAAATCACAAGCGGTCGCGATCAACTCCGTCGTGCAGTGGAATCAAGCCGGGCGCGGCTGCTTTGCAATCCAGCTGTCTGGTCCATTTTTTGACGGAGGCCGCAACAAGCTGCACAGAGCAGATCCTGTCGGCAGGAAGTCAGAGACACAGGAACGGCATAGAGCATCCGGCCAATTTTCAAAATAAAACACCCTGTGCAGACTCCCAATTGTATAAAAACGAAAAATGACCAGATCAAAAAAATCTGAGCAAGTCAACAAAATTGGGCAGGCTAAAGGCTCCACTTCTGAAATGTTACTATTGGGGTTCTCTTTATACATTCATGGTATGAATAATAATATAAGTGGCATCTACCTCCTTTTCCCCTCTCTTCACTTCTTTTCATGTCTTTTCATTCACGTTTGATTTTCAGAAGACATCAGGGCAAAGATGGAGAATTATGTTTGACGCTTCTTCCCTTGGATGAGGAAGACAGTCTGAAGAACAGGAGTTCTGTTCTGTTTTCTCCGGGCTGCACCGGTTCCTCTGAAAAAAGCTAACCAGGCCATTGAAGGGAGCAGCAATAACTAAATTACCATCTGCCTCCTTTTCACCTCCCCTTGCTTCTTTTAATATCTTGAAGCATGCAGCGTTCAAGTTGAAGGATAAATGCTGCATGGCTGAGGTGTTTAGTGTCCTTTGATTTGCAGAAGGAGAAGAAGGAGAAGGAGAAGAAATAATCATAGTTATTATCTGTTCTGCACATGCAACATCTATTGCACTTCTGTCCGTCCTGGGAGAGGGATCCCTTCTCTGTGGCTCTCCCTAAGGTTTCTTCCCCCCTGTTAAAAGGGTTTTTTTCTCAACATGGTAAGTTTTTTCTCACCGAGGCAATGGCATTGTGATTTTTGGCTGTATAAATAAAACTGATTTGATTTGATTTGAAGAAGAAGAATTGTGATGTTTTTTAGCCTTTGTTTCTTTAAGCACACTATATTGCTCCCTCTCGCTGTTGGTTTAGTGCTCTGTGTAATCAGTCGCTACACATTCCTGTTTGGTTATGACAACATTAGATTTTCCTCTCTGTGGCCCTGTTACCACAGAACATGTTTTCTTTGAGTGCCAGTGTCACCCTTCATCCTGGTAGCCAAGAAAACAGAGCAGAAGCTTGTTCTGATAGTGCCTAGTGTCTATTATGAGTAAAGTAAAGTTCTTTAGAACAACCCAGACTGACTTTACACTCAGGGCATGAACTGACAATCTACACCTCTGAAGAAAGAAAAGCCCCATTTAGACACACAAGGTTGAGGAAACACATTGGGGACATTGGGATGTTTTAGGTTTTAAGCGGTAAAGTTGTTCAGAATGGAAGCAAGACCACACACAAAGAGGGAATGGAAGTGAAAGCACATTCATTTGGGACTGTCAGAGTAAAATCTATGTACAGCAACATCTTAATATTTGAAAATATCACAGGAGTATGTATACAACTCTAAACTACTTATTGAGGTCAGGATGAAAAAAAGAATTGATTTCAGATAATCGCTTTAAAGCTCCTGCTTAGTCAAAGACTGTAGAGAGTGCCTATGCCAAGTCTTGAGTTAAACATGCAGAAAAACTTGCAGAAACACCAACAACACAGCAACATTTAGTTAAGGAATTATATTACAAGACTTGATCTGAGGTGTCCTAAATAATTATGACTGCTGAGTAATTATAGAGCAGTCTGCAGATCAACTGTGCAGTCACCGCGGTGAAACCACATCTACAAGTACCTGTGTACTGTTTGGTTGGAGAGCCCTCAGACAGGAGCTCTCATCGCTACTCTGACAGGTTTTTGCATTATAGGGCAGCAAAAAAAGAGGAAAAAATGGCCACGCAGAGCACTGATGAAAGGGTCATTTCAGTTTGCTAGACTTATAACTGATTTAATATGACGGTTTGTTATTGTAAGTACATTTGTTGATTTGGATATCAAATACTCACCAGCTGCAGGCTGGACAGTGGCACGGTAGCTAAATATCGCAAGCCAAAAACTAAATATTTATACATGCCGAATCTAGGTGAACTAATACAGAATACAGTCACGTGCAAAACGTCGCTCCTTTCTGGACTGGACTCTCTGCACATTCGGGTAAACAGAGCTATATGGTATTTAGTCACAGTTACTGGACTTGGCTGAATGTGAGATTTGTCCTGTGTGGAAAATCAGTTCAGGACTGACACTGATAAGATGTAATAAGCCAATTCTTTTTGTCAAATAAGTAAAAAAAAAACTACATATAATGTGGTCTTTATTAGACGGTAAACATACACAGTCATACACTAGCCTACAGTCCATGTCTAAAACCTATCGGGGTATTAAATGTTGCAGAATATACGTGCAAAAACAGTGCAGCATGAAGGCCATGAATGGAGATAGATGATGACTTATGCCCTGTCACCCAGATATATGTCTGCACTGAACAGAGATTCTACAGTGTGAGTTTCACCCGGAAAGTGATTTGCATTGCACCAGTTGTTACCTACCAGCTGTAGCATGCTAGCAGGCTATTAACCTGCTGAACCAGGTGAGTCAAGCTCATGTACTGTAGTGTCAATTGCCATTTCAATGAAAAAACACAACAAATGAGAGGCCACCCTCCCAAGACAACCAGAGCATTCACCGCGCTGTATGCCGGCACTGTTCAGCTTAAGTTGGGTTTGTCCGTGGAGACACTTCAAATACAAACGCTGGCAACATCATCACCAGCTGAGTGCGTCGATTAGCGAAACGAGACGCAACCAAGCTGGAAGATGAGTTCTCCTCCCCACAGCACTCACTGTAGGAAACCTCTCACTGCAGATTAGGATCATGCCAAAGCAGTAACTAATGCTATGGGAGTATTTATCGCTGTACTTTGTCATGGACTGACCAGGATTAAGCATAATGGTCCATAAACCTCGCTACAATGTGTATTTGTGGCCAATGAGCCACAGTTGAACGTTTTCATTTTTTTAAAAATAAATGACAAACGTAATTTTTCCAACATGAATTTTGTGTATTGTTACACTAAATTTAAGCAATGGTGGGGATCCCTCGACTTTTCCTCTATTTAGCTCACTCTGGCTAAGAGCATCCTCATCATCGATAGAAAAACACCAATAAATGAGGATTCAAAGAAGACTGCAAGCTGATGTGAACAGTACAGACTTCAACATTCAGCGGTTTTATGAGGATAAGAATTAACTTCAATATGACTAACCTCTAAGGCCCTAAAAATAGAACCTCTTTTTGATGAATAAACAAAAATATGTTCAGGCTACATTTGATTTATATCATGGCCCCTGGACCACCATTTTTTTTAACCATACCATACATATTTATAATGTTAATTTGGGACTTCACATCAATCATCTGCACTTTCCGCCCTGGCCGTTTAATGCCCAGAAATGTCATAAGTGCGTTCCCACAGAGGGGAATAAAGCGATGTTATTAACATGCGTGGGCTGTGAAAGTGCTTATTATCTCTAAGCATACAGGAAGGCTTAAGACAAGTCCTGACCCATTGGGCGGGATGGACAGATGGTGTTTTGTTGAGACAGCATTTGGAGAACACACACAATATAAAAGTTGGGATTACACAGAGAAAGTAATTAGGCAGCAGTTAACTCTCCGCTCCCTGTGAAGCGACCAAAACTGCAGACTAAACAAACTCCGCATTTGATTATCATTTTCTGTGAAGCTACATCCATCAAATCATCTTTTTGACTTGAGTCCCCATATGGCCGCAAGGAGCAAGGGGGGGTAAAGGCCAGAGAGAGTTTAAAAAAAAAAAACTAGATGCAGAGTAAAAAGAAAAAGAAGATGAAACTAGCCGGAGGGGAAGAGATAGAAAACAAACCAAAGAACAAAGGTCCACACCACGCAGTGAGACAATCCATCAGAGTGTATGAAACCTCTGGCTGTCTCTGCTGTTTGTACAACAAATACAGAAAGAAAGTGAAGGATGATAGTATCTCAATCTGCCGGCGGATGTGCTGGAGGAGAGACGCACAAAGAAATAGAAGAACAGAAGAGAGGGCGCTCCGTAGCAGGATATTAACAGGAGTCTCCAGCAATGCCAGCATGATGACAGTGTTATCATGATCGTGTTAAGCAAGTATTACGATAGCCATCTGAGTAAAGCGTGCTAACATTTGCGTTAATGTAGATGCCATTAGTAATGTAGTTCAAGCGTGGCATTATCGTTGTTGCCATCTTGGTTTTTTCTGGCTCTTCTGTCTGAGTAATTATAGAGCAGTCTGCAGATCAACTGTGCAGTCACAGCAGTGAAACCACCTCTGCAGGTACCTGTGTGCTGTTTGGTTGGAGAGCCCTCAGACAGGAGGCTGAGAACCTGAGGTCAGGCCATGGTCGTGATCTCAGGGTGGCGTAGACTTTGAAGGATACCCTGCTCTATCCTATATTTTACTTTAAATGGGACACGCTGTGTTGAAGAAGACGTGAAACAATCTACTGAGAGCATGAACTCATTAGCAAAATGTTTGCCTGGGTAAGAAATGGGCTCATTTTCTCATAAACTTAATACTAGTAGAGTCACCCCCTTCTGGCCATTAGACAGAAGGCACAATTAAGGGCCCGTGTCCGCATAGAGTTATTTTCTGAGCACATGTGGGAGCAAGTGGCCGCCAGAGAAAAGTCGCAGCACCCAATTTCATTTTTCAGAGAGCTCAGCCTTCTTTGATTGGCCGCTGCGAGCGCCTCAAATTGAAAATCTCACAACTTTTCCGAAAAATGCGGGTGACACCACCAGCGCTCTGTTTTTTTTTTCTTGGCCCAGGCGATAACATCCACTTTTTGCCTCCAAAGGATCATGTCATGCACCCAGATCCTCCTTGCTCTGATGTCCACAGACAACTCATCAGTTGTTCTAGGTTCAGACAGAAAACAACACTGTGTTAACCAGGAACTCATTTTGGACCACACTACAGAATAAGCTAAAGCCTGGACCAGTACAGTGGTTTCATTGTCATGCATGTATATGTGGAACTGATAGTCTGGGGGCTTTAGATAGAGGGACGCACATCAAGTCCCTGTGGGTTCTTTCTTCCTAAACAACTTGGTTACTCACCACGTCTGGTGTCTCACTTCATTAAAGCTCTTCCTGTTCCCCTCCTTCATTTGCAATACTTAATCTGTGTCATTCTCTCTTCCTCAGTTTGCCTTCAGTATGTCATCTTGATACTCTTGTCTGTTGTCATCTTTTATCTACTGCCTCCACTGTTCACTGCTTCAGCCAAGTGCTTTGGTTTGCCACTTTCTCTGTGCTGTTTCTCCTCCTGCCTCAGCATGTCCTACTTACTGGGATAAATACAAGCTACAGAAGGATGGCGGCAGGCCCTCTGGACAGACAGGAAGTGACCTCAACATAGCAACATTTGAAAACAAAGAAACCACTTCCTGTTTTGATTTAACTAACACATCAGAAGAGTAATGGTAATGCTGGCTACTTTGATGACTACCGGTAGTTTACATCAAATCTGTTTCTCAAAGTTGAATATTAATTTATTACGTTTATAGCTTCCCTGAAGGAAAAATGCATACTGTATGTTGATGTCGTATTGTTTTATATTCAAGTTGAGTGCATCCTGCTTGTTATTTTACTATGGTCATACTGCGAACTCCAACGTAAAGCCTTAAATTCAAATTTGATCCATCAATGATTTTTCCTTTTTGTTGAGAACTTACATGTCAGTGTTATCAGCTGAAGATCAACAAATGAATGTCCATTTCTAAACTGCATTTCTCATCTACTCATCAAACTGCAAGGCACATTCATATTCAACAGGTATAGATTTACTTGGTCCTCAATTTACAGTGTCCGTTAATCTCATGGATTTTCCTCTGTTGTTAACGTAACTGAGCTCAAATCCCACAGCAAGAGTCAAACCAAGGTGTAGGTTTAACTCCGGGGCTGTTTGACTCCCTGTTAATTCAACCAGCTCAGGATGTGGGATTACAGGAGCTGGAACATTATACAAACATACCCCTAACTTTGTTGTAACTTTTACCTACTTTTATCTTTTCTGAACTTCTGCCGAGGAACCTAACCCTGCTTGAAGATTCAAATCCCCCAGTTGGGATAATGAATGGATTTAACTGAAGTCCTGAAGCACAGGATGTCATGCTAACTGCAGAATCAGGAGGCCCCGAGGTTAAAGATATAGATCTGTGTGTGTGTGTGTGTGTGTGTGTGTGTGTGTGTGTGTGTGTGTGTGTGTGTGTGCGAGCATGTGTGTGTGTGTGTGTGTGTAGTCTAAGCCTAGCTAAAATAGGTCAGTATTCGAGGAAGCTTGAGGAAGTCTTATGTCTAAGCCGCCACTCAGGACTGTATCTCTCCATCTACCACTGAGTGGGCTGATGCAGTGTAAGATGAGGGGGGCCTTGCATAAAGACAAAAAGTAACAGATATCCATCACAGGAGTGAAGCATGGGCCTTTTTTCAGAAAGGTTTGAGTTGCTGTTAGGAATTATCTTCAGTCCAATGTCATCAGATCCTTTGTTAGATATGTTTTGAACCTGTCGCTGAAAAGATGCATCGTGCCAGTTTGATGAAAGAGTAAGGTCGGGGGACTTCTGTATTTTTCTCACCAACAAATCCCACTAAAAGACCAAAACCAACAATTAATTGATCCTTACGAGTGTTGTCTGTGCAGTCAAATCCAGATATATCTGATTCCTGTGTTCCCTGGAGCTCCATTGCTGTCCAAAGACAATTGAAAACACATCAATGAAGTGACGGGTCACATCACTGGGTGACGTGTTCTTCATTACGATAAACACTCTAATTTACTCTGAATCAATCCCACATAGACCATCCCTCAGCTATGCTAAAGCACCAAACATGCATTAATCAGTGGCTAGAAATCATCCCCAACAATATTTCCTCCTCTTTGAAGAATGCTGAGAGAAAAGTGCTTTCCCCACTTGTTTAAGTGAACTCATTATCCTTTTTTTGTGGTTACTGCAAAGAAATGGAGCCACAAACAGTGTAGGGAAGTCTGAAAGTTATTGAGAGGGACTAACACCGGTAGTTTTGGCTTTACATGGGATTTGATAACAATATGAAAAGTATAGAATCACACCAGCCAATCACAGGGGGCCAGAAGGACAGATACAAGAAGGCTGGTTTAAAAGAACTGGAAATGAGGTGAAAGCAATCAATGGAAGGATCCCTTCCCATCACTGGCCACTAGACTTGGGCCAATATCCGTCCTAAGCGATATATTTACAACACCGAATATCGAACAGCTGTGTGATTCTTCACCTGAGAGGAACTGCTCTGACTTTTCTATTAAATAATTTATTGCAATGTTATTTCTCATCTTCCTGGCTCCTGGCTTTAGAGGTAAGGGCACCAGTGACAGACTAGCTGCGCTTACTATATTATATTAGCCTACATTTACTATACATCTAATTTAAAAGTTCCTATTTGATATCATTTTGTTATTTAAAAGCATCATATGTGTTGCTGCAAATGGAGAACTAAAGAAGTGAACAGCGTATCAACCTGTCAGTCAAACTATTCATACTACTAATCAACATAACATACAAATAAAACAACTATAATCAGATATTGTAAGACAAACTTGATCCCCCACCCTACAACACACACATAGGAAGACAGGTACAAACACGGGATACAGTCAGTGAGGCTCCACTAATAAACAGACAGGAACTCGAGCTCTTCACACAACACACACATGCACACACATCCATTATCTCTCTTTCTCACACACACACACACACACACACACACACACACACACACATCTCAACGTTTGCCAAGAAATTTGGTAAGTGCCAAATCTACCCCGAAAGGAAGGGAGTGGCTTTCCTTTCACAAAGTCCCGTGAACACTGTCAACAACACAAATGCCTCATAGCAGCACACAGTTCAGGCGAAGCAATAAGCAAAACACATCCAACATCAATAGCAAGAAGACATTTTCCTCCACTCCTATCTGACCTTCCCCAACCTCTCGCATGTCCCCGTTTCTCATTTCTCTGACAGATTACCAAACTATCACAAGGGAGTCCTTAAAGACTGTATTGGTGGCCAGGGGTCAATACAGCAGGGTCAGAGAGTGCAACGAAAGCAAAAGAGCAAGTATCTGTTCACCACAACTCACACTCTGAATGACTGATGCTACCCCTGGCACACAAAACATGCGTTTACTCTGAGCATGAATTTAAAGGTGCAACTGGCCGCACGTTGAATTTATACCCAAAACAAATAAGGTGCAGCATGTCAATAGAGTTACTGCTAACTGCTGCTGAATGTAGCTGCCGTTAGCTAGTTACCTCGGTTAGCCGCGCAGCTAGCAGTCATAGACCGGGACCTTGAAGAACTGAGGAAGTGTTGATGTTTAGCACAGGAGCAACGGACAAGGACAGGCTGCGGCTAGCTGGTTAGCATGCTGACTTCAGCAGATATCTCTGCAAGAATTTCCTCTGAATTTAGAGATGATTTTAGTCAATTTTGGATTGTTTTGACTAAAATGTTACACATTGCACCTTTTTAAATGTTAAATGAGCATTCAGTTAACAGTTATACTAGACAAAGTCCCTTATCGTGTGATAAAACAGCACAATTTGGAGTGGCCTTTGATTGTGCACACTCCGCGGCACACCTGCGCAACAGTCCTGCACTTTAATCAGCATGATTTGAAACACCTGCCAGGTGGATTGATTATCTTGGCTCACTCACACGGCTTCTGACAAACGCGTGCACAGAATTTGAGAGAAATAAGCCTTGTGTGCTCACCGGAGAATGGGCAGCAAAAACAAAAGCATTGCTGTTTTGTTCAGCGTATGTTTATTTCACACAATGCGCAGCTACGCGGGTCCTGTGAAATAATCGCAACAAATCATAAACTACAAATGTCTCCTTCTGTTTCTTCAGCAGACGCCATGAAAACTACGCCTAAAAATAGACATTAAAAGTTCAGTTTTCTCTAACTCATTGTTAAAGTCTCTCGGGCTGGCGTCCACTGATAAGCAGTCCCCAACGTCAGCACAACAGAAGTGTGCTGAAATCAGATAAAATGTGTCACCATTCTCCTTGTAATGAGACACATTAACGGAACTCTACATAATATAAAAGTCATTAAAGAAAATTACCATTTGCACCTCTTGGACCTCGTGTAGAATAACCTTATTTTGATGCCGGATGTTGGCTTTGACCCATAATGCCCTTAACTAAACTTTGTCCCTGCATTAAAATAAAGGCTTACATAAGAAGTACATATCTTAAACAAACATCATTTCTAAGATGGTGCTTTTCAGGCACATTTTCCACTATGTTGCATAATTAACACCTTACTTTATTACTTTTTAATCACTTTTTAATGGCTTTCTGAACTCAATTACTCTACTTCAGCGTTAAGAACCAATGTGAATGGAGCAAAACTCATATCTGCAAGCGAGAACACAAACAGTGCAACAAAAGGAAACTTCCAACATTTCTTGTGAAGCTCAAGCTCACTTCCTGAGGCTACGGTGCCATCGTGTGGCAGAATTAATGCAGCGTAGTGTTATTTCATCCAGAGTAGGGCCGCACAGAGACAGGTCAAATCAGGAAATAAGGAAAAGAATGGAAAACAGATGCTTCTTTAATTGGAAAAATAATCTTATTACACAGCTTTGTGAGTACTTGATTCTGATTGGTCAATAACATCTTTTCATTGTGTGTTATTTCTGAATAACAGACCTCTGCTATGTATGCTGTACTGATGATTGATTCTGGAGGAATCATTTTTGGTCAAAAAAAAATGTTTCTAAATTGATATTGTGTGTCAAATTGTTGTTTTGGTTTTTTTAGCAAGTAGCCGAGTATTAATTGGACTAAAGAACAGTGAGGGAGGAGGTGATTGTAGACCTCATGCATCAACCTGTTGGGGTTTATTTTGCCGTAATTAGCTGCTCACTGTACGTTATCCCTTAAATTTCAATTGTCTGAACATATGACAACCAGCTAAACTCCATCTGCTGAAGAAGATCATGTGATATGATCGAAAGCTTCAGAACGTTTACAAACCTGACCTTGTTTTGCTGCACGAGCAGATAAAAGATACAGATGAAATAACATACAGTGGTAATGCTGTGAACAAGGATTTTGTCTTCAGGAGACGGTATACTGTTGAAAAAATGTGTTCAGGGTTCGTACACATTTTTCAAGGCCAAATTCAAGCACTTTTCAAGCACTTTTAAGGGTAATTTTCAACATTTTCCAGCACCTTATCGCTAGGGTACAATACATATCTACAGGAATATATATATACTCATTATTATTTTTTTTTCACTTTTTAACACAATTATGTACATTGTATTATGCTATAAACATCTAAAATTATGTTTCATAAAAGCGAAAACTTTAGAAATTAAAGTTAATAATAAAGTCAAGCACTTTCAAGCACTTAAACTAAAATCCAAGCACTTTTAAGACCTTGAAAACACAACATTGAAATTCGAGCACTTTCAAGGATTTCAAGCACCCGTATGAACCCTGTGTGTTATAGGTGAAAGAGCACAGAGATCTCTTTAGTCATATACTGTAGTTGGCACTGGAAAGAAAAAGAAGTGTAGTTTGTAAAACAGATATATACATCATACTACAATGTGCAAGTGGAGAAAATGTTCCCTTCGGTCAAAATCGTATACTTCTTATTCATCCAGTGAATGTTGAAGCTTCACTGTGTACTGTCTGAGTCTGAAACCATAAATCAAATAAATCTGTTTGAAACTAGTTTTCACTTGTTTTGCTTTTCTTTTTTTTACAACTTCATGTTTTTAATTAACAAACTAAAGCATTTTATTACAACAAGAGGGAAGATTAACTACTGAAGACTGAAACACACTTTTTTTTTTGCACCGACGCGTAAACGGAAAATTAATCGAGAACAACAGCGTTTTTGATAGATCCATGTAAAACATTCACCAAATCTTTTGAGTTACATACATTTTTAAAATACAGGTCCAATAGATAACATGATAATGTACAATATTTACATCACACTGTACCATCAAAATTATATCAAAGACAGTTTCATACTTGACAGAACAAGTTAATAAACTGAGCAAGCACACAGTAAGTTGTTGACTTTAACTTTCATGTCTACATAATGTGTCAGTCAGTGGTGTCCATTTGGAAAACATTCAGAAAATGAAATGGAGGGGCCCGATCGTTATGTCTGCTACATAAAGCTACTGGCTAACTGAGGTTGTTAAATAGACCAAGGCTGCTAAATAATTCTAGACTCCTAAGTGAAGAACATACTAAATCACAATCCCAACAGTCCCCATATAACAAAACAGATATTTTTCTTTTGATGCAATCACATGATCAGGAAGACCATGGAGAAAAACCCCTTGAAGTCCAGGGTGCAAGGCATTGTCATTACAGCAGTAGGCTATATTGCACAAGCGAGCCAGCATTCAGGAGATAAATCTATCACGGAAAAAAAACCCGAAAAGGCCTGAGATGCATAAAAAAGACATTTAGTGTTAAGGACATGCATCTCTATTCACAGTATTCATTGATGAAGACGAAGGTAGATGTCCTGCCTCCTTCAGTGTGTGTGTGGATATGACTGATGGTCATGAAGGCAGGAGAGTACAGGTGACCACAGTGATTTTATTTTCTGTTCACAAGGCTGTAGCAGCAGCAGCGTTTGCCTGGATTGAATATATATAAAAACAGCATGCGATGACCGTAAGAGGGGTACGCTAAAGGACGTGTCCCACAGTAGTGTGTCATATTCTTGAGCCGACTTTAAAAGTAACTTATTATTTCAATTGCAAGAAAGGCAGCTCTAGCCTAACACAGGGTACAGTAGATAAGTACTAAGTCAGTCCTAACTCGCCTCCATCTATTTACTGGGGGTGATCTTGTCGAGTCCGGGCCATGCAGGAATGTAATAGCGAGGCAAAGTGCCTTCCATGAGCCTTTCCATCCACAGCCCCAGGCGGTCCAGTTTGTGGTGGATCTGCAGGGTGGATATGCTGCGGGATCGGTTGGATTTGCGCGGCGGATGGTCTTCGCGGGAACTGGACCTCGACCTCCCCCCCGTAGTGCTCCCTTCGTCCTCGGACGACTTGCTGTCAAGGTCTTCCCCAGTGTAGACCGGCTTAAAAAGACAGAGGTACTTCTTGTGGCCGTTGAGCGCCAGCACATAGCCAGTGTAGTCCATCTTGTGGTTTCCTCCATCGTCCTCGTCTGCATCAATCTGTGTGGCGTCCTGGGCGTATTCCAGCAGAGTGTACATCCAATGGCTGTGCTTGTCGATATTCAGGAAGGAGAAATGCAGCGTCACGCTCCTAGGAGAGAGATAAGAGATGTGATGAAGTGTCTATAAACATGATAAAAAAGCTGACCTATTACGCACATTTCCAGTTCTATATTTATATACAAGTACACTTGAGTAGCTTTTGCATGATTCACAGTTTAAAAAGTCCTTATTATCCTATACTGGCCCCTCAGTTCATCCTCCGACTAAAACAGGACTCAGCTTTAGCTGGACAAACTTATGTTAGCCTCTCACTAACCCAATCAGATAAAATGTAAAAATGACTCTAGTTAGTAAGTTATGCGGCTAGTTAGCTCAGACAGCAGCTACAGCTAGTGGTCCTATTAGGTAGCTGACTCTGCTCCTCAGAGGACATCAGAGACAAAACCAGAAAATCTATTCTCCATAAAATATGTTCCAGAACAGAGTCAGAGCAGCTCTAAATCACCTCAGTATGAATAGACACACTGAGTGGGTGGATGGACGAGTCCCTGTACTTTGTGGACGTGATGTTTCTGGAGCAGAGAACTAATACTCATACTATCATACTATCATGTCATTACTTTAAACTTTGGCGATTATATACAAAACCATTAATTGAAACATTATATGCAGTAGGGTTAATATGTCTGACACCACTAGTCAAAAATTGTTTTAGAATTTAATATGACTTTTTCAGTATAAAAGATGGCATATATGAATTAAAAATGTAATCTTTAAAAAATGTTCATGAACTTAAGATTGTCTTCATATTTGTTTTGACCCCCTTGTGCTTGTAAAATCAGCACGCACTTGAGCTGGCATGGACTCGACAAGTTTGGGCAAAATCTGTTAAACTCATGCTATCCCTGCTAATTTGTAAGTGCTCCATAAAGTTTGAACATTCAACAAAAAAACAGCATAAACCTTACTGGAGATATGACAGAAAATAAGCAAATGCACAATAAGACCCGTTTAATATGCAACAAAAATGTTCTTGCTCCACACGAGGAAAAGTGAATGTTCAGTTTACCCTGTGAAGGAGTAGACCTCTTTGGCGAACTTGCTGAGCAGGATGTTCTTGGAGGCGTCTGTGAGAACCAGCACTATGTTCATGTGTCCCGGCCTCAGCTTCACCAGGTTGCTCATGTAAGTGATATCCGTCAGCTCAGTCACCTCCACAAAATTCTTCTTGGGAGGCCGACTAGAGACCAACAGCAAATATACAGAACTTAGAAAACACGATGATAAATTCCGCACTCTATAAAAAATGTAATAAATGTATTCTTGCCTTGAAGTACCACCAGACCCTGGTGACCCATTTTCTGCTTTTGTTCCATCTTTTGCCTTTGGTTTAGTCTGTTTATCATCACTTGAGTCACTGAAAAACACACAAATAAAATGTTTTGCCCAAAGGGGATGTGCAGGCATAGAAAGAAAAAATGAGAGCATTATTACTTTCTTTTCTTTGGGCAGCCTCTCTAGCTCTCTTCACCGTGTCTCACTAATCCCAGAGGACGGTGATGTTGCTATAGTTACATATTTTGGCGGTCGAGGTTAACGTGCATGTGGTAAAGCAACCAACCTGAAGGCCTGGATGACCACAGTTCCAAACAAGATGAACAAGGCAGAGAAGATGAGGGACAGAAGAGGCATCATCTCACGCCTGCAAATCACCACAGATGTCTTTAGCGCAACGCAACACATCTGTATTTACATCTGGGTTGTCATCATGTGTTCTCCTATAACAGGTTAAGAGTTAAAGATCTCTGCCTACCAGTTGTTATGCAGAATATCGTCAATGACTTCAGAGAGGTAATCGTAAGAGGCATAGATCCATCTGATTACAAACATCTGTAGAGTGACAGTTGTTTTATAGTTAGTAGCAGGACTGCTGGTTGATATCAACAAACAGTACTTGGTTATAGGTATATTGGCTACACAGGCAGGCAAACATTATTTAGATACCCTACATTACTGAAAGGGAACATACAGAGGCAAACTCGTTGTTGAGCTCGGGCAGCATGGCGTCGTTATTGAGGATGGACGGGTCCCTCTGCAGTCGCTCCAGCTCCTCCAGAAGACGCTGCTTATCCTCCTCGCTGCCGTTCCAGGCACTCACTGGCTTGAACAAGGCCTTGCCTGCAGCATTACGCCTCTCCAGGATCACCACCTGAGTAAAAAACGAAAAAAAACAGTCTGATATCAACGAACGTTAAAAGTTGTATGACACAATTTCTTGGGAGCAAGACTTCTTTGAAAATAAAATAAAATAAACCGGGGCGTCGTTTAGCTCAGTTGGTAGAGCATGAACAGAGGCTTTGTCCTCGCTGCAGCAGCTCCGGGTTTGAGTCCCGGCCCTTTGCTGCGTGTCATTTAAAAATAACTTTTTTTAGTTGTAATTGGGGCCATTTTTTACTAATAGCTTCCCATGTCTTCCTGTCTTCCCCAGTTGATTACTCACATTAAAGATACTTATTTTTTGTTTTACAATTTGTATGAAATGCTACGTTTAAATATGCACAAATCATTGTCTAATTACATAAGCATTAATTTACACACATTTCAAGAACAGAATCTGGACATCTTTGGCTATAAAAATTCATTTTGGCCATGTGTTTTAAGAATATAATGTGATATGGAACAGGCTATGCATGATATATAAACAAACCCCTCAGTAAAAGCTTCAGAATATAGATGGGAATACAACTGTAATGTTTGCTGTATGTAAATGCTACTGCAGCAGGAGATATAATAGACCACTCTGTGTGTATTTTGCACATTTTATTTCCATGAGTCTAGAAGAAGGCACGTTATGGACACCGTTTTCATTGTCTCCCCTCACAACAGAGTCGCTATGCTCCATAGATTCACAGCGGAACCTGCAGATGATGTGTTGAACGTGTATGAACGTACCTGTGTTGGTGACTGTGCACTGTCTTTGTTCTGCATGAGGATGTCACAAAGAGGCTGCTGTAACCGCTGGTACACGTAGGCAAATCTAACAACCTCCTTGCCGTTTGTGGAGGCGAATGAGAGAAACGCCTGGTTCCCGAAAGAAAAGGTCTCTTCATCACCTGTGATCAGCAGGACGCAGTATCTGAGGGGAGGAAAGATGTGACAGTAACTTAACATATCCACACTAATTCACAAACTGTGTAAGCAGACGTCTAAAAATTCTCGTACTTCCTGCGTCTGTGGAACTGTTTGACAGGGCAGAGCTCATCAAAGAGCTTCTGATTGACCAGCCGTGGCACGAGCAGAAACTTGTTGTTTGACATGAACTCATCAATGATTTGCTTTTTCATTCCTTTGGCCTGCAGAAGACAAACATGACCACATAGAAACAAGAATGAACACAAGTGCAAACAGATCAGTGTGTAACAGATGAGTGAATAGGAAAGTGTAATAACTTTCCTTCCCCTGATGCTGCTGCTGTGATTTACCTGTATAATGTCAGCAGGCTTGTCAGTGTTCTCTTTGAAGACCAGCATGGTCGGAGCGTAAGTGTTGATATTGAACTGTTTCTGCAGATTGGCGGTCTCTGAAAGGCCCTGGTCCACATAGCCAAACTGCAGGTAGTCCTTATAGGCAAAAGCTGTCAGCTGTGGAGGTAAATCATTAACATTGCTTGTGTTAGTAATGCAATTAGTGTCAGATGAACCTGAGGTACTTGTCACAGAAAATTAAAACAAGGAGAGAGCCTACTTTGTATAACAGAGGAACTACAGGCACTTGGTCGAACAGAAGCACGTGTGGCTTGTTGAGTTCGTGCCAGCTGTTCAAAAACTGCAGGTCATTCTTGTCGGTGACCTGAAACAGAGACAAAGAAAGGAATTCTGATTCTGATTCTGAGAAAATACAAAATGTTTAACTGACATATATAAAGGAATGTTTTAGTCTTCCTTCCTCTGATGGACTGCAACTGTGTTTTTTTTTCTGAGGAAAGGCAGATATTTACCCGCTCCACAAGTCTCTGAGGAAGAAGGTCTTCTACAAACTGCCTCAGGTGCTCCTTTGCCACGGCGTAATGGAAAAACGTCACTTTGCCGTTGATGACTCCAAGTATCGATGGGGTGCGATGGGCCCCGAGGTGATTGGCTAACCTCCTCTCATAGCCCACATCCACCACACCTATCCCAACACCTGCAAGGATGGGATATCCACAGACATGAGCACATCAACCCACTCAACTCATCCTGTGCTATTTCATAGATGTTACGATTTATAGGTTCATCCCACACCTAGAGTCTCCATCTCCTGCACCACCTCCTTCCAGACAGGCTCGATGTGGATGCAGCTGAAGCACCAGTCAGAGGTGATCTTTATCAGGTACGGTCTCTTGTAGCTGTCTGGCACCACGTCGTTGACATACTGGTTGAAGTGCAATATGTACTTGCTGTCAGCAAAGTCCCTGTGGTTCTTGCTGTTGAAGGGAAAGTTGAAGAAGGACTCGTCGAAGTAAAAGCTGTCATGGCGATGACCATAGCGACCGCCGCCGTACGGCTGGGTGTCGTCTGTTTGGCCATAACGGTCATAGTTGGCACGTTTGTCCTCATTGGAAAGTATCTAGATTTGAGGAAGAGCCAATGTCAATACGGTGGACATCTTCCTCATATACATACATATACTACTGGCTTTCATTGCAGCTTACAGCTTGAAATAAATAAAAATTACTCACCTCATAAGATTTGGTGATCTTGATGAACATGTCCTCGGCTCCTGGATTTTTGTTTTTGTCCGGATGCCTATGAGAAGAAGATGCTCATTAGTTAAGATGTGAATGATGATTAAATAATAACAACAACAACAACAACAACAACAGATCAGTGTTACGAGAAATATATACCATTCTTTTGCAAGACGCTTGTAGACCTTCTTGATCTCGGCCTGGCTTGCACTCCTGGTCACTCCTAAGACTTTGTATGGGTCTATCTCAGGCCCGGCATGGGCTGCTCCTGTCAGCAGCACCGACAGGAGGATCACCGCTATAGCCAGTGGCACAGACATCTTTGACCCTGCCATCACAGCAACCTGAGACACATTAGCAGAACTATCACCATCAAGAGCAACACATCAGAGCAGACCTCAGACCTGAAACGATGACACAGCCTTTAGCTGACAGCGTTTCCACAGCACTGACGTTAGCCTTGTAATGATTCATAATGAAGACAAGCAGGGAGCTAAACAGGGTGGCATTATAGCATGCTAACTCCAGAAGCTAGACGAGCTAGGCATGTCAGCTACAACAACAGACATACCAATACTATAGTCCTGCTGACATTTCACTAGGCTGTGGTATTAATGTTATACATCGAGGATAAAAACGTTTACGCATTTTCTTTTTGTTTTAACATTAGGGTTACGTTGCTACAACAGCTAGCTGTCTGTCTCAACGCAACAGCTCTACGTTCCCATTCACCTGAAGCAGACGCGCTCAGCCGGTGCTACGCCACATATTGAATGTAGATTTTAATGCTCTTCAGGTTGTTGGTTAACGCTGATGTGAAAAGACAGCGGAAAGGGCAGGGTGTGTTCAACAGTATCCCACAGTTCCTCCCCTCAGGACGAGCTGACAACCTGCTGCTGCGAAGCAGGAGTAGAGGGGGAGGTGTCCAGCATCGAAAGTCATTTTGGGAGATTGAGTATTCGATGATAAACAAGGCTTCATTTATGTGTGTTCGGTTTAACATCTCATCGCGCCCTGACGTTTAGTTTGAACGCATAGAGGCAGGCCGGCCGCGTGGCAGCGGTACGCGGTAAAATAAATCAAACGCACCCTGTTATTTTTCTCTCTCCGTACTCTCTCAATGGACCAATCACAGACAGCGGTGATGTAAACAAGGAAATGGCGAACGCAGCCGAGCACAAACAAGAGAAAGGGAAAGGAAACTTGTGATATTTGTAGAGGAACAAGGTGTCTGTTCCCCTTAACAAGCGCGTTGAATCATTTTCGGGATACAGACTGACTCTGAAATCTTGACAAAATTAGTTAGACACAATTTTTATGATATTTTCCGTCTCGCTCACTGGGGGCGTTTGTTTTGAATGGAGGAAAGACACAGGAAGATTCTCCAACGCAACAGGATCAATCTCGCGACGAACTTGGACCCTTCAACCCTCTACGATGGCCTTATTGAAAAGGGCGTTTTCAACCAAGACATGGTCGATGAAATCAAGGTAAGACCTCGAGTTTAAGGTTGACCCCCCTGCTGTTTGCGCAACTACACCGGTCAGGTGGTTACACACCTGTTACTGTGTCTCCCGTCAGAGCTGTGCGACCAGGCGCGACCAGGCCAGAAAGTTAGTCGTGGACTTGGAGACCCGTGGGAGTCGAGCCTTTCCATTATTTCTGCAGTGCCTTCAGGAGACAGGGCAGCACAGTCTGGCAGAGCTGCTACGGAATGGAGCCCCAACAGTCCAGCTACAGCCTGCTACACCCACTCAGGCTGTTCGCCCTGTTCTACAGCCTCTCCCAGTGTGTAAGTGTGTCACAGTGTGGTGTATGTAATGAATAATAAAGTCATAACTATCCTTATAGGATAGTGATTTAAGGGTGTCATGTATTACCCACATATGTGCTGTTTGTTCTCTGTTACAGCCTCTCCAATGGACGTGGATAAGCAAAGAAAAGACGATGTCCCTGTCTATCCAATGCCGAGACCCAGTACTACTCCCACTCCATGTAAGCTATGCGATTCATTTACATTTTAGTCACAGTCTGATAAGTTTAATGATGCCTAACACATTGATGCTTATGTCACAGCACCTGAGGGGGAGTACAGACTAAGGCCCCCAGGCAGAGCTCGTCGGGACAGCATCCAGGTGAGCACCACTTATTTATCATGCATTTTGATCAACAACAGAGGCTGCCGTCAATGCAAATTGTCTCTATTAAATCACCTTCTCTGCTTCCTTTTTCCTGTCTATGTGGGCGTCAGAGCTATAAAATGGACGCCAGCCCGTGCGGACACTGCCTCATCATAAACAACGTGGAGTTTGACCCCCAGAGCGAGCTCAGCAATCGCAGGGGGTCCAACATAGACTGCGACAAGCTGGAGAGCAGATTCAAGGCGCTCAACTTTATCGTGGACGTCAAGACGAACCTGAAGCAAAGAGTAAGAATCCCACTCCTCAGAGGGAAAACCACGTGTAAACCTTTTGAGTGAGCTCCTGCTTGGAAAGCTAACAGTCCTCTCTGCATTTCAGCAAATCAAACACGAGCTGTCAGCTTTATCTAAGAAGGATCATTCACAGTATGACTGCTGCGTGGTCATCATGCTGTCACACGGCACTGAGGTATGACATGGCTGATTATTACCCCTGCTATGTCAGGATATCAATGTGTAATAAAATGCAATCACATCTGTATCTATGACCTACTGGAGTCTGAAGTCCAGATGACTTATGAGACATAATGAAAGCTCATATCTTTGTTTACAGGTGAGCCACAACCGCTTCCCTGGTGCTGTGTTCGGTGTGGATGGACAGAATGTCCCGGTCCAGTACATCACAAACTACCTCAATGGCCAGCACTGTCCGTCTCTACAGGGCAAACCCAAACTGTTCTTCATCCAGGCTTGCGGAGGAGGTAGCTAATCTTGAACGTACTGTTGAATGACTCCTTTAAAAATACTCAATTGGAAACTTATAGGGAAGTATTTGTGCTTGTTCCTGAGGTGAAAAAGACACAGGCTTTGAGGTGTCCCCAGATGAGGTTGAACCATCCATCGGCGGAGCAGATGATCAGTCGGACGCCATTCCCACGTCATCCAGCAGCGACTCCCTGAGCACGTCCGATGAGCTGGACGCCAGAGCCACGCTGCCGACCCCGAGTGACATTCTGGTGTCCTACTCCACTTTCCCTGGTGTGTTTGTGGTGCATTCACACATCTGTGCTCATTCTGATTAATAACTCAGTCAGAGGTATGGATGGGCTCGACCTGACCCGTATGTCTTTGTAATGCCGCTTTGCTTTTGTGAGTGCAGGTTATGTTTCTTGGAGAGACACCCAGTCGGGCTCCTGGTACGTCGAGACACTAGACCGTATTCTTGATGAAAACGCTGCTACGGATGACTTGGTCACGATGTTGATGATGGTGAGCTTGTGGTAGCTGTGGCTCTCTTGAATGCCCTTTATCATTCAGAGCTTTTAAATTCAAACGCACACATGTGATTATTGCCTGTGCTTGTTTCCAGGTTAACCACGAAGTCTCCCAGAACTCTGCAAAGGGACTCTACAAGCAGATGCCTGGTTCCTTCAATTTCCTCCGCAAGCTTCTCTACTTTCAAACCCAAGCATAGCGGCACAGTTCAGCGGAATATGTCCCGGTTTTCCACTTTCAGCGAGTCTCAGTCTATTCCAGTGCTGTCGGCCATGACTGTAATTGCTTAGGATTATGATTTAGCAGATTTGTGAAGCGTATGTGTTTGTTAAATTCTGGTTGTACTTTTATGGACACAATCATGTCTTATTTGTTTTTCATGTCCTGTATTTTCTAAATGAACTCTGTGTGTTTCGGTGTCATCTTGGTAAGAAAATCCAACCATTAACATCTTGTAAAAAATGTGGCTCAGGTTATTTTTTCTATATATTATTTTTGTCTTATCAAAACATAGCATCTGTCAATGTTTAAGAATAGATAATCATTGTGAAATACCTTGCTGATTTTTATTTCATGTGTCTTAAATATACTGATTTTGTAAGAAAACTGGATTTTTTTAGGTTATTTTTGGAAAATGGAGGTGGAAGAGAGGGAAGACTGTAAATTGACTCGATAGAAGTCAAGCAGATACACACAGCTTTTAAACATATCTCACCCTGACATTAATGTCGACCCATCAGCAGTGTAAGTGTTTACACTTCACTGTAAGTGAACACATTTCAAATGCTACTTTTTTTAGTTGTTGCTATTATACATAAGTATGCTAGTGTTGCTGTGTGTGTGCTACAGCTGAGTTACAGTATGTGAGGCTGATGACAAATGCAAGTAAAACAGTAGTGTACTTTAAGAGACAGTAGATGGTGTTTGTGAGTCATGGAAGACTCGAGCGTTTAGATTGAATTTATATTTGCAGAGGTCTCCATGAAATTAGAAATGTTTGCTTGTCAATCACTGTTTTCAAACACAGGTTTATCGTTAATATCCTAAGCTGCAAACCATCAAAACACTTTAAAACAAGTCACGAGACACGAACATCACCATGACATTTCTCATGTGGAAGTCCACGGTAGCCTATTATGTATGTGGGGAACAGTGAAAACATTGATTCCTTTTTACCTTTTTCACCAGTTCCTCAATATAGCTCAAATGTCAAGTACAATATTACTTTAAAAAAAACTGGTTTAAATGTCATTTAAATATTGCTATCCATAAAGACCTGCCACCAGCATGACTCGATTGAGATTGACGTTTGTAGTTTTTGGTGAAATGTCTCAGTAACTGCTGGATGGACAACCAGATTTCCATGAGACTTGTTTCAGATATCCGGGATTTGCAGTCCACTAGCACCATCATCAGGTCCTAATTCACCCAACATGACAAAACACTTGCCATACTTATAAATTAATGTCATTAGTAATGTATTTACCTACTGTTCCAAGTGAAGAAAAACTGCTGTGAAAAAGGTCTATTAGCAAATGTTAGCATGTTAACATTAAACTGATAGCACTGCTTTGCACTGTTGACTCTGATCCCTGTTTTCTCTCTTAAAGTTGGACAAATAATTCACTGGAGAAGCTGATTTAATCAAAATTCAAATGACGATTATATTTTTATACCCGCTAATCACTCCAGAAGATATATTTTACTGTACTGCAAGTGATTCACTGTCAGGACCTTATTTGTACTGGAAACCCGCCACTCATAGAAGATCGCGTAGGCCTTCTAATGTGCTTAAATTGGTTTTCCACAGACTGCAACTGTGTTAGGTCGTTTTTAAAACACCTCTCTTTACTGGCAACATTTTTCTGTTTCTCTCTAATAAACTTTATGCGTAACATGGGTTGAAAATGACTGAAACTATTGACCTGCCACACATTTCACAACTCAAGATAACATTATTGATCCCTCATACGGGAAATTCAAGTTGACACAACAGCACAAGGGAACAAACAGTATGCTATGATCTAAAGTTACTGGAGCAAAATGGTGTTTACCTGGAGCTACTAGGTGCAAATGTGCAGCTCATAATCATGGTGCCCACTCCCTTGCAGGAAGTGAGAGACGGCCAATAATTGAGTCGGACTTGGACTCAGCGGGGCCCCCCCGACATCTTCCATGATATCTCAGTAGGCATTGTTCCAGCTGAGCTGTCCCTGTGTCTTACAGACCTGATAGGCAAGAGGTATTTCACACAAGATGCTCAATCGGACCATCAGCCACCTTAATTACACTTTTACTGACAAAACAGACCAACCTCAGATGATTGGACAGGGATTTTACCTTCAAAGGGACCATTGGTCGAAATGAGCATGAGAATTGGTGTCTCATAACACTCCTTTCATTTCTTATTGGTCACTGTAGGCTTGCTGCTTGCTGTGGCAGCCAAGGCACACTGAAGCGACAAAGCATTTCCTGGAGTGAAGCACAGACGCTTGCTGCAGTCAGCCTTACCAGGTTTTTCATTGTCGTCTGTCTGAGATTTGGACAATGTTCTACGAGGGAAAGCCTACGGCAATGCACAAATTCACACAGTATTATTGTAACTTCACATGAACTGTATTTTCTCTTTTCTGTATGTTTAGAATAACTTCTGATAGCCAGTAATTCATCAGAGTGCCGCTCCTAGCCTTGTCTTTTTGAGTATCTTGGCTTGGTTCCCTAGACTTTGCACTGCAGCAGTTTGGGACAACATGCTCTCATTTTGGAGATTACGGCCAGTTCAATAGGCAACAACTGTAGTCAGGTTTTGCACAACAGATGCAGACTCCCCTGTAGATCCAAATGTATAAATACTGTGTGGGTATGTCCCCACCATCAGTCTCGCCTGCCACTGGTTCCAGTAAACCATGCTTCACTTTAGCACCATGCTCTGTGAGTATAATCACAACCATAATAACATAAATGCAGAAGGCTGTAGAATACATAAAGATGCAAAATATGTTTTCTTACCAATGAAGCCAAATCGTGGTTCTAGTAAAAGAAAATTTAATAAAAACAATCCTGTCCATGTAACACTTATTAAATGTTCTATTTTTATGGATTTCAGTCTAACAGTGCTGTTTCTTTTCAGTGCTGACAGCAACCTTTCTGCTCGCTAATGCAGGTAATGATCTGTGTGTGTGTGTGTGTGTGTGTGTGTGTGTGTGTGTGTGTGTGTGTGTGCGTGCGTGTGTTTGCATAATATGAGGATGCTTGAATATATATTATATATATGTATATTGAATACATCGGTTTTTAGATTTCCCCACAGAGACCGTCACCACCTGTGAAGCCAACTCTGTCCATCGGCTGAGCTGTGGTATGACTCAAACTTTCTGTGCTGATTTGCTCACATTTTGCCCTGAAGAGCGTCTTTGTTTTGTCTGACTCATCCAGAAACTGGAGTTATCGATGTCGAGACAGCATTGTACGGACGTGCAGACAGTGCGACCTGCGGTGGGGGAAGAGCTTGACAGGAGACTTCTGATACAAGCTGCCCTATGGTGTCTGTTATAGCCTCCCTCTGGAATAGGTATGCACTTGTATGAATTGGGCAATGACATGGTTACCAGGATGTGCTTAACACAGCCTAAGAGCTACAGTACCAGTCCAGTGGAAAGGGACCTTTTATGAGAAGAGGGGTGTCAGGGAGGCTTGGCTGAGTTTTTTAGGTCGCTGATCTCTTACAGAACAAGCATATATTGACATATGCTGAAAAATGTAATGTGATGTATAAAACTTAATTTTATTTCATTGTTATATTCTAATATGTGGAAGGAGTCAACATATATTTGGCAAATGCACAGGCTGATAATACATTGTTTGAAAATCTGTTGCTTAAAACATATAATCCAAATATTAAAAATATATAATGTATGTTATTACTAGATGATATATTTTTTTAAGAATGTATATCTTTTAAAATATATGGAAAACCGCACTAGATGGTATGTGTCATATTTCTATAGTGAAGATGACACCCATTCAAACAAAAGCCTCTGTCTGTCTTCATATCAGTGTGATATGTCATTACAAGGTGAAAATATTGTCATAACATTCACAAAAAATGAGAACAAACCTGGGATATAATATATTAGACCTACATACATATATAGAAAAAATAAATTGGATTATCTTCAAGAATGTCTCTCCACTTTTTGGCTGTAGCGTTTTTTAGTTGAACTGCTCATTACATTTCATTTTCCCCCTTCATGTCAGCCTTAATGTACATTTGTAATGCATCAAAAGGTGAACATTGTTATCGAAATAGCACAAAAGAATGTACACAGTTGTACAAACATGAGACTGCTATGCCACTGAAAGACTGTTGGATAACAGCAGCATACCTCTCCAAGGATCGGCATACCAGTCCAGTGATCGGACACTTGGGCCACTTTTCGGCTCGATGTCACTCCAAAATGTGGCATTCCATCTCTCCCCTTCTATACATTCCTGCCACAATGCCGCTGTTGTTTAGATCAGCTGCCCCCTCAAGTGGGTGCCAGTTGTTACACTAGCTTACCTTATTAACGTTAGTTAGCAAATGTTAACATTGCTAATGTTAACATTAGGGCAGTATAGTATGCTGGGCACATATTATAGGTAGAAATCAACCATTGTCATGTTCTTTGCACAAACTGGCAACTTCCAATGCTCATGAAACACAGATACCACGTGATACCTACAGTGTGATACTGTCGGCTGAAAAATCTTGGTAGAAACTGGAACCAAGCATCAGAAATCTGACACAGAGATAAACAAAACAATTATTTTGGACCCGACAAACATTGTAAAATTACTCATTCGCAATCATAATGATGTTTTCAAGGAAAATACTTGCATTCTGCACCTTTCTACAAGCTCTGTAGATGTATTATTCTTTTAAAATGATTTGTCTACATAAAAATGTTATCAATGTGACCTTTAAGTGTTGCTGTGATTCTGCTTTAACAGTGTTCTTTATGTTCTCCCTGCAGCTGTAATAGAAAACGGGTGTGTGAAGTAAACAGCAATATCGTCAGCGAATCAAATCCCTGCCCAAGCACCTCTAAATATCTGCAGACCAAATACAGCTGCGTCCCAGCAAGTCAGTCACATGTCTTCATGCAACTAAAGTAAAGCTGCCAAACTCTTAAAGCTGCTGTAAGCCCTGTAGTCATTCTAGCCAACTCCCTGTCTCTTAGCAGTTAGCACCCCCCTCCCTCCACTCTGCTGTTACGTCGTGTAGCAAATTGTGAGAACCCGGACGCAAAACACTCAGGAGGCCGGCAGGGTAAAGAACAGAAAGTGAGCTTTTAGTAGCAAAATCTGTAAACCAAAAATATAAAAATACTAAGTTGAAACAAAGATGAAAGATGAAATAAACTTCCAATCTAAAGGCAAAGTACAAATTGGGAAAAACCTTAAAGCCAGTAACAAACCATGGGAGAAGGGACACAAAGACAAGAGAACAGGCACAGGGGAGCAAAACAGACAAGCTGACAAAGACTTTTGACTAATAGAAAGCAGGTGAACTCAGAAAAAGGGCAGGAAATCACACAAAGGGAGGAAATGAAAAGCAAAACATGGCACGATTTCAAAATAAAACAGGAAATAATAGAACCACAAACTCAAACTATAACATCTACATCACCACATGAACGAGCAGCAAACGTGCTCTCTACATGTCGATGTGCAGACAGGATTGTTTATGGGATTCTCTGTCCTGACTGGATAAAGTGGGCAGCAACACCAGAAAACTGAATTTTTTCTTTAACTACATATACAGGAGGACAAGAGACATGGGTTACTGACCAAACACTACAACAGTGATTACGTTTGGAATACAGAGCTATTCAACATTTATTTTATTAATAATAATAATAATAATAATAATAATAATAATAATAATAATAATAATAGTAATAAAAAGAAACATATCACTTGCAGCAGCTTTAACAAATTTGGTGGGTTAATGGTTCACCTGCTTGTACAGAAGATTTCAAACACAAAGGAAATATACAGCTTTTGGACCTAGCTGTTTGGAGTGGGTTTCAATGATTCAAACAGCATGTGTAATATTGCGTAGAATCTGTGTGCTACTCTCAAGTCCTATTTATAGTCTGATCTGAGGATCAAGAATAAGAAGAGGTGTGATTTTTGACACAAAATGTATCAACTGGGTGTGTTAAGGGTTTGATAACAGATGTTTACTGTGACGCATGTTATTTTCACAGTTCATCAAGTGACATGTGAGCACTCTGGCACACCTGCAGTGTGGTAAGATCACATTCTCTCCTCTTTGTATAGATGTTGCATTAACATGAGAGAGGTGTTATTGTACTTGATCGCTCAATTGATTGAAATCTTTATTTCGAAAATGCCCTTTTTTTTAGTCCATAAACAAGCAGACCAACAAAATAATACTGCATATGAAAACAGGCAATTATAATTACTTGTCATAATTTATTAAACATATTATAAGTTGGTTTGTATTCTCCAGCACCCACTTACCCCTAACCATACATATCTACATACTTACAAACATATTTAATACCCACTTTCCTCTCTGCAAAAATAAATAAACAACCAAACAATCCAACAAACAATACAAAACAATACAATTACAGTTACTTCATGGCACTTCAGCATCAGCACTGTCTCCATCTCCTCTGCTTATTGCCAGGTGAAGGGCAGGTTCTATCAATCTGCTTTGCTAATTATGGATGCCACAACCAGCACACGTGCATTCACACACGGCCTACTCCTCAAATCCCAAAAAACTGACAGGTCTCGCCTCGTCAATGAACAAGTTTCTGACCGCTAAAGTCTACCTTTTATTTACCTTCATAACATTGCTCAAGGCAAATGTGTGTGATGCAACCTTCTTTGAGCTGTTCTCAAAAACATCCAGATTTCATATGTCCTAACTCACATTCAAGCCTGCATTCGAACATCACTCTGTCTAAACAGCTATGATGGGAAGAACAGCTGTATTATCAGAGCAGGCAACTCAGTGTTTGGAGACCCCTGTTCCGGCAGTTACAAGTACTTGGATATGTCTTACGGATGTTTATGTATGTAGCTCAAAACCATTGTTTCATCCTACTGAAGTTCGTCTTTGATCAGAACACACAGACAAACAGAATTTTATGCTATATTTTTTATGGTGTTGGCCACTGGACCTAAAGGAGACATAGTATGCTGATTTTCAGGTGTATCATTTATTTTGGGTTACTACTAGAATAGGTTCACATGCTTTAATGCTTTAATAACATGCTAGTTTGCTCATACTGTCCAGTGCAGCAGGACGGAATTCCCCCTGTCTGAAACTCTTAATTTCAGCTCCTGTCTCTTTAAGGCCTCTCCACCCAAACGCCCAGTCTGCTCTGATTGGTCAGCTCACACATGCCTGAACCAGCACAGCTAACAACAACAAAGCAGCTGTGCTGAATTGTGTGATGAAGTCACATAATTAAAGAGCGGACTACTGATGAGGCATTTCAGGAGCAGTGTTTTCTGTGGGAGAGAGCAGCTTCTTTTGGTGTGGAAATTGACCTTCCTCTGTTGGCTCTATTTATCCATGTATTCCGTTTTCAATTGGGTTATATTGGTTCTTGATTTTAGAAAAAAAATGTTGTTTAAGCAACTGCTTAAACACAGACACAGTGTAGAATGCAGGGGTTTGTTTTTTTGCCATCCTGCAGTAACCCAATCAGTCACTTTTTTGAAGTCAATCTTTTATATATATATATATATATATATATATATATATATATATATATATATATATATATATATATATATATATGTATATATTTATTTTTTTTGCAGATACTACAATCACTGAAGGGGGCACTTAAGTTTGAGATCCCAATAAGATCACACCAAATATGTATTCAATTAAATAAAATACATTCAATCATCTGTGTCTTGTCATTTCACGATTAGCTCTTCATTATTATAACAAAAATCTGAAGAATGTGCAGCAGCACAGCTTCATGAATTCTATCAGATCTAGAGTACCAGATTCGTCTGAAGCTTCACTGCAGTGTGTGGAAGGTGAGGTTTTTCCTTTTAAAGATGATCAATTGTATAAGTCTGATCTAAATTGTTTTCTCTCTTGTGTTTATGACCTGAGTACTGGTGGGGGAAAAAAAGGTTTTGCAAGGATTATCTTTCTAAGCAGTTTTTTGTTTTCATCTTTGAATACATGTGGAGAGAAAAAAAATCAGGACAATATTTCTTTTGTGTGTAAAACCAAGTAAACAAAAAAAATTACCTGCTTTGTTGAAGACAAGAATATGCATATATTAATGGACTTGGAAAGATCCTCATCATAAACTCAGGGGAGAAAATAATTTAGATCAGACTTAGAAAATGGATTATCAGAGAAAGAAAAAATGTCCTCACGTGCCCTACAGGGCCTCTGTAGCAGTAACACTCTTACACAAGAAAACAATTGGTGATTTAGAGTTCTCCAGGAAGTCCTCAGAGAAAATAACATTACAACAGCTGTTCATTTGCTGACATTTGTTTGCCGGTTTCCCAGCACTCAGACAACATTATTGTAAACTGCAGAATCGGTTTAACCCCCTCGTTTGAGTGTATACACAGTGTTTTTTCATTCCAGCACAAGTGATATCACTTAGTTTGACTTGTTCTCAAAAACACCCAGATTTCATAAGTCCTAACTAAATCACATTCAAGCCTGCATTCGAACATCAATCTGTCTCAACAGCTGTGATGGGAAGAACAGCTGTATTATCAGGGCAGGCAACTCAGTGTTTGGAGACCCCACTTACAAATACCAGGATGTGTCTTACAGATGTTTATGTAAGTAGCTCAAAGCCATTGTTTCATCCTACTGAAGCTCGTCTGTGATCAGAACACAGACAAACAGACTCTTTCGCTGTTTTTTTTGTTGTCTTTTTATGGTGTTGGCCATTGGTGATGGTAAAGGAGACATATTATTCTGCTTTCAGGTGTATTATTTTATTTTGGGTTACCACTAGAAATAGGTTCACAGGCCTAAATGCTCAAAAAACATCAGTTTGCTCATACTATCCAGTGCAGCAGCACTGAATTCCCCCTCTGCCTGGAAATCTCCATTTTAGCTCTGTTTTAGTCTCTTTAAGGCCACTCCACCCAAACGTCCAGTTTGCTCTGATTGGTCAGCTCACACATACCTGCGTCAGCACAGCAAACAACAACAGAGCATCTGTGCTGAATTAACTCTTAAGTGGCAAACTAGCCTTAAATTGTGCATATGTGTGACTCTGTGACATATTGTGTTGGTTCACATAATAGAGACTACAGATGAGGCGTTTCAGGAGTCGTGTTTTCTGTGGGGAAAAAAAGTTTTGCCAAGATTATTTTTTTTAAGTAATCTCTGAAAACATGAAAAAAAATATTCAGGACAATATTTTTTCAAAAATATTAAAGGACTTAGAAAGATCAAAATTCGTATTTTTGACATGATTCATACAGTCAGGAGAGAATACAATTTAGATCAGACTTAGAAAATTGATCATTGGAAAATAAATAAAAATGTCCTCACTTGCCCCACAGGGCCTCTGTAGCAGTAACACTCTTGCAAAAGATAACAATTGATGCTTTAGGCTATTCCAGGAAGTCCTCAGAGAAAATAACATTGCAACATCTGTTCATTTGTTGACATTTGCTTGTCAGTTGTCCAGCACCAAACCACATTATTGTAAATTAATCTCAAGGATGCTCCAGCAGTTACTTAAAAAAGCTGAGCCCCTCGTTCATTCCAAGGAGTGTGTTTTTCATCCCAAAGCAAGGCACTGTGAGGAGGGTAAAGAGATACGTTAGGAAGACCGGAGAGGACTCATCGACAGGGAGTATTCATTCAAGGAAGGAAAGGTAAAAAATCAGACTGATGATTTGAAACAAACACGAATGAGTCTGTTCGTTGTCAGTCTGGAAAAACCCACTCCTAACAGGAAGATGGATCAACAAAGGAGTGATGCATTTCGTAAATAACTGTCTTGTGAGTTCTGTAATGCCATCTGTCAACTAACTTTATCTCTCTTTTGTTCGGGGATCTTTGCATGTGTCACCTTGTGGCATTTCTGTAACCAGAGAATCGTCCT
This sequence comes from Diplodus puntazzo, assembly GCA_963678695.2. Classification (NCBI taxonomy): domain Eukaryota; kingdom Metazoa; phylum Chordata; class Actinopteri; order Spariformes; family Sparidae; genus Diplodus; species Diplodus puntazzo. Next base: position 11,613,585 of record OZ023165.1, on the reverse strand, counting down.
CTCTCATCGTTGGTAGCAATTGCGCAAGGTAGAGACTCTTTGACGCAGCAGAATAAATACCAGTGTGTCTGTTTCAGCCACCATCAGTCCTTCTTCTCGCCTCTGGCTGGATCTTCTAAAATAAAAACCATGCTCCACTTCAGACTCAGCACCGCTCTGTGTGAGTACACGACCGACTGACAAATAGAGCCGTATTTTCAAGGAGTTCAAGTTAGTTGTATTTTTAATGAAAGATATTGATATATATGTTGGTTGGAGTCATCAGAGACACTGTGTGAGCACTATGTCCACCATCTGATAGTTCTTGTGAGGGGGCAGATATCTTAAAAATGGCAAATACATCCCTGTCTGTCTTATCATTTTAGTTAACCCAACACATCTTTTGAAATTCGATGATTTTAATCTGAGCAATGCATGTACAATTCTCAGGCACATAAAGAGAGCACAGAGAATACTATTTGATATAATGTAAACCTTGTCAAATTATGTTTATTCCCTTTTATTGTCAAAGAATGCCTCGCTTAAAATCATTTTTTTTTTCTGACTTCAGAAAACGATATTTTGTCAAGCAAAGTCATTTACAGTTTGACACGTTACAGCTCCAAAATGTCTATGATTGCATTCCTAACGTTCTAAATGTCTAACATTATTAGTGAGAAAATATGAAGAAATACGTGTGATTAAGCTTTTGGGTGTGTTGAGAGAATCCTCCCATTGGTTTCGGCTGTTTGTGACCAATGCAAATCAGGTGACGGGACCCTGATTAATCTTCTAATGCAGTCCAAATACTATAGGTGGATGTACTTCATTTGTTTCTCGTGTAATTACTGGGAGAAAATTGCTCCAGGTGTTGCAGTTGCTGTTTTTGGGCTACTCTGAAAGCTCCCCTAGACTGCCATTATAGATCAAGATAAGATGTGTAACTTTTATATCAGAAAATATCAGCTTCAAAATCACGTTGATGGTACAGTGTCTTCTAACAGTGCGAATGGGGAATGATCACAGCGTCACATACATGTTTACTTCGAGATAAAAAATTTTAACATATAACAATGTACATGATGTAATGAGCTCCACTTTAGGATGACTTGTGTGCCTTTTGTAAGTGCAAAAAATGGATCATGATTTCAGTAACAGGTTAAGAAAAATATACCACAGTCACTATTGTCTCATGATATTAACACTTCAACACATACTCAAACCTTTCTGAATAAAGTTGTGCTCTGTGATGGAGCAGAATACCATAAAGATTCTTCAAAGTTTAAAGCTAGACTTTTTAAACTTTTGCTCGTGTTTGGCTGACACAGTTTGACGTTTCTTTTCCAGTGCTGGCAGCAACATGTTCACTCTCCATGACTACAGGTAAATGTCTGAGAGCATGCTACAGAGCGCTTGTGTTTATTTTCTACACACAGTTTATGGCACGAGCACGCTACAACTTACATATTTGTATTTGTCGTTTTAGTCATTTCCCCAGAGACAGTTGTCACCTGTGATGACAGTTCCAACGTCCAGCGCCTGAGCTGCGGTATGACTGAACTCTCCAAGCCTTTATGTCCACATTAAGTTTGATGGCCTTAATAAACTCACTCTACCAGTGCTGACACATTACGCAAGACATTACACATTCACATTTTGTCTGGATTTTATTAAGTGGCCAATGATAAGTTGCGTGGAGCCAACATTCTGCAGGCTTTCACTCCTATCAGTCACACCAGATGGTAACGTCACTGACACGTTCAGCCCTGGTGCTTACAGGATTCCTGGAGAGGGGTTGGAGTTGTCGTTTGGGATGAAAACCTGCAAATACTTGGCTCAACGTTGGTTGACAAGCCCTTGGTTTAAACCAGTCCCGCCCAAAGTAGGGTGAGGCCAAAAGTTGGTGCAAAACAATAGCCGTTTGTTTTTTGCCTGTGGCTTCAGTTTTTGCCCTCCGAGGCAAAACGTTCAGACACCCCTGGTTTAAACATTGTGGACTTTAAAAACCAGAAAAAACACGGGCAGAGAGCTCCCCATCCCCAATGCCCTACAGCCACAAGTATATAACCTCAAATATTCTACATTTACAAGCTTTTTTTCTTTTTTTTTTAAAGTTTCAGATGTATGAATACAGGATGTACTATACAGAATCAGAGGCTATAGAAATACAAAGATAACATCATATTGTTCCACATAAACAAACATAAGGAAGGGTGTCCTTGTTTCTTAATTCCTCCCTGGGTGCGTCACAGACAGCGGAGTGATCAGTGTGCTGGCAACACTGTATGGACGTGCAGACAGTGAGACCTGCAGCGCGGGCAGACCTCGAGAACAACTCGCCAATACGGACTGCTACCAAGAGGGCACAGTCGACATCCTGAAGAGAAGGTACACATTAAATGGGATAACAGAATAAAAATATAACATTTTTAACTTTAGGGCTACTGCTGGCAATGACAACTTAACACTGCACCTGCTGTTGTCAAATTTGTCAAAAGAAAGTGTGTTGATGAAATAGTGAAGATTGCAACAGTATCTTGTTTACACTACTCTGATTTTAGTGGGCTTTATTGGGCTTTCTTTGCCACAGGTGTGATGGCAAGAAGGTGTGTGAGCTGAACTTAAATGCCGTCCGTACCTCTGATCCCTGTAACGGCATCTACAAATACCTGGAAACCAACTACACCTGCTTCCCAGCAAGTCAGTCACACGTCTGCGTCAAACTACCAGTGAAGCAAAGCTGCATGTTTTATAGTGTGATTATCTAAAGAGATTCATTCGTTTTACTTTGACAGTTCACTTTGCTACATGTGAGCACTCTGTGGCACACCTGCACTGTGGTAAGATTACAATTGTTGGTTTTTTGCATTAATGTGATCAATGTAAACATGACATTTTACTCGCAGCTCGTCTGTTTGCCTACTTCTCGACCACATTTACATCCTCTCTGCCTTCTTGTCAGATGAAGGGCAGGTTATATCTGTCTACGGCGCCGACTATGGACGTCGCGACATGACCACATGCTCCTACAAGCGGTCTGCCTCTCAGCTTGAGAATGTCCACTGCTCACACCACGCCAGCGAAGTTGCTGACAGGTACGGCTGCATGCTCATTGTCACATACAATAATTTAAGAAAGTAACACTGATATGAAGATGTTAATCGCTACCATCTTTCACCTTCTTCAAAAAACACAATGTGTCACTTGTGTCCACAGCTGTAATGGCAAAAACAGCTGTACCATCAGCGCCAGCAATTCAGTGTTTGGTGATCCCTGTGGCGGCACTTACAAGTACCTGGAGGTGGCTTACGCATGTGAATGCAAGTATCTTAAAGGCCATTGTGCTGTGTCAATAATATGATGTGACAGGCATATTTACTGCAGATATCTCCAAAGAACGGCAAACAATCTAGATGGATAAATAGCAGCACATGAGAGAAGAGGAAAAAAATATGTAATTGAAATCTGTCTGTTCTTTTGCAGATCGTCTGGGGGATCCAATTCCGTCTGTGTGAGCATGCTGAAACTTCATTCATATCCCAATAAACCTGCAGTGCATTAAATATACCTGTCAGTTTGTCATTTTGTCCACTGGCGAGAAAAAACTGCAAAAAAACAACGGCAGGATCCTATTTCTGATATTTAACTCTACTAGAGCGCCAACAGGGAATAGTTTGACCCATAAAGGTTGCTATGGAGTTCAACGATTTTGGTGATTTCTCCCCTTAGATATTCTTGGAGACACATGAAATACAAAGAATGAAACAGGGGGTATTTATTGTGTAGTTCATACATTACTTGCTGCTGCTTAAAGGGAAAATGCCAATACTTGATAAATTGATAAACAGCCATACAAATCTTCCCGTAGGACAGATAATTGATAAGAGTCCAGAGTTAAAGTCAATGTTAGTTGAATAAAATACATTTTACCAACAGACAAGTGGTTTTCAGTTTGTAAATAATACAAAAATAAGGATATATGAACATACACTTAGTCATGTTGATCATCCTTTGAGGAAGCGGTAAGATGAATTAAAGAACAACAACATGTGGTTCAAAAAGCTGCACATGAATCAAATGTTAACATTCATCATCAGGCATCACTTATTTTTAACTAAAAAACAAACAAATGTTGGATGTTGTTTTAATCACAGAAAAATCCTATTAGGATCAGATTTCCTGCGCCCCCTGAAGTAAAGGGATGTACTTTTGTTTCATGCTGTCAAAATTAGCCTTAAAGTCCTACAAATTTAATCTGTTTCAGTGACTTCATTTAGCATTTAAGTGAGTGTAAACATCGGTGGTTATCAGCAGCCTGACTACCAAATGACGGTCAAGTTGCTGACGTCTGTGGAGAGGTCGGTCTTCGATGGGTAAACCACCTTCAGGTTCCCATCCTGGTCGACTGTTCGGACCTGCTGGATGATCAGCTCGCTGGAGGTCTCACTGCTGGCAGCTAGCTCTGGTGGGCCGCCCCCTTCCCCGTCTGACCCCGCCTCATCCTGGTGCTCGGCCGTGAACTTGTTCAACTCTGCCATTTTCTGCAACGAAACAGGAAATGTCCTTTAAAGCACACTTTAGAGGACTCTCAAAATAACAAAACAGAAGTCCTAAGAACTGCGAGACCATGAAAGTTGTTTTCTTTGTTGCCATTTGAAAATTTCTCCAAGGTTCGACTACGTACACCACCAAGAGACAGGGTCCAGCATCGGCTGTGGCGAGCCCATTTACTCGACCATCAGCACCAAGATGTCCCATCAAGTATAAGACACATTAAAAGTAGCTGTGGAACCTGTGATCAACTTAGGATCACATTTTTTTAGAGACTCCGTCGGGCCAAACGCGCCACAGTGACCTTTCCTCTTGCGCCACAAATCTTCTACATAACATTACCTTAAAACTGGTGAATAATTGAGATTATTTAAAAAGTTACAGATCATCTAACAAAGTGGCATCTTCATGATTTCTGGTTTTCATATGAGTAGCTACAACACAGGTCCAGACTCAATGAAGAAAGACATTGATGTTATAACTATAAAGTGAAGCTTACTACAATCAGAGCATCCATGATATCTTTACAGGTCTGCAGACTGGTTGCACTCGTCACCTCCAGGAACAACTCTTTGGTCGTCTTCTTGATCTGTTAAGTACAATCAGCCGATCATGTTATCATTTAAAAGACAGAGAGACTTGGTGGGCTACAATAAGACGGTGTGGCACAAAGACAAGCCAACATGCACTATTAATTTTATATGTTAACATCAATTCAAGTGTATGAGCGGATTTAATATGAAATACTCTCTTATGGGAGGACACAATCATAATAACCAGGAAGAAAACATACATACACACCTTGGTTTTCTCACTGTTGGTAATGGGTGGGAATGAAATCACGTGTCCCTCTGCATCTACGAGGCAGGGATAGTGTGTTTTTCCTTGAAGAATCTGCAGGTATCTGCAACAAAAAAGCAATATTCTCTATGTGATTAACTTAAAAAAAAAAAAAAGATAAAACGCAGGTTTCACTTGGCATGTGGAACACTGAGCTTGTCAATTAAGGCTGCAAATGATGATTATTTTCATATCGAGCACAGAGTAATGTCTTCAATAGCTTCCTTTTGTCCAACCAACAGTCCAAAACCGAAAGACTCTTCATTCAATATAAATAACAATGAGCAGCATATCCTTTGATTTAAAAAGCTGAAACCAGCAAATGTTTGACATTTTTGCTCTTGAAATGACTGTTACAATTAATCAACTATCAAAATAGTTTAAATACATTATTTCTCTTTTGATCGACTAATCATTGCAGCTCTATTGTACAGTACATAAGTACTTGTTTTATGTTCCTGACTAGTCTATCTTTCTGCGTAGTTAAACTGTTAGTATTGTGTCAATTATCATGATCAGTTATTTAAATATGGCATCGATAAAGTCACAATTTGAGCTTCATGAGCCACTCCCATCTATTGTGTATTAAACATTGAGGTTGACCTACAGACTAAAGCTGCGGACCAACATACCTATACTGCCCTCATGTGTTCAAACATAACAATATATCAAAATGTCTTGATAACTAACAGACTTTTAACCCAAAATATCCACTCTGGACTCTGGTCAACTAATGAGGATCTTTCCAAATACTTCCCCCGACATAAACAAAGCTCGAGCTGTGAAGAGAACTTATAAGTTGTACTGACTTGTGGAGGCCAGTGACGTTCTGCCTCTTCTTCTGCTTCCTCAGCTCGTCAGCCTCCAGCTGAAGGTGTCTTATCAGCTCGACAGCGGTCATCTCCTTCCGACCCAGAGACGCAATCTAACAAACATTGTGTTCATCAACAAATTGAGAAATTCAAAGACTTTTAAGAGCACATAGCAACAGAAAGACACAAGACTTTTGTCTCTGGTTCTTTTATTTTTTGATTTGATCACTGAATAGGATAGATGTTGAATGTCTGGCTGGCATAGCAAATTGATTGAAATCTGAAAATAATTAACCAACCTATTTGTATGAACATACCTTCAGCTGTGTAGGTATTTTGACGTCATAAATCAGGGGAGCTTTGAGAAGCTGCACATCATGAGTGGCAATGGTTGCGATGGTCCTCTTACCGCACAAGTCATCGTGAAGCTTTGTCTAAAAAACAAACAGGTGAATCTTATTTGGAGACAACACTGACATGTCGTTATCTTGTTAATTGTGTGACAAGAAAATGGTCCGATATAGGCTGCCTTACCTGGGCCACCAGGAACCGTTTGAGCGCATTCCCAGACTTCAGGTTCATGCCTCTGACCACACAGCACACCAAGTACGGTCGCACATCCTTCACCTCTGCGCTCACTGTGACTGTGAGTGCTGCGGCAGCGTCCGACACATGGAGAACCCTCACCACCATCTTGTTCAGCTCCTCCATCTCATCCTTTTCCTCTGCCACCTTCTTCTTCTTCCTCTGCTGCTGCCTTTTCCCCTTGTCTGCGTTGCGACCCCCGTCCGCCTCACCCCCCTCCTCCCTTTTCCCTTTTCCTCTGAGGTAGTCAAGGATGGACTTGGTCTGGCAGCCGTTGACCATCTTCTCCAGTCGTTTGTCATTCAGCTTGTTGCCTTTGAAGTTGATCTCCTTAAGCTTGGGGCAGTCGCTGAGATCGGAGGGGATCTCGCTCAGCTTGTTGTTGGAAAGATCGAGCACCTGGAAGAGAACAAAACATAGTGCACAAAATGAGTTTGGCACAGTGGAGAAAAGCATTAGCTAGTCCTAAAGTTGTAGGTGTTGTGTAAAGCAGCAGTGTTGTAACTTCTTCACATCAAGGAGGACCCTTAAACTTACAAAATTAGATGAACAGACCTCCATTGGATAAGAATTGATCCCCTGGTCCCCATTTATTACAAATTCTGCTTTAAGATGTTTTAAAGCGTGTAAAGTGTATTCAAATCAAGACCAAAATACTCAAATTCAATCATGGTGTCACTTATCGAATAACACTGAACTATAGTGAAAGTGAATTATTTGCAGGGGACTCCTGGACCATAGTCAAGGACCCCTGGACCACATTATGAAAAGAGGTGGACAAGAGTATGTTTGTTTGGAGGGTACCCACCAAACTCTATTAAAAAACCGGATATTTTAATGCTTCATTGCCTATCAACATATGTGAAACCTTGTTAGCTAGAATTTAAGATATACACTATAAACAGTGACGACTCCTCTTAAATTCAGTGTACATTTAATCCGCCCTTGAACATTTTCCTAAGCGAAAATCGCCACTTTGATATGACATAATAGATACAGAATAGCTGATTTGTGTATAGAGTTTGTAGCAATTTATGCCGAATTCAAGATGGTGTACCGACATTTTAAAAACGTCGTATTGTTTGTGTGTATTTCGGTCATTAAAAACAGGTCTGGGGTTGAAGTTCGGCCGACCTTTAAAGCAGCTAGCTTGTGAATATCTCCACTCAGCTGGTCGATGGAGTTGTCCGAGGCGACCAGTGAGCTGAGCAGATCCAGTTTCTCGGAGTAGAAGTCAGCGGGGAAGCCGGTGATGTGATTCTTGGAGATGTTGATGTTGGACAGCTTGGTGCACCGGCTCAGTCCCTCCGGCAGGACCTCCAGGCTGTTGCAGCTCACATTGAGGGTGTTGAGCTCCTTCAGCTGAGTGATTTCCTCTGGTAAAACCCTAAGGTTGTTGACTGAAAGGTCCAGGACCTTAAGGGACTTGAGGCTGCCGACGACATTCGGGACGGAGGCTAGCTTGTTCCGGCACAGGATGAGGCTCTGGAGGTTGGTCAGATGCTGGATGTCCTCGTGGATCTCTGTCAAACTCGGACACTGGCTAACCTCCAGATAATTCAGCAGAGTGAGGGAGTAGATGGCCGAGGTGAGCCCCCCGTTAGAGGAAATCCTCTCGTCGACAGTTGAACCCTGTAAAACCAGTTCACGCCTCTTTCCTGCCGCTGCTTTCTCTATTTCTGGCCATTCCTCCATGTCATCCATGCTGCGAGACACAAGTTACCAAGACAGCTAAGACAATAAAATGCACGACATCCGTTTTAATATTTCAAAATAAATGATGTCCGGGGCGTACATGTACGCACGATAAAAAAAAAAATAATGACACATGCCTGCCTCAATAAACAATTATTAAAACATAATTTGTAAAAACATGTAAGGATGACTCCATTAAAACCTAATGATTACAGAATTATGAGCCGTTTTCGTTACACCTGTGCACCGGACCACTCATTTGTGGCAAAACATTTTTTTAAATCTTTGGGAGAATATGTTTGCGAATACCCTGTAGATTTACTGTAATACTGCAAGAGCAAGTCATTTTGTAGTTACCGCTACATGCGATACCTTTATTTTGGAGCCAAATATTTTACTTCCGGCTCAGCTCCGCCCGAGCACCAGGAAGAAGTTGCGAGAAAACGCTTATTTACATGTATTTTGGGTATCTAACGATATGGAAATGGTGTTGGTATGTAGTTAAAAACATAATACGACCATATATGCTAAGGGTGTTTTTAAAAAAAATGGCAGTTGATGTCAAAATCGACTTGTACGTAAATGAAACTGCTTTGACAGCAATCCATTGCGCATGTCCGTGCTGGTAGTTGTCAACGGTGGTTATGGAGATGAGATGTGACTACGAGCTGTCAAGATTACGGTGATGTCCGTGGTAAGATATATTTGAAATACGCGCAAGAAAACCTTTATTTACTCAAAGATGTATACCAACAAAGGGTAGGACATAACGAATGACCGTTGTCAGCGCACTTATGGGATTTTGGCAATGTAAAATACCTTAACTAAGAATACAGTTTATTGTAAGGCTAGCTGAGTTGGCTAGTTAACAGTTAGCTTAACGTTACACCCCCTGCCCAACAAGTTCAAGTCAGCATGAAGGAACCCTCTGTCCTGTCCAAGGGGGTTGAGCATACTCAGGCAAAACACAGTTTACCATTACCGTGCACAAAACTTAGTGCAGTAACTGTTGAATGTTTTCTGTCAGGTGTTGTAGAGGTATGAGCTTGCTTGAGGTTGCTATGGCAACGGCCGGTAGCTCCTCCAAATTATGCAACATTTTTGTTTTTTTTAAGCGTGGTTTGGTTTCGGGTTTGTCGCTGAAACACGTACTGCTTATAGCAGAAATGCTGCCCTCATCAGCGGATGTTTTGATAGAAGATCAGCGGCCCTCTGTGTCTTGAGTCCGACTGGACCGCCCCAGTGGAGGAGGAGAAGAGTCGGAAGAAGAGCCATGCTAATCCAGTTGGGTTTAAGGCTCCTCGTGGCTGATGTCTGTTTGCAGGAACAGGAATTGGACAAAATGTGACCAAGGCTGGCAAAACACAGTGAAATCATAGGCTGTTGTCTCTCCACCACAACATGTCAGATCAAGCTGTTGCACTTAACCCTGTTCTGAGCCGAAAGAGCTCACGACTACAGGACTAACATCGATGCGTGCTGCTCACACGCAGTCAAAGTTGATGGACAGTAACGTATTTGCCAGATGTCGACCTTTTAAAATGAAGATGCCGACCACATCATCGTCACAATCTTGTTACTGCAGTTTGCATACACCCTGACGCATATTCTAAAGAGGCACTACTTGTTTATTCATATTTGTGTATTAATAATTGTACACATGTTGTGTAATTTGTGGAGCTTGAAGGTGTTTACAAACTTTCATTTTATTACACAACCGTGTGTCCTATAATGACGAATAAATTACCTTGTAGGTAAACCCTTTAACAAATCTTTAAGCCTCTTGGATTTCTACTTACAGCTATGAATAACATTCAGTACACATAAATGATGAAGAAAATAAAACAATACACTGATACCTAATCTCAGTTTGTTTGATAGTACATCTTTTATTGTTAAAATATATAAATAGTCTAAAATAAATATATTGTTCCATTTCTGTTTGGTGTGAAAATCTCTTAATTGCTGTCTAATTGCTGACACGTTTCTTGAGCATCATTTGGTCTAAGCGAATGTGTGACTTTTAATAGTTTTGATTTTATTACTAAATATTCAATGTTGCCTTTAATTGTAAGTGCTTTAAATGGTCAAAGTGCTGAGACAGTCTTATAGAACATATTTTCAAACTTCTTTGTAAGGCAAGGAGCCCCTAAACTGAAACGAATTAGACAAGAAGATTTTGATCAAGGGTCCCTCATGTAATAAGATTGCTGCTTCTAGATGTTTCATTACTGATAGTGTATGAAACACATGACCAAATAGTCATACCCTCTGTCATTTTGTTACTCGTGGATGGATTTATAGTGAGGTTGTTTGCCCTAATGCAATATATCATGGCTTTTTGTGAGCTACAGTTTTTTAATTAAATTTTTTCCCTTTTTTGCTGGGGACCCCTTTGAACTTTCTCAGGGACCCCCACTTTAAGAAAAACACTTTATAATATTATTATTATTATTTAACGTGGTCGTGAATTTTATTCAGTACTAGTGCTGAACAATACTTGAGAATCTTTTTTTCATTAGTTTGCCTTGGAATTTTTTTTTTTTGTTTAACAAAAGTAGTTTCACATTCAGAAAAAAGTTGCCAAATTTCTCAGATGTTGAACATAAGCACCCATACAAGGACATCACCTGGACACAAAAGTAGTCTGTTATTGTCATGATTTCAGTTTGGAACTGTATATACAAATACAAATAATTATAATAATTGTTGAATCAACATCATCTTAAAATCCACCATTTTCTCTAATTTAAATGTTTGTCTTGTAATAGTGTCCATCAGAGAGATGCCCAGAAAGATAGGCTTCATTGTGGTCAACTCTTCAAGTCATGAGGACAACTTTAGTGCCAAGGAACTCATGGTCCATGCACCCACAGTCAATGGCTGGAGATCCAACAGGTACATTGTTAACGTAGTGCTGTACTTTTAAAAGCATAATGCATTAATTCATTTAAATCTTCCAAAGTTTGAAAGGCAATACAAACTTAATTTTATTGAACTGAACTGTAACTCAACATTGTGTGAATCAAAAACTCTGCAGGCAGTGCTCCTACCCTCAGCACATCACCCTCCAGCTGTTGGAGAGATGTAGGGTGAGGAAGCTGCAGCTGCTGGCCCACCAGTACCTGATCCCAGCCAAGGTGGAGTTCCATATTGGAGATGCCCTTCCTGAAACTAGCACCCCAGGGTTCCCCGGGCAGCTTCGCAGACTGGGGTGAGACTGCAGACCCTGCGGCTTGGTTTTGACTTGCAGCCATGTGTGTAGCTTTGGTCCTTTGATGTGGATTTTAATTTTGTATTTAACTAACCATACCATGAAGGAGGTGCAAACAGGCAATCTTTGTGGTAGTCATTTGGACATCTTTCTCAATCCTTTGACATTTAAAATGTAAGCATTAATCAGGAAAGGTTCATTGGCAGATTAATACTACTACAAATCATAGGCCTACTGAGGGGAGTTTCTGGCGGATAATATACATGCATTTGTTAGCAATAAGCAATATGCCTGTCACCCACCCTAACCAAGGCACTGGAATACAACTTGGTCCCCATGTCTTACACAGGTGCCACCCACTGCACCAAGCATCTAGTATGAGTTACCCCACACTGATACAATAATGTACCATGTAAAATATAATTGTGGTCTTGTATTTCTTGTCTAAACAGCAACTTTGTATTCTCACCGCAGATATGTGTCTTTGTCCGACAATGAGAAGACAGGCTTCAAAGCACGGGAGCTGAAGTCAGTCCATGTAGATGTCATTGGAACGTACCTGAGAATAACCTTCCACAGGAACCATGTCAACCGTTACAATCAGTACAATCAGGTACTCTGTTAGTGGTAGTGATGGTGTTGCACTCCATAGCTAATTTGGTTACATTCATTCATGAGAAAAAAGCAACAAGCTTAACCTGCCATCTGTCTGGTCTCCGATAGGCCTGCATACCCCTCTCAGATAATAGTTAAGGGTATTATTATTGTGATGTGTTGTGGTGAAATGAGAGCATTTTAGATTGGACTTTAAACGCGGCTGATAAAAACAGTATGGGTAATTTGAGCAGAACTGCATTTTGTGTTGTGTAGGCAGCTTGAGAAAGTCGTCAGATAATAAATCGTGGGGATTCATTTTGAAATATTGTATACATTAATTTCTGAACATCATCTGGCTAAAAAATATGAAACAAAAACTGAAAGAAAACGTGAAATTGCTCCATACAGCTTATGTGATGTAGATAGGGGGTGAGTAGATAGTGACTAAACTTACATTTTTGGGGAAACTTATCTTTTAATCACTATTTACAGCAGCATGACAGTTTATGTGGACTTGACTCAAAATACACAACAGCATGTTTTCATTTCAAGAGAAGGAACGTTCCATCAACAATGTCGCTCATTGATGTGTTTTTTGACAACAATGGTGCTCTGTGACACAGCATCAACACAGTCGATACTTGATGTTTGTTGGTTTGAGCATTTTCAAGTGATTTGTTGATAGTAATAAAGATATCGAATATCACCAGTCTTACCCTGTACACTAAAAGGATTCCACTGTTAACCGTCCTGCACTCACCCATATGTCACATGCACTGATTTGTTTATTTTTCCCTCTTACTTTTGTTTTGTCCAACCACCTCACCAACATCTGTTTATGATTTCAGGTTGCTTTGGTTGCCATTAATGTTCTGGGAGATTCTGTGGATGGCAATGCTTTTAATACAATTGTAAGTGAGCACTCTCCTTCACCTGTCACCCGTCACTGCACTTACACCAGCACAGCAGCAGGTGGTGCAGTTGTGCTGTGATTTTGTGAGACAATGCTCTGTCAGCAGTCACTCCGAACTGGGCTGACTGATTTTTCCTCCTCCATCCACTGACACTATGACAGTTTGAACTTTCTGACATGGTCAGAGTATTCTTCATATGTAAATATGTATCATATTGTATATCATATACCTGTTCATATAAGTTTATCATATGTCCATAATGGCCCTTAATAATGTGAATGACTGTCATAGAGATTTTGATTCAACTTGAATCTAAGTTTTGAGGCAATATTTGATGGTGAATTATATGGAGAAGATACACTGATTGTACAGATATAGTTAATATATTCATAGTTGTTTTATGTAGTATTTATCCGTATTCAGTGATCCAAAGACAGTGTATAGGTGTGTCTACAGTATATGCCCACGTGTTTGCCTGAATGGTGTGTGTGTGTATGTGTGTATATGTGTCAGGAATGTAGTAATGAGACACAAAGGGAGGACAGTATGTAATCACACAGGAGGCCTTTAGTTAGCTGGTGTAATCCGATAGTCCTGCAGACGGACAGGTCCTGGAGGAGAGAGAGAGAGCACCTTAAAACACACACAGACACAGAGACATGGAAAGACATGGACACACACTCGCACAGATTCCAGTGAACAGGCTGCGCATTGTTGCTCCGCTAATCCGACTCTGAGCACCTCCACCACAGCAGTGATCTTGCCCGAAGGGTTGGCTAGATCTTGTTCTCTTATATCTGTTGTATATGTGGAAGCTGTGTTTGTCCTGTGGAGGGAGACTGCGTGTGTCGGTTCATCCAAACTGTGAAGAAACAAAACATATCTTCTCATTTACGTGTAGTAACATCTAGTGATGCAGGTAGTTTTGGTTTTATTTGTCTGAGATGTCTGGCTTTGAGATTTCTGCCTCAATTCCAGTGCGATGTAGATGACACATAAAGATGAAACTAGATTAAAAAATCCCAAAATATAGATAACAATATAAGACTTGTATTCAAAGAGCAAGGTCTCAATTTTGACCTTACTCTTACTTCATTTATGCTGTAGTAAAAGCACAGTGGGTACTATCATCGCTCTCTGTGTCCCTGCAAGTCATGTCATGCCAGGACCGTGACACTGAAGCAGCTAAATTAAATACAGCCATCATTAGTTTTATTATTTACACCTCCGCTTATCCTTCTATGACATATCAGAACCGTGTTGCATCTCTCTCTTCAGCTCTCATGTACAGTAACAAGTGATTTATGGGCCATTAAATTGATGGGATAATCCTCAGACATGTTCCCCTTTTCTCCCTTTTCTTCCTCTCAGGCTGAGTTATACTGGCGTTTCTGTTGCGTGTTCTCTTTCCTCGATAATATGTTGTTGTGTGAACTTTGAGATGCCGTGTTACTCTGGATAATCTGCAGAACACATGGTCCCCAGTTTTCATAAGGGCTCTTCCTTTGCTGCAAAGTAGTTCCAGAAAACTGCTCACTGCCGGAGGATTTTTCAGAAAAAAAAATCTACATAGTTGATGTTGAATTTTTAGATATCATTTTCCACTTCTGAGCGCACTGCAGAAAGAAATTCATTTGCCTTTATTGTGTTGGGTGGGGGCTAAAATCTCTTGACTTTAACTTGAACAGTTAAAACCAAAACTATCTGTATCAAGAACTTTTGTTTTGTAATTTGAGGGAACTGCTCTTTTTAAGAAATGTAGTTCAAGAACATCACTTACAAATGTGCTTATTGCCAAAAACAATAACATAACATCTAGTCTGTGTCAATGACTAATACAGATTATGTGACATTAACACTTTTAATCGGTTAGCAACATGTCAAGCAGTCAGTTAAGAAAAATCTTTGTTATTTGAAATTGGGATGTATTAGTATTAAACACTTTTGACTGCTCTTAGGCCTCTTGGATCATATTTTAGCTTCTCTTTTCATACAGCATGATAACAGGCTATAAGATAAAGTAAGCAAAGAGCATTGTTCTTGTTCATACATCCTACTGGTTAACAGGAAGTGGTGCTCCTCTCTAAGAGGAAGTTTGTACTTTTTTTTAATAAATGCTGGTTTATTGCCCATGAAGTATGGCAAGAATGATGTCATCAGCAGACAGTATTTCCTGTTCTCATAATGATTGGCCACAACATTTCAGGGGATGGCATTGAACACAGTAGAGTACAAGTCTCCATGTATGACCATAGCCTGGAGGCATTGATTAATAATTGGGTTAGTATGTGTGAGTGTGTGAGTTAGTACTTGTGGTACTGCCATTAGAAGGTCCAAGGAGGTTTTGAAAGAGGCAGTTTAAGGTCAAGGTAAGGGTTGAAGTTGAGGGCCACCTTAAAGCTAATGGGAGTAGAAAACTGGTAATACAAGAGTATATATGCGTGTGTGTGTGTGTGTGTGTGTGTGTGTGTGTGTGTGTGTGTGTGTGTGTGTGTGTGTGTGTGTGTGTGTTTGTGTGTGTGATTTGTCCATCTGTTTACCCCCAGCCAAGCAGAGAGCAGCTGATCGAACACTACCTCAACAGTACCCAGCTGGAAGCCGCCTTGGACACGACCTTCATGGGGTGAGGCTAGGCCATTGAACCCTGGTTTCTTTGTCTTGTGACAATAACATTGTTCAACAAAGCCATTTAGTCTGGAAGCCAACCAATAAGGCATTCAAGGTCACTCGCATTTGACGACAATGCAGGTGGTGGCCCGTCCAAAGAGGAAAACACATTTCGAAATTGTTTTTTTCTGTGAATATATCAACCCCCAAGGGACGCTTCACCTCAGGGTCTCACTCCTTGGGGGGGTTGGTCAGTGTTTTTCCTCTTTGATCAGAAATTGCACAATCCGGAGCCCATTTAACTGATGATGACACATGTATTTTTCACTGGCATTATCTCAAATTCATGTAGACACTAAATCATCTTTTCTGATTCAATATTCAACATGGCTCAGTGTATCCTCACAGAACTTTGTTGTGTAGAAAGAAATGTTTTAATGTCTCCGTTCATTTAATGTTTTAAATCCTTGTGTCCCGCCTTACACCTAGCAAATGTGAGTCCATCTCCCCCTTGGACGACCTGGCTTTCGACATGTACCAGGACCCGGAAGTCGCTCATATCATCCGTGTCCTAGACCAGAAAAAGCAGGACATGGTCCGGCAGGAGAAATTCGAGCAGGCCAAGAATCTGAAGCAGGCCATTGCAGACCTGCAGAAGGTACAGTAGCTGATGAGAGGTAGACGTGGCTAAAATACATTGACACCAGATATTTGCTCACATGGTTGAGCAGGATGTGTTCTCTCTGCAGTGAGAACATTTTAGTGTCTTACTGAGTTACTGTCAGTTTAAGTAACCCTAACCCAGTTTATAAGTCTTAAATAATTCATATTTAAAGCCTTCAATAGATTGGTTACTGGAAGTGTTTTTTTCCCCTAGCAAAAGACAGTAGATTTGGGCAAGAATTCTTGGGAGAATGCCAGCATCTCTTTTCCCAATGTTCAGCCTTATTCTGGAACAGTAGTGGAATGTAAACCAAGTGCATTTACTCAAGTACTGCACCCACTTAATTTCTGCTTGCTTGGACATTTCAGTGGGAAATGTTATACATTTACTCTACTGCATTTCTGACAGTTCTAGTTCCAGTTACTTTGCAGATCAAGATTTTAAGATGAAAGCATAATGAAAGGCTTCTTACACATTAATGTATCAATAATAATCCAATAGTATGATATATAATAAACACTGAATAGAGTCATTCTGTTAATGAGAACATTTGACAGTTCATTTAGTTGATAATCAATCTGTTCTTTTACATTTGAATACAGAACTGAACTCGGTGTATTTTTACTTTGTGCTATTGCTACCTTTACTTCAGTTAAAGCTCTGCTGTCCTGTGCTCCTTTCATCCATGTTTGCTCTTTTGGCTTTGACAGCTCTTTTCACTCTGCAAGTAATGACCACATTTCCTCATTGTGGCATCATTCCAACCACACACTTTCACTACTATGTAGAATACATATTGGCTGTTATCTATGTCTGTTAGTGGCTACTGCCCTGAATGGGGGCAACAACCAGCTCACATTTATGTGCTGTAGTCAACAAGCAGGCCCTATACAGTAAAGTACAGTTACAAACTGTACACAGTGTTTTATTTGTGATAAGGAAATCATTCAGGACCAAATACCAGCATCCATCTGCTGCCACTGTTACAGATATTATGATGATTTTCCTTTTTCAAATGTCAACTTTGTGAAGCTTGTATTCTTTTTTGCACACATCCAGTGAAATTGTACCACTGTTTGTAACAGTAGTTGTTAAACATTGTTCAGATTCCTGTTACTGCCTCCCTTTGTATACAGCGTTACCATGCTGACCATGAATTCTTAATAAGCTCAGCAGCTGCCGTGATGCTCCTAGGGTAGTGTCTCTCCCACGCCCAGCCACAAGCCTGTCTGTAACCAGATAACCCACATACATACTAGCATCTTGTCAGCATGGCATATTAGCATCGCAGACAAAGCAGTTGCCAAGGTAGTCAGGCTGAATATCCCTTGCCATCGCACCCTCAGAATGTCAGACGAGAACAGAAGGCAGAAAATGATGTTTATATTCCTGCATGGAGGCTTATGGAGTAGAAATAGCTTTCTGTTGGAGATGCTACATTTAAGAGAAAAAGCTGTTTATTGCAGTCCAAAACAGAGTAAAGATTCACAAGGTGTTGACGTTCACACTGTGTCGCTTGGCGCCTGGTTAGCAACTTAATTCAACTTAATGGAATTTCCTCAGAAAGGAATTACGCCTCTGACTTACTGGAAGGTGCTGTCAATTTTCCAGCTTGTAAATCTTGATGATTCACCATGTGGCACACTTACTGTTAAAGGCACCAGGTCTTTGTCATTGTGCGGGCAGAACTGCCCGTGTCTGGTCCAAGTCAATCCCCAAACCAACTCCATTTAGGTAGAAAGGATCATTCTGGTTAATTTCAACAGGGTCTTATTTGTGTAGTTTCTGGCAGTTGATTCTATTGGGGATGGTAATACAGTACTCAATAATTGCTGACATCTGGGAACCCAGTGACATCAGTATAATGAGGCCCAAGGTGGCAAAAAAAGGATCCAGTCTCTGCAGGAAAACTATGCACAACAACAGAAAGTAAGGCAGGTTGAAAGTTGAACCAGGAAGTAGGCCAATAAATGGTGATGGGTGGTTGCAACCTCTCTGGTCATCTGACTGCTCATGTTCCTTGCCTTGAGTATTGTCACTTCCATATTGTCAATTACCCAATCTCACCAATTAACTTAGAGGGTATAAAATGATATGATGATACTATAAGAAGTCTAGACAATGGAAAACAATCTCTTGAGCTCTCAGCAGGGCTAGCTGAAAATAGGAATTATAAAAGAGTGTTGGTCAATATAGGCACAAAATAACCAAATCTAAGACAGCATTACACCAAGCAGATGCATGAAACAGCTTCTGTGTTTAGTCTTTGAAACTTGAAGTTTAGGCTCAATGTGTCACTGCAGAAGTATATTTACTTCTCCCTGTCTTTGGCTTTTCCAGGTGGGGGAACATTTGGCTCGGTATGATGTGGATAAGCGCTGTGCCATCGAAAAGGAAGACTATGACCTGGCCAAGAAGAAGAAGGAGCTGATGGAGGAGTACAGGAGGAGCGTCTACCAGCAGCTGGAGGTCCACAACCTACTGGACATGTCAATGGTCAGTCACCAAACACTGATAGTGATGCTTCATCTGTATGGTATCATAAAAGGAAAGCATGTTTTTGTCATTGGTGTTGGTGCTGAACAAAATGAGAAAGTATAGGATTTGAGTGAAGATCGTGACTCATTCTGCTCTGTCCTACCACCACTTCAACAGATCTCCAGGGCAGCAGATTCAACCCCAGCCCGGGATCCACCCTCTCCTCAGCCCTCTCCAAGTCACCATTCGGTCCCCACCAAGCCCCTTATGTCCACAGACACTTTAAGGAAAGAGAAAAAAACAAAGGCTCCACAGAACCAGCAGTCAGACACAGGAAGTGCTGCACCCGGACTTAGCAGTCAACCTGACACACCGTGCACCCCCACTGCTGTACCTAAGATAGATGTAAGTGCCACTTAATCAAAAGTGTCCGACACCTACAGACACTTAAAGACAATATCAACTTATCCAGTTCCCAGTTTTTGATAGTCAGTGATGACAAACCCACTGTTTTCTCATTTATGATCCAGTGGTGGCCAGCTGTACCTGTATCTTGTTCCACTTGCATGAATTCCTATATTATGTAAAACTAATCCCAGCCTAATGCAGCACCTTGTGAACACGTCTCCTGCCTTAAGCCTCTGTAGTGTTGGAACACAGAGCACATAGGGAGATTATGACCAGCAGGGGCCTTTATGCTTTACTCACCACCTACAGAGATCGGCCCTGCTGCAGGTTTGGGTTTCACTATTTAATTAAAAGCGTGCAACAGTTGGCTGACTCCCACGGCGGCCAACCTGGCCTCAAGGCGGGGCTTTGAGCCTTGTGTGAGGCAGCTGGATGCCAGTTGGCACCTGGGCGCAGGAGACAGTGTTCACTGCATGGAGCTTGGGTTTGTACAGATGGGGTTAAACATTCATTGTCATCATGATGTTGAATAATCGACCTATTGTCCCGCCAGTCTTTTCAAGCTTGAAAGTGTGGATTAGTTCTCTTTGAGTCTTTGATATTTATCATGCGCTAAGAATAGCTGTTATTATGAATAAAACATGTGAAAGTTGTAGAATGTATGTAAAAATGATACTCCAGGA
This sequence comes from Diplodus puntazzo, assembly GCA_963678695.2. NCBI lineage: Eukaryota > Metazoa > Chordata > Actinopteri > Spariformes > Sparidae > Diplodus > Diplodus puntazzo. The sequence goes on along the minus strand of OZ023165.1, from coordinate 11,593,558 downwards.
AATAAATATCAATGTTGTTGTCTTGTGCTGACAGGTTACCAATGTGCCTTATGATGATAGGCCGCTGCCAGCCCTTCAGAGAAAAGACTGGCCTTTGGAGCCCATTCAGAGCCCTGTGGAGCAGCACTCCCCTCAACCAGACGCCCAAAGGACTCCACACAGCCCTGAGATGAGCGGAGAGCCAGAGCCCCTGACGGAGAAGGCTCAGAGAGAGGCTGGCCTTCCATTAGAGGTGTATGGAGAAAGCTTGGTAAGAAAAAAAAGAATTGAGGGTTTTACTTTCTCAGGGGGTTGGCGTACCATCCCTTCCAGATATTCTGTACCCTTGGATATTATTGCCCTATTTTCACTCCCTAGATATATTTGTTTACTGTATACCTCAACAGATACGTAACAACATCATCATTTGATCCATTGAGTATACTAGAAATATTGATTGGCGTCAACTGATCCATAACAAAAAATGTTTATAGATTAAAATTGGCAGCTTTATGGGTTTGTAATATATGTTCTGTACACATTAGACAGCATGATATTCAAATCTCTGTCCACATCTGCCGTAATACCCACTTAACTCTCTGGGCTATTTTCTTGTAAATTTTACAGGTAGCTGGGGCGTATTCCAAAACCTGGTCCTGCAGAGAGGATGCTCTCCTGGCTGTGCACAAGAAGCTTTTGGAGGTATCACCCGCCACCCCCAAGGAAGAGCTTAGAAACATGATAAGAGCTGCAGTCTTCCTGGTCCAGAGGTCCCTCCTGGATAAGGTGTCATCTGTGAGTCATTTCCACAAAAGAGAATTGTCTTAGTCGGAACAGAAACTGCAGTAAAGTAGCCTCATCAATGAAGTTGTTATGGATACGCTTAGTTCGTCGCTGTCACTGTCTTCTTTAAATCATGGTCTCTGGATTCCTGTTACAAACACAGCTAACATTCATGTTGTTAAATCACAGGCGCACGCTCACACATGCTCACTCTTAACAGTGTTTCCCCTGTACCATATGCAACTCCAGGTTTCTCTACCAGAGCTGGCTTCCTTAAACAAACAGTTTTGACAAGGATGGCCTTGTAACCCCTCTGTGGAAGTTTGTATGGAGCTTGTATGGTAATAAAAAGGCTAGTGCCTCAATAATTCGAGTGATTTATTTTTCTAGCTACATGATGTACAGAATGCTCCATTAAGATATTCGCTGGTAGATTTGTAGCTCCACAGATGTCTTTCAGTTTAGGTTATAATAAGTACACCCTTCTGTGTGAGCTGTGGTCTACGCTGCATTACGTGTCATAACATTCTGGGTGTGAATGTAGCCCAGGGTGTTATATGCATATATTTTCAGTCTTAATCTACCTTGTCAGCTGAAAATTAACTTGTAATTCAATTGACGTGTGAAAAACATGTTTGTTAGCTTCTATGCCTTATACTGTCTGGTGAATATGCCTGGTTGGTGAGTCCAACAAACCCCAACACTCATCCGTAACTGCTGATTGTCTCCATCTATTTACTCAAACTAAACATTGTCGCGTCTAACCTCTATGCTAATTGAGATCATCCTGGTGCTAGCTTTTCTTCAAAACTCCTCTAACTTTGCAGCTAAAAGTCCACTGGCTCTTTCCTCAGGTCTTCCACGCCTCCTTGAAGCTGCTGCGGCTGCTGCTGAGTCAGCTGATCACAGGTCTGGGCCTGGGCCGGGCCGAGTTGACCCACTGCTTGAAGCAGACCTGGCCAAACCTGCTGGCCAGGACTGGAGAGTCAGCCAACCGCCTCCGGACCACAGCCACTGCCTTCATACAGGTATTGTGTCAGGCACCAGTGGTTGCATTTTCATCCACTCTTTGCTTCTTGTCAGCCTGCCCTCTGCCTGGATTTTTCAATCAGCCTTCTCTCCCTCCGCCATCCTCCTTTGTATAGAAAGCTTTTGTGTAGAACTCTGTGAAAGCTTTTGTTTGATAATGTTATAAAATCAGCCCCTCTTTCTTTTTACTTTACAAAAAAACATCACAATGTGCTGCAAAGTAACCCAGCAGATGCAATGTAAAATGCACTGATGAAGATGCTGATGTCCTTGGTGATTCTCTCGCTTTTGTTTATGGTTATATCTCAAATTTGACATTGTGGTGATTTCTCAATATTAAACCGCTACACGTACAGTACCAACTGGGTGGAACATCTTTTAGCAAATACAAAATGGTTCCCAGTAACCTCCCTATCCCATGAGGCGTCTCTCAAGGGTGTAACGGTGACCATGACAGGATGACAGCGAACCCAAACACATTAGAAAATCAGTTCAACACAACTATGCCGTGATAAAACCAATTTACCATAAAAACACATTAGTTCAACGGTATTCAAGTCAAATATAGACCTGCCCCTTCTGAGTGCCTTTCACTTTTCATGTACGAAATAAGGATTACCTAAAAAAAAACAAAACAACAACTGTGCCACTACTAACCATTCACTGATGAACAATGATCCAGCATCATCATCGCCACTATTAAATGGCACCAGGTAGATAGACTGAAGCCAGTTGTGTAGAAATCTTTGTAAAAGGACAGGGAAGATAAAGCAGTACAGACATTTTTTAGACCATAGATATGTACAGACAGATGGTCACACTAGATAATTCAGATGTTCTCAAGAAATATGCTCATCAAAGAAGATGTAATCTCACTAAAAGATTCCTTTACTGAGCTGATTTCTGAGATTTACCAAAGCATGTTTCTCCCCTTGTAGCAGTATATCTAGCATATGCTATGTCACAGAAGAGTCTGAAAATGGCTGTCTTCTATCTGCTGTCTTGTATTGGTATTGTTGACTCCAACCATTTATACAGTCATACACATAATTGCATGGTGATTTGTTTGCATGTACATAACCATAATGTCATTGATGTAGTAGTATCCTCAGTATGAATAGTATTCACAGTATATAAATACACATGAAACACACTACAGTCGTTGTCTGTGAATACATGCACCTGCAGGACAAACGTATTGTATTTGTATGCGTAATGGGTTTGTATGTGGATGTGTACATAGATAATGGCTGTGATTAAATGGAGCTTGTTTTGTTCCTCCTTGACATAGTAAGTCTAATGGACAGCAACCACAAGTGCTTTCAAAACAAGAACTAGAAATAGGTCTTATTTACACGCTCCACAGTGGGCAAACAGGAGAAGAAATGTCATTGTGTGTAATATTCAATCCACCTTTCCTCCTTTACCATAGATTTCCCATGCATGTTTGGCACCTTTATTGGTCAATCTCTTTATTTTTTACAGTTTATTGGAGCATACCACTATGAAAGAGAGATGTATCCAAGCTCATTTAGGTGAGCATGTGTGGAAACAGGACTGTCATTTTTTTTTTTTAATATGACACCAGTACTAAGAGTGGAAATGACATCCAACAAATGCGACTGCCGAGATTCGATTTCGGCACGATGCGTTCCTCGTGGTATCAGCCCTTCCTTTTGGATTTTAATAGATATATACTTTTTTTTTTCTTGTTGTTTCTTAGAGCTTTTGTATCAATTGCTCACCTAGCTGAAAGTCTTTATAGGCACTAAAAGGAAACAAAAACTTAACTTCTGCCCCTTTGCCATCATTATTTTTTAACTGTAATTACATACACAGATGCTTGTGCATGGAAGTTTTTTCCGTACTTCAAAAAAGGAGCTGGAAATTAGTTAGCATCTTCTTTGTTAGCTTTCGTAGCATGAGCTAGATTACAGAGGCCTAACTGACTGTGTGCTGCTGTAGCCTGCTGCAGTGAGGGGGAGTTAGGAGGTGTGTGAAGTGTTGTCATGTCCTACCCTAGCCTTCAAATAAGCCCGATGTTGTAGTCACCCCAACTGCCTTGACGGCCTCCTTGTAGTCTTAAGCCTCAAGAGAGCTGTTACTGAGGCTGTTTGTTATTTGTGCACTGTACTTCCTGGAGTTCGGCCCTTTCCCGTGTACTGGTGGGCGAAATATGGAGCAGTGTACTCGTGTGTGTGTGTGTGTGTGTGTTTGTGTGTGTGTGTGTGTGTGTGTGTGTGTGTGTGTGTGTGTTGAGTAAGAAAGTAGCTTCTGCTTCATTGAGTTCAACTTAGGACATCAGCATGAGTCTCAGCCCTCTGAAATCATCGCCTGGCCCCTCTGGATCTGTTCGGGGCCCCGTTAAAGCAATGACTGAACGTCTCTTTGAATGTTGAGGACAAATTATATGTTTGTGTGTGTGTGTGCGCGTGTGTGTGTGACTTACATTCCACTCACCTGATGAGGGTAAAATGACAAACAACTGAGGGAAGTTTTTCCAAGAGCCTTCTCTCGTCTTGCTTTGATTGTATGCTTGTATTCTCTGTCAGAACTTGTCTCCCTTACGGATGTGTTGAATGACAAATCACCATGTGTAGCATCACTCAGATAAGTTTTGTTAGTGGCTTACAGCACATGTATTACATGATTTAAAGGTACATGCTGTAAGTATACGGCGACATTGCTTGACTTTTGCACTGTTAGATTTGAAAGTCGTCTGTTTCTCATGTCCGCCTTTTTAGGAAATTGCTGTTTTGAAGGATGTTCGTGCCCTCCAGGTAATTCCTGGTGAGCTGGTGAAGCCTTTCAAATCCAACTTCCCCTCTCGCCTGGCACAGAGTCGGGCCGAGCTCACCGAAAAGCTGCTTGCTGAACTGGGTACAGAAAACTCTGGTTTCACCCTGGACAATGTCATGACGGTAAAGGATCTATAACATACATCTATCTAAACTTCTTTTTTTGCAAAGTTGAAGCCCTTTTTTAAGTCTGTTTAATATGTTGTTATCTTGAAAAATAAGATATAAACAGGCCTTTTGTTAGCCTCAGAAACCAAATTTCAGAGTATGAAAGTCAAGAGCAAACATCTTTGGAGATCTAAATCTATTTTTGCGTTATCTCAAGAAAAAAAGTCCAAACACAGCGTTCAACCTCTTTTGTACTCAGTGACTTTTGGGGTCACACTGTCTAAATTTGGTTTGGGAGGCTTTTCCATCGGGTCAAGAAATATTCTAAAGGACACACTGGACACTTAGAGGGAATTTTAAAACTATAAAATCTCAGAATTAATTTAAAATGTACTTTTTATTAGCAGCATCAGTCAGAACAACTTCAAGTGCTGACACCATCTCCCCAGTCATTCTCTTCCTGATCTGGAAAAAGCAGTTACGACATACATCCTCTTTAACATGACAGCACATGCACTGTATAGAGATATGTACAATGTAATACCTGTATTATTCCACTGTCTAAATAGGCACCCATCAAGCAGATTTTCTGCTACATTTAGCTTAAAAATTACGGTGTGACTGACTGAAATGGGAGCAGTCCCTCCCTTGCTTTGTATGGCCATTCAGTTCACCCAAGCAGGCTGTCAATGAGCTCCAGTCAGCTGAGTCAATGTTGTTACCATCGGCATCCACTCTACGTCCCCTGCACTCCCTTGGTTTCCAGCAGTGACCTAATATCTACGTGCAAACTATCCAACTGTTGACCAAGCCGGGTGGGACAACAAGCCATCCTGTCCTCCCTTCTGTAGTTTACGGCCAGCCCTCCACCCATCCCCCCTTCCACTCAGCCCTACTCATGACTTTACACAGCGTTCATCAGTGGGAGCAAATTGTTAGGTTTGTCTTGTAAGTTTCTCCGCCTTTCTGAAGCCAAAGCCACACAGGTGGAATTGGCCCGCCTGTGTTTGCATGTTTGTGCATGCTTGCTCAGCGCCTGTCCCCTTTGTGCTGGCTGCCTCCCGTATTTGCCTGGGAAACATTTCTAGTCTTAATTGAGATGTGACAGGAGGACTGTGCTTTATTCTTCAAGTTGTCTTTTTGTCTTGCCTGTCACATTAAATAGTTTGTGCAAGACACAGGGTTTACGTGTAAGATACAGGGTTTAAACAGAAATTTCAATGAGGATTGGATCGTGAAATTGTCTTGTCTTGTTTTGTTTATACACCTGATAAGCCACTGTGTTTATCAGATTGGGTTCTAGTTTTCCTACCAGCTTAAAGAAGGTACTATTTCTTGTTAATCTTGCATACTATTAAGATGTCATTAGCCACTGAAATAACTACAACAAAGGTACAATAGCTGAGGCCATCTTTACTGTGGACAAATATTCACTAGTTTTGGAGATGGTGGCACCTGGTGTGGTACCATGGCAATAAACAATACATCCCTTTATAAAAAAAATTGACAGATGGTTCAGGGCGGCTACTGTTTTATTCCTGTGGGGAAAAAAAAGATTCAACTCAGGCTGTACATCGATACACCAGATATTTACACATCAGTATGTTGAAGGTGGTGATGACTATCAATTTTACAATCGTATCTTCCCTTCCAACCTCGAAAGTTTATGAATTTGATGAGAAAAAAAAATCAAAGACTTGAAGGCTTTTGAAAATAGATGTTGGTCATTGGGAGTGCTTAGATTTGAACAGTATATTTTGTGCAAGAATTTAGAAAATTGAAGTTCTTTTGAGAGAGCCACATTCCACCATCTGCATGCGTCTCCATAGTTTTCTGCCGTCACTGCCATGTCTCAAACTGTTTTTGTTAGCCCCTTGAAATTGAGGAAATTGGACCTGGAAAGTACTTGATAAGTCCTTGAATTGAATGTTTGAGAAGGTGTGGGAACCCTCCAGATTTAACCAGCCAGTAGGTGCATATATACCTGCGTATACCATCATTGTGCTTTTGGTTTGGTGGTTGTCACTGCTGAGACCTCTACGGGTGTCTGCCTCTTTTAGCTCATGTGACCACCCCTTTTGACAGCTCTACAGTGTTAGCCCAGCGATGGTTTGAACATTTTTCCTTTTTCCTCCACTGTTACCTGGGTGATCTGCTCAGAGGAGGGAGCCAGAGTGAAAAAGAGGGGGGATTGAATTTCCTGTAATTAAAATGAGAAGTGGTCGGCAGAGACAACGGTGAATAATGGCAGGCTGTCGTTTAGCCTGTTGAGCGAGGGAAGGGCGGCCTTTGTACACAGTTTACCTCTGGATGTTAATGTTCTCCACTAGTAGCGTTGCCATTGTGTTGCTCCTCTCTTCACACAGAGATTATGTTGGATAATAGGCTCGTTTTACGTCATGATTTGTCCTTTTCTCAGAGGACTCCCTCAACAGTGTTGCTGTTATGCAAATAAAACTATAATACAAATATAGCAAGTACTACTTCATGAAATATTGGCTTTTATCTGTTGAATGTTCAACGTCGGAAACCAACATATGTAGACTTCTAGAGGCTATTTTTGTTAGTTTCAGGTTTACTCTGACTTGTGATGAAATTATGTTAATTCTAAATTTTGAGTATATGGATTGAGTATGCGCTATGCGTAATGATCTCTCCTTTCATCCCACTGCTTTGCAGTGACAGTCTGAAAGTCTTTGCCATTCACATGTGCAAGCCATTTTTCTCCCAGGAGAATTATAGCTGGGGAGATCCTTAATCCCCCTCTCTGATTACAGAAACCTGTTTTCTTCTATACGTGACATTTATCAGACTCAAGTTGGTCTGGAAAAACAATTGCAACCCAGTTACTTGAACTGATGGTGATCCACTCAAGTACATGATCACCATTTTATTTAAATTATTTATTTGTCATTTAAAAATGAAATATTACTTGTAGTTGCAGATAAGCTTCATTGCAGCAACAAAAAAAACATATTTAATTTTCAAAATAAAAAGTCTGTTTTTCCTCTCTCAGTTCTGTACAGCGGCTTTGGAGCACAGTGCATCAGAGGTTCGAGAGCCGGCAGTGCGCATCATCTTATCCATGTACCAGCAGCACAGGGCTGCTGTTCTCAGCTATCTTCCACCCAGCAATTCTGCCACACGATGGGACTTCCTCTACAAGAGTCTCTTTGATGGCTTTGCCAAGATTGACGGAAAGCTGGTGGAATTTCAGGCAGGACGTTTTTTTGTTTTGTCTTGTCACTGCAAATGAATCTCTTGCTTGTACTTAACTTCACTTAAAGAAGGGACATTAACTTCAATCTCCTGTTTCTATATATAACAAAATATAGTTTTTCTTACATGTATAAGAGTGCCTGTGGTCACTGTGTATTTGCATCACACTATTTGTATCACACTGCTAGCCCTGTTCATTTATTTCAGACAGATTGCATTCAGCGAGCAGCAGCTGGTAGATGGACAGTGAAACTGTCAGACATGGCAGATGGGAGCACTCTTTCAAACTGCAAATAGTTGAGCTTTGTTCAGGACACTACATGATGTCATGTCTTCTTTTTTTTTTTGGAGCTGACAGTAACAAGGAAAAGGAGACAGTTTTAGGTTGTACTGAGGTATAACTGCCTCGGCAAATCTATCACATACAGTGTTTGTTTTACTCATCTGGTTACCAAATTCCCCATGCCAAACACAGGAATGTATTTGTTTATAGTGTAATGTAGATATTGTGCTCTTTCTTTCAAATGCTCCAGGTCACTCCCAAATGAACTGTGTGTAAAATTGCAGCAGTGTTTGATGTTGTGTACTCGAGTTACCACAAATGCAGCCAGTAAGCCAGTCAGCTTCTGTTCAAACGCTGCTTGATATTGTTTTACCATAAAGTGTGTGACTCATCAAGTGACCGTTGAATTTTTTTTCTTACTGGCATCATTAAGAGACCCAGCCTTCCCATGACGTGATGTCCATGATGTTGAGTAGTGCTCAACTGCTAAGACGTCTGATCATTCGCTCATCAGAGTGAGATAGTCACCAAACCAACCACACCAGTCTGCAGTTAATAATGCAACTTTAAAAAGAATTAAATAATGAATCAAAAGCTGGTGTGGTGAGGAAATGACATTAACAGGAGAAATACAGAAGAAAGGAAGCAAACACGGAGGAAAATAAAAAAAAGTGACTCTGACTATGAGGCTGATGACATATATTTTTTTTTTTTTCATGCAGACTTTGAAGAAGGGAGGTGGTCAGCAGGACGGCCAAAAAGAGAAGGAGGAGATCCACTCTCTCCAGGAGCAGCTGGCTGCCTTGAAAGAGATCACAGTAGGTGGAGATGTCATCACTCAGACTGTGATTACGTCACTTCTCGTAATGGCTGCTAATTTGTATTTATGACTCCACACAGAGTTGGTAACATTTCTCACTCCCAAGGTGGTCGGAAACTCAGTTTTTCACATGTACAGAACAACTCTGGTATTTTATATCTCCTTATCATGACGACTTCCACTTTCATCCACAACTATCTGCGTACGTCTGTTGAAGTTGTGCAGACATTTCCTCGTGGGATAACATCTCTTTGTGATGTCTGTTGGTACTTCTCTGTCTGCCTGTGAAGGAAAGAGGGGACGAACATACCAAAGGACAAACGCCCAAGAAAGAAGCTCCCAAAGAGCTGACAAAGTCCCAAAAAGCTGACAAAGGTATACAGGCTTAAATAGAAAAAAGCAGAAAAAAAGCACCTCAATCCCTACTCACAAAAAAAGTATTGTTGAGTAGAGGAAGACATCCTCATGCACTGAACAGCACCAGATCAGCAGCAAAACAGCAATATATACTATAATGCTGATAGAGCCAATCATTGTAGGAGTTATTTCAATTATTTACCCATTACTTTTAGCCAACTGTTGGCTTACTTGCTAACTTGTTTTCACACACTCTTAATTGCAATAACACCTAAATTAATTCTTGTATCTGACTAAACATGCGTATGTATTTTTTTAATTAAATCATTATTTCAGTTTTTTTCACATTAATTGAGCTAAATTCTCTCTATGTTCCTTGTCTGTATTCACTGTTGTGAGTTCTGGATCTCTTTCTTTCAAAGGTGGCTGCAAATTAGTGTAATAATAATAATAAATAACTACTAACAGATACGTTCTTCTTCATTTCCAGCTGTTACAAAAGATCCCCAGGACAATGTTTCACACACTGTTGACCAACAATCTGTCAACTATCTGGACAAGTAAGTGAGTCATAACTTTAATGGAGACCTTTCAAAAACACTAGTATAATAGAAAGATGCGAGAAGAAAAATATGTATAAAGTGAGGTGTCAGTTTCACAGGTTTTCAGTGTTTCCTGTGCAGCTTTCATACAGTCATTTCTTTTTAGTGTATTATTTTCAAATTTTAAGTGTGCCAGTACCAATGCTTTGACGGAATATGATCTGATTTGAGCCGGATTTTATCTTTCAGCTTATGCATATTCTGCAGTAAAAAGGACGAGTCCTTCACGGAGGATGGATTGGACCTCCACTATTGGAAACACTGTCCTATGCTGAGACGCTGCGATGAATGTAGACAGGTACAGTGTTACTTTTTTTTAAAGTGTTGGCACATTGTTAGTCCTCATCTGTCCAGATGTTCAATCACTACACTTGAAGACTTTGTGTACAGCTCTGCGTTGTGTTTGCAGGTAGTTGAGATAGCCAGCCTCACAGAGCACCTGCTGGGTGAATGTGAAAGCAGGTCCAGATTCAGCCAGTGCCCACGCTGCTCAGAGGCTGTGGCTACTGAAGAGCTGACTCGACATGTCCAGGGTCCCGCCTGCAACCGTGAGTTCTCAGTCTCACTTTTTAATGCCACTGGATATTTTCTGATAATGGTTTGTGTGATGTCAGTCATGCAATTTGTATAAGGTGTATTTTCTTTTTGCTTTTATTATTTTTGGACTTTATTGGCTGGTGATAGTGTCGACACAAAAAGGAAGGCAGTAAGAGAATTGGGATATGACATGAAAAAAAGGCTCCAACGTAATTTATAGTACATATTGGGGACACCCAAGAAGTGAATGTGACAGAGTATGTGCTCACATTAAAGGATACAACACCATGTTACTGTGATAGTATTTTTACTATCACAGTAAACTGTGATAGTATTACATGTAATACTATCACACTGTGATAGTATTTTGGCTCTACTCCAGCTTATTAGATGTGAAATGAAACAAGAGCTATGAGGTTAGACTGCAGTAGTTTGATTGCGTTTACAGCCTTGTCATCCTTGTACATTGTTGCCCAGTTTAAGGAGCAAAATGTATTTAGACAAGTCACCATCATCTAACATAAAGGAATCGCATGGATTTTTTTGTTTGTAGATATTTCACAGTCAGTGACTAGGTGAAGCAACAACTCAGTGATGCTCTTTCGAGCCTGCACTGCAGCCAGCTGCACATCTTGCTTGCTTTGGGGGTGTTTTGCCTTCGGTGTGGTCTACATTAAGAGAGACACAGTTCGACTGAGGACAGGTCATTGACTTGACCATTCAAAAAGATTCCACTGTAGTGTTTTAGCTCTGGTCCAGTTCAGATTCGCACTGACGTTTTACCAACAAACCAAGAAGAGTAAACATGAAGTCACACAGACTGACAAGTAACTTGTTGATTGGATTTTGTTGAGTATCAACAACACTCAATGATTAACAACCAACAGGTAGAGATCGGATGTCCTTGTTCTTAGTGTGGGATTGTCGCAACGCACTTAGCATATACAAGCACCTGGAGTAGAATGCAGCGCAGTACATATGTGTTACTGTGAAATGGTTTTACATAAATACATGTCCTATAGGATACAGATTGATTTTTAAGATCACTTCCTCAACAGCGTGTGTTAGCAGTTCAAAATGCAGCTATTCAAAAACGCCCATACTCTGCAGATATGTTCCCTCTTCCCATGCCTAAACTCACCTTTGCTTTAACTCTCTTTCTTGGCTAGACATAGGGATTCAACGGAACAGTGTCATTACATAGATGTGAGGCTATCTACGTCTTTGTTGTTTCTGCTATAAGCTGACTTTGTTCACTCATGCAGGTCTCCACAGAGCACCGTGTCACACCTGCATCTGACAATGTGTTTCTTTCTTTCTTTCTTTCTTTCTTTCTTTCTTTCTTTCTTTCTTTCTTTCTTTCTTTCTTTCTTTCTTTCTTTCTTTCTTTCTTTCTTTCTCAAAGATGCACACAAAAAACCTCTTTTAGACTTACTATAGTATTTGTTCCAAAAAGACACATATTGTCAAACTTCCTGGTTTTTACCCTGTTTGTCCACAGCCTGGTCTTGGTTGGCTGACCTTTGTTTAGCTCCCAATGCTGCTGAGATATACATCTGTTTTTACGTGATTGGATCAATTATTTCCCACTTTCTTTAACATTGCGTTTTGCAATATTTTTGTTAATTCCTCAGAGAATAATGCATAGATTTTGATGACAAAATAAGACCTATTTAGGTGGCTGGAGTCTATGAGTGAGTGCAGTTTGATTGGATGTTAGATCTGGTGAGCTTAAATGATTGTTCGGTAGTTATGGATGGTTTGAAATGTAGAGTGATACTTGGCTTTGTCCTGAAATCATGCTCTCATGTTCACAATTCTTCAATGGAAACGAAGCAGAAGTTAGTACTTTTCCATAGTTTTGGTTAGTCAAGGATTTCTGGAAAACTGCCAAGACCTGCTACCATTATTTACTATCTTAGAGCTTATGTCAGCTGTTCTTATAGAATCTTCTGTTTGTTGACTTTCCCAGTCGGACACCAGTTAAATGTTACTGTATCCCTACGTCTCTGTCACAGGCCATATGTCTCCATACATAATTGACACCAGTGGGCCTTTTGAATTACCCTGAACCTCGTCTCTCTCTTGTTCCTGTTGATTTCACAGAAACTGGAGTTGAGAGTTCGGATAGTTTATGTTTGGCCTAATGTTGCCAGACCTCGAAGGTGAATTGTATTCAAATCCCTGTGCTTCTTTAGTGTTTGAGGGACTTTTTCTGTAATTGTATAACAGGTGGCTTAAAGGTGTTATGTTTCTGTTTCAGCCCCCATCTCGGGTAAAGGCTCCAACCACTGTCCTTTATGTCACAGCAACTTCATGCCTGGAGAGCAGGTGAGAATCGTGCAAGTTACACGTGAGAAAACCATATGTACCAACAGTGTCACTCACACCACTCCGGGAATGTTTTATGGTGAAGTGACGGCTAGATTAAGGGAAATTGTGAACTGATACGCAGACAAGAAATGTGAATTTTGCAGCAGAGTAGTCATGGTATGCTGTTTCATTCTTATATTTCAAGGTTTAAAAGAAACAAACAAACAAGGTTGGTCACATTATGACAAGGAGAGGAAAAGAAGATTCTGTTAAGATTTTCAAATGACTCTCTTTTCCCTCTTTTATATCAACACAGACACCCAAAAGCATCTAATATTAGGCTTGAAGAGCAAACAGGTGTCAAGGTAAAACACCGCTATTGTTGGCCTTCAGAGACTTCAAAGGAGGCAGAGCCTTTGTTGTTAATGGGCTGCTCATTCGTCAAAAGATGAAGAAAATACCGTTCCTCACATTCCTACAACCTGAAGGAGAATTAAAGACAAAAATCTCCAGTTCACCTGTTTATGGATAAAACTTTAATATATATTTTTGATAGTCATGCCTTCCCAAAATCTTGTTGTTGCAGTCAGGGAAGTTTAATTTAGTGCAGTTCTTTTCATTCTAATTGTAAATGCCGGACAAAACTTGATCATTAACTTATTGCAAGATTGGAGAAGTCAGGTTTTCTTTCATTGCAGAAGTGGTGCCTGCTGAGATGGCTCAGTGCTGCTATGTATTATGTGGAAAAAGTTTGATCTGAAACAGGAAAAAGTTGGTGTTAAATCTGTACTCTATTCATGAGCAAGCACGGGAACATCAAAATTCAAAATTACAGACATAAACTCAGTATAACCTCATTGTTGAATATTACATAACATAGCCACAGGGAGAATGGTTCATCTTATCTTGTATAAGTAAACAGTGCTCGTATTTCGGCGCCCTTGGAGCTACTCATTTTTTACATTTACAAGTGTCAGTTCACTTTTTGTGTGATAGATAAAAAGGTTAAAACACCCTGTAGAAGTTTCTCTGCCCCAGTAGAACATCTAAGTGTCGCCTTTCATTAGTCTTCTGTTACGTTTCTGTCTAATGAATCATGCAAGTCGTCTGTCAAGGAGCTGTAAGAGCTACAAGAATCAGTCTGAGCAGTGCCTGTCCTGGTTCTGCCTGTCCCAGTTTGCAGCAATAACTCTTCTACAACAATACAAAATTCAGAATTTGATGCTGTCAGTCCCAGTATCTGATTGGTCGATCCAGGTGGAATGTATAAAAGGACCCGACAACAAAAAGTCATGATCCTTTTTTAGGTTTGCCACTCTCTTTCGGCCACTTAAACTAAACAATAACGATTGACTTTGGGATAAGAAGTAAGGTGTTTTAGGTTGATACAAGCAGTGGCAGTAATTGGTTTGGAATAGATATAAAAAGACAATAGCTGGATGTTAAATGAGGAGATAGACATGATATGTAAAGACTTAACTTTTACCTTAACTTGTGGTTGTTTGGCCATTTCAATTTCATATTATATATTCACTTATATTCACTTTTAATAATCATATAATTTCTTTTGCCTTCAACACAGCATTAAAAAAAATATCACTCCAAGGCACATTAACATTTATTCATACGTGACTTATTTTAGCATTTTATTCATTTAACTGAAGCTGCTTCTTCCCTGTTAATAATTTCATTTAATCATGAACTGGGAAGCACTTTGTGATCGATCCTCCATCAGGTAATGTTTGGGCGCAGGGCTGTAAACAGCCACAGCCGTGCGTCACCGGAGCACGTAATGGCTGTTAGAGAACCTCCCTGATGAGTCACAATCAGTTGTACTTTTCATCTTTGCTGGTCTTGTCATTGAAAGGTCTTCATCAAATTCTAAATTTTATAGAGTGATTCTCCATCCATCTGATGAAAAATTGTGTATTTGCATATGTATGTCTTTGTGCGTGAACGCAGTTGTATTCATGAATCGGCATAGTGTGGGATGTGGCCTGATGTGGATCATGCTAAAAGGTCTTCATCCATACAGTGCAGTTTTTTTTTCTCCACATTGTTTGATTTTGTGTTTAATAGGCCTCTTTCACAGCAGACATTTTGACCTATAAGAGTAACTAATCACTTTAAAGATAGCTCTGTTTCACTTGTACGACAGCAGTGTCAGTGACAGCATGCACAGTGCTGGAACTGGGACATGTATCTGGAATGATATTAATTACACCTGTGTTTTCCCTGCTGTGACGAAATATGTGCTGTGAAAAATGCCTGCTGTCCTTTGTTCCTGTGCTGGGATTCATTTCAGCTGTCAGCGCTTTGCATTTGAACCACTTTTAATCCCTGCAAGCCACTTAATGTCCGACTAGGCCAAGATATGAGCGATGTGGAGATTATGCCTGAATATTCAACCTCAGCTGTAATTCCAACATGCAGTCTTTCACCTCACACACAGGCTCGAAAATTAATGAAGAAAAAAAAAAACTGACAGAAAGTCACACTCTCGCTGCCAGAGCTGTGAGCGCAGCCGCGATGAAAGACTGCAGTGTTTGTGGGAGGGGAGGGCAGCCATTCAGGCCTTGACTGGGCCTACAGTCAGCGGTGGTTGCCCTGATAGAGAAAGTACCTGGAAGAGGAATGGACTCACTGAGCTACTTTGTCCCTGTTCCAGGCTTGGAAGGCTCACCTCATGGGCAGGGAGGGCTGTAAACAAAACTCGCGGAGGACTGCGGTGTCCCAGAGAACCCAGCCAGCACAAGGTAAAGCATTCATACACCCTCTGCTTACACCTTCCTCCCCAACGGTCACTGTGAGAGCTGGACAAAGTGCCCATGTTTGTTGGTAAAATTTCACGTTTCAGCTTTTCCACTATTGGTTGGTTTCCTGCCTCGGGGAGCAGGACGAGGCACATAAAAATAGTGACCGATTTAATTTGGAGCCTTGTGTAGTGGGTGTTTGTGCATCCATTTCGAGGAATATTTCGCAATTGTGCTAGTGGTTGTTAATGGCCGACACATTATATTACACTTCATGTCGCAAGAATCGTGCTTTATGTACACGAAAGTAGGGGCTGTTGAGAAACATCTCACAGTTCTTTCATAAACCGTCTTCATGCCAGAGTGACAGTTTGGGCATGTTCAACCAACTCACAAGAAGCAACGACTGCTGAATATTTTAGAATTATAATCCTCAAGGTTTTCATTGTATCACACCCCATTCTTCAGCAACAGCTACTCAATGTTTTTGTACCCTTGTAATGCAATTATGTACAGTAGTTTTAATTTTTACTGGTAGGACCCGCCTTTCCCAGAGGGAATTAAGGCTCATGAATTCACAGGAAACTATGCACACATGTACTGGACACAATGCCAAAGACAAAAGCAGCTGAGTAGAGAACTTCGGTTGCAGAGCCTTGCAGAATATGAACGAGGTGTGTTTGTCACCAGGAACCAAAGGGGTTGTCAAATCAACCAGGCCTGAACTTATGGAGCCAGAACGATGACATTAAAATTTGGCATCCAAAAAAAAAATTGGCATTGAAAACAAAATCAGTACTGAAAAAGGAAACATTGGCATTGAAACATTTGTATTTAAAACAGTTGTATTGGCTTTGAAACAAGTATTGGCACTGAAAAAAGAAACTAATTAAGATAATTAAAATCTGAAAATCTTATTATTTTATTTTATTGGGATTTTTTTGTATTTTTCAATGACAATCTTTAGATTTTTTTCTTCATGTCACTTTTTTTCAGTGACAGATTTTTTTTACAATGTCAGTTTTTTTTAACAATGTCAGTTTTTTTTCAGTGTCACTGATTTTCAGTTTCAACTTTCTGTCACTGTTTTGGTGTCGAGAGGGAGAGGCCTGAGGGGAGGGGCAAGTAGAGCGTGGTTTGCATATCATTTGAGAAGGTGGCAGCATCCTGCGAGAAGGCGGAGCTGGACGGTCCAGCCACAATAGCGTTTAGGATCCGTGTGCCGGCCGTCTCTGGGCAACACAGAGTCCAACTACCTCACGAACTTTTCTTTAAGCTCTCTCCTGATGTGTCCAAGTCTCTGTGTATCTGTTTCTGTCGCGGAGCTCCCGTCCAGCAATTATTTTAATTAGTTTCTTTTTTCAGTGCCAATACTTGTTTCAAAGCCAATACAACTGTTTTCAATACAAATGTTTCAATGCCAATATTTCCTTTTTCAGTACTGGTTTTGTTTTCAATGCCAATTTTTTTTTTGGATGCCAAATTTTAAAGTCACCGTTCTGGCTCCATATGAACTCTTTAGGGTTGTAACTTTAAATGAATGTGTAAGATTTAGGGAGATCTAATGGCAGAAATGAAATACAATTTTTCTATGTTTTCATGAGCGTTTTGTTATGTTTTCGTTACTTTAGAATGAGCCTTTTATATCCACAGAGGGAGCAGGTCCTCCTCAACAGAGCCTACCATGTTGCACTGCCATGTTTCTACACCAGCCCAGAACGTACAAACCAAACACTGGCTCTAGAGAGGGCATTTCTGATTTTTTTTCTTGGAGGGGAGGCTAATACAAGGGGTGTTCAGCTGGTTGCAATCTGCACCCTCACTGCGTGATGCCACTTAAATCCTACACGCTGGACCTTTAAGCAAGTTTGGTAACAATAGGTAGTTCCCAGACAAGGTCAGGGGCACAGGAAGTCAGTTCCTGGAGCACGCTGCCCTTTCACATCAGGCATCATAACAACCGCGCTGACACACCGATCTTAAATCACTTTTCTTTTTTCATCTAGTGAGTGCCAAAATGCTTTACCCACCATTATAAAGGTACAAAACGGTCAACAGTGTATTAATTAACTTTTCAGGATTTTCCACCAGGAAACAGTTTATCCACCTGGCTCCTCTTGACTCATGCTTAATCCAACTAATAAATTATTGCCTTAACAGCAAACACATGTTAGGCAAGTTTGAAAATTATTAAACACTGGGGGGAAAACCCCCATGCTGACAAAATGCATTGCGTGCCGCTGCATCACCACAAGCTGATTACATCCCGACCCCTTCCTGTTTGTATTCACATCACAGGTGATGCAGGCTGCTTTGTTTAGTGCTAAGTAGTACACAACAGGGCCATTGTCTTTTGAAGTTCTTAAAAATGTGTGTGTCTGTGTCTCCAGGCAGGGCTGTCGGTGGATCCAAGCTGAAGCAGGCCTGGTCGGTCGGGGCCAGAGCCAGGCCCATGGGCAGAGGCAGTCGCATCCCGGCTCTGGCTCCCCTGTCCAGAGGACATCCACCAGGGAAGCGCTGACACTGGTTCCAAGCAGCCGGGTTACCCATATTTCCTGGTCTCACGTTTCTGCATATCGGCACTTTTAGAAAACTCATGTATTCACTAACATTTGCAACAGGACTCCCAAGGCCATTTTTGATTTTTCTAATTTATATATTTAACATTTTATAAAGATTACCAACATGGGAATGTCCTTGTCTTATAAGTCTCTGTACAAACTGACATTACAACATGGCGTTGCATCTACTTATAGAGACATTGGAGATTCACAACATCAAATCTAATTCAAGTCGACTATTGTTGTGGTCCACACAGAGAAGAGACAGCTGGACTCACCAGTGTTAGGTCTGTTGCCTCTTTTCCGTACTGTATGCCATTCCTCTGGCATCACACACCTGTCTGGCTACTAAACATCATGAACACTCTGTGTGCTGTTTGCTGGTATCTCAGTTTTGAGGCTCACTGCCGTTTTGAGCATCCCTGGTGGGGATTGTACAGCTTAAAGGAGTCAACCATTGGTTTAATATTGTGCTTCAGTGAGATTTGGGTGACAGGTGTAAAAAAGAATGGTCAAATTAACATCGTCTTATAAGTCTCATCTGTCTGGTAAATACCCACATCTTACAACCCCACATTCTATTTGCAATGCACGCTGTCTGTTATAAATTTGTTGGCTCTTAGCCCATGCTGAGATCACTCTGATGACATCACTCTGGCATCATCAGTTTTTTTTTTCTCAGATGCGACTCCTCTGGAGCCAAAGAAGACATTATACAGCTGGTCTCACAGGCCAATGAATGAGCCTTTCTGTGTAAAATGTATTTGTTTCAAAGGAATGATACATATCTTTCTGGAGAAAGATGGTTGATTGTTGAGTCTGATCTGCAAGTTGTCAAATACTGATACTTTTTAGGGTGGTGGCTCAGCTCCAAAGTCAACCCAAAGCATCAGTATTTGATGGCCTGAGACTCAACAATCAGCTATCTCTCTCTAGAAACACCTTAAACTTTACATAGCATAGCTTTAAAACCTAAAGGCACAGTTCACCCCAAAATCAAAAATATGTATTTTTCCACTTACCTATAGTGATGTTTATGCATCCAGAGTGTTTTGGCATGAGTTGACGAGTTGTAGGGATTGTTGTGAGCAGTTTAAGGCTTCCACTGTTTTCTTTCTACTGAACTACACTTGCTTACCGCATCACCAAGCAGAACCTTTGGACAATAGGCGAGCTAAGTAACCGTCCTAAACTAGTCGACGCCATTAATGTTACCTCCCAGCAGCCTCCGAGTCCATTATGCACGCTTCCTTCTCCGCTGTGATACGGCTTGATCTCCAAAACTCAATAACATAGACCGAAACAATCTATATAGATAAATAGCGCTTCAGGTAAGGGGGACAATATGTATTTTTGGGTGAACTGTCCGTTTAACTAGTCAATACTATATTTCAAGATGGTAATAGCTGTCATTTTTTGCATTAGAAAATAGCTTCGCAGCATTGTTCACAAACAAAAAATTAGCAATCGCTTTTGTGGAATGTGCGTCTGCTCATAATGAACCAGGTTAAGAGCTGACCATTGATAGCCAATGTAGTATCATTCAATATGTTATCAATCACTACGTGTGCTAAGAGGTTGATGACAATGACTGACACTTAGAGACACTAGAGGCGGTAATGACAGTAAGGGAGGAGATTTAGTTTCAAGCCGAAGACTTCTTCTCCTCCCTTGGTATCGCTCCAGCAGACAATGCTTCAGTCCAAGAAGTGCAGCTTCACTGTCAGCTTCATGCTTTACAGTCTGTTTACACATTCATTTATTGTCTTAAATAGAGAATATAGGGTATAGAATATATAGAAGGTATTACGTAGCACTTTGCCAAAGGGATGAGGCTTTATTGATGACAAGCTCAGTAACATATGGATTAATTTATTTTCCTGCCTAACGCCTACTGACAATCTTGAGTAGATAGCAGTTTTTTATGCTCTACTAGACAAGTAGAAGGTACAACTTTTAGCCTGACAGAATTGTTCAAATAAAATGAAAACACAACAGAGATGAATGTACTTTATACTGTAGAATTTGTGTAGCACCTGTTTTTCCTCAAGTCGACTTTATTATTATTATTTTTTGCTAAAAAAATACCCAACAAACACATTGAGGCACTTCTGTGGCTTTAAAGGGGCACTACGTAGTTTTGGAGAATAAATTCAAACTCGGAATTTCAATACATACATTATTATTAAGGTGATAGTACAAACTCAGAAATATATACATATATATTTTTTCCATAACTGAATAAACAAGCTGTTCTCAGAGGTAAAATAAGGTCCCCGGAACACTGTTTGAAGCTAGAAAAGGTGGCAGGGTCCGCCACATGTAAACAAAATCAAACATTAAAACTACAAGACTTGGTTTGTGAAGTCAGTGAAGATCTGTCGCCTCTGATTTGTATTTCTTCGCTACATAGTGCACCTTTAAAGTGATTTTAAAGTTGGACGTTTTTTCAGTTAACTAATACTTTTTCTTCTTCTGTGCGACAGTGTTAAGACCATGTTGATTGTAATATGTCTGTGATTCATCCTCAGCCAAGAACAGAAACGTCCTTAAAACAACCTGAGGTGTTCTCAGGTTTTTTACTATACTCGTACAAAATGTCATGTCAGCAAAGGTAAATTCTTTATCAATGCGCGCTGTATTAATGGAGAAACAACTAAACTCGGTCAATATGGTTGATGTATAAGAGTATGTTTGCTTTGTAACTTCTCAGTCCATCACATTGGCTTCAGTCTGATTGTGTATCGAGGGCGATTGCGACAGTGGATATTTTGTATCGTGTTTTTATTTGCTTAGTAGCCAGTATTTTCTGAATGATAAATAATTATGGCATGAAATGGCTGTTTTTTTCCCCCTGCAAGTGTATCTGTACTTGTTTAAATAAACAGTGCATCTGACTCCAGAGTGCTGTTCTCCAGCTGTTCACACATCACTAAGAATCAAACACTGCAACATTCATCCAGTATTTACACAGAGATCTCCATTTTTTTATTTACACTATGGTACATAAATCTACAGTATCACAGCCCTTTGGTTTCTTCAGTTTTTGGCCCGCCTCTGCGGAAAATCATACACATATGAATTTAAAAAATACAATAAAAGGTGAAATAAAACAATATATTAACTTTGACAAAAAAAAATGATATCGCTTGATTTTTTACAAGGTCAGAATCACTCAGCCATCTGTTTTTGTCAGAGTCCACTTAGACAAGTCACACTGAAATCCTGCAATTGCGCAATTTTACGATCAGGATAAGCAGCAGAGGAAAACCTGAATGCAACAAGTCAAGTCTCATTTACGCCTGCACAAACACGCACTGGAACCATCACAACCATGTTTTGTTTTGTTTTTTGTTTTTTTTTACATGAACACTGGTTCTCAGATTTACATCGATGGAGTTTGAAATGGCACTAAAGAGTAAAAGAAGCACAGAAACCTTCCAGGGGACGCGTGGTAGTGGTTTCACAAAATGGAGAAAAAAAGAAAAAAAGAATCAAAGCACTGTAGGACTAGTGGAGAGGAGACCCAACCTGTTCACATGAGCGTTGGGCCCTTTTAAAGGGCCATTGTGTAGTTTTGGAGAATAAATTCAAACTCAAAATTTCAATATTAACGTTGTTATGGTCTGTTTATTCACTCACGAAAAGAAAAGAGAGTTTGTTTATCAGTCAATGAAAATCTTTCACTCTGATTTAAAATCTCCTCTCCAAAACTACAGAGTGCACCTTTAATTTTTGCATACAGACATTTTTCAAAGCAGTGACGGGACGGGTAAAAACACATTGTTTGGATGAAAATGCACTGTCCCCTCCACTCCACTCCCTCCACTACATGCGATCCATTCAAAGTCAGCTCGGCTTCAGTGATCCACCGCCGCTCATATGGAGGTCTTTTGCGCGCAAACCAGGTCCCCGTTGTGCACCACGCTCCACATCCTGAGCAGCTCCTGCGCGCTCAGCTTGTGCACCACGATGAGGTTTTTATAAAAGCACGGCTCGCTGTTCATGGGGCTCACCCGGCGCCTGGTGATGCCGAAGGTCCTGAAGCCCGGGTGCAGCTCTGGGGACAGGTGGAGCTTCTGCAGGCACATCCCCAAAAACACGTCGTCGATCGGGTACAGCTCCATGTCCTCCGAGACCACGAAGAGCCTCCTGGCCAGCTGGGAGGACATCAAAAATCCCCCACCTCCGACGTAAGGGGGGTACGGCTTATCGTACAGCTCTTTGGGGATGTAGTATTTGCTCTGGCGGTTCCGGATGGGGATCGCCTTGGAGATGGTGTCCCCCACGAACACGTCGGCGTCCTTGCGCTCCTCCACCTTGAAGCCGATGAGCTCCAGCAGGTTGTGCGTGTTCACGAACACGTCGTCGTCTCCTTTGAAGATGAACTGCACGCCGGAGCAGTAGATGTCGAACCACTTGAGGAAGTTGACCTCTTTCAGGGTCAGGTTGAAGAAGGTGTCCATGAAGTCCCACTGCAGGATGTCCCCGTGGATCACGTCCTCGTACTCGATCAGTTTCTGGAGGTTCTTGGTGTCTTTCCCGCTCGTCGGGCTCCCTAAAAGAAATAAAGTTTTGATTTTCTTCCCGTCCACCGTGTGCTCCTTGCCCCAGGTTTTACGCACCGCCTCCCGCCGGTCGTGCTGCTCGATGACGGACTTGACCACCATGAGGAGGTGCACCTCTCCGTCCGCGCACTTCTCCGGGTGGTTGATAAGCATAGGGAAGTACCTGCAGTGTCTGTGCAGAACGAACTGGTGAAACCTCGGGTCCAAGCGCCGGAACCAGTCCTGCGTCCTCACCGACGCGTCCTCGCTGCAGTTGAGCACCTGTGCGTCCCACGAAGACGGGGTCCCGTTGGAGACCCGCTGCGCGTCCACGTCGTTGCTGAGCGCAGGAGCCTCTGAGCTCCCCGAAGTGCTCTTCACGGCTCCTTTCTTGAATGAGAAACAGTCTGAGCCGCACCAGCCGGCGTCCCTCGCGTGTTTCACTCCCGCGCCATCCTTCTCCGCCAGCTTCAGCTTGTGGATCATGAGAAAAGAGGCGAAGACCAGAGACAGGCTCAGCAGGGGCTTCAGCAGACCGACCCGCTTCCTCCGGAAAAGGTGATCCATGGCTCTCACTGCGGCTCACAGAGACCCTCGCGCGTTGCACCTTTTGCCATCATAGTGTTTCACAACTGTGCGTCCGAGTGCAGTCCTCCACCGCCGTCCCTTCTCATTTGGACACCAGATGTCGCGCCCTCGGCTGCGTGAGAGCGCTGACACTGAAGTGGCCCCGGGGCCTCCTTTGGCCATGACGGCGCCCAGTGGAGTCACACGTCGCCTCTAGGTGCGGGGAAATGATGCAGGACACGCAGCATGACCTCAGGCTTCGTCTGCTTCTCCCTGACTGGAGACCTGCTGCACGGGACCTCTCTCTCTCTCTCTCTCTCTCTCTCTCTCCCTCTCTCTCTCTCTCTCTCCCCCCAGCCCCAAATATCTCCTCCCCTAATGAGAACGCACTGATCTGGGATCAGCAGGTCTCTCGTTTCTCACACACACCAGGTGTCCACCACTTCAGTGTGTTGCTTTAAAACAATATTACGCACTTCAAAAAATGGTCAATAACGTTGTCTTCAAGTATTCTAATTACATCAACATGTCTCAGTGTAAAGGGTCACATCAGTTCGCAAGTGTTTCTGTCACGCTGGGTACTATTATGTATGTATGAATAATAATAATAATAATAATAAGCACAATATGTTATTTAGAGGTTCACATTGACTTTAATATGGAGTAATTGGATAAACACATTAGATTTATAAGTCTACATTAATCTAATTTAATCAGACTTAATTTATTCAGGTTGACTCAAAAAATGTAACTATGACACTTATGACACTTTAAATCAAACATATGCAATAAGATTAGATTGAAAGTTTACAAGTAATTAAACACACAAATCATGTGTCGAGTGTACACCATCAGAAAACATCAGGCTGCATGATCAGAAATGATAATCACACATGTAAAACAACAATAGTCATTCAGAAGCAAAGGACATAATCAAACAACTGACTTTTAAAAACTTTATTTTGTATTCATAGTCCTTAATATATAGGCTACTAAGGAAAAATAAAGAAAAGAACATCTTTCCTGTTGGTTCAGAAGTGATTCATGCAAGTAAACGCTGGCATGATTATCTTCTTTGAATTTATATACAAAAAATGATTTATTAAGTAGTCTTACTGTGACTTCTGTCTCCTCATTAAAGGGCACACTTCATACCTCTTCCAAACTATTACATCCCAGCATGTTATGAGGAAACAGTACAATTCCTTGTTGAAAATAAAAAAACAGCAGTTTTACAGGCTTCAATAGGTGGAACAACAGAAAAACTCAACTTTAAGTAGGTCATAAATAGGCTAAACTAAAGAGAGAATGGCATCCAAGACAAACCCTCAACAAGCAATCCTCAAATATTAAGACGTCATTAAGTCATCAGTCATCAGTCTAAGTCTTAGTCACACACACGCGCAGAGGAGGCAGCATTATACAGTCTCTAGCACCCTCTTGTGGACAACGTCGTGAATTCCTCTCTGTCACCTCACATGACCCAAAACCCCTCGGAAACGTAGAGAATCAGAGGTCGACTCAAACGAAAATCTCCACATTCTGAAAAAGCGACGTTTGTTATCGACCTCTCATCGCGTATCACTGAGAAGACGGATAAAAGTCCACCTGACGAGCTAACGTATGAGCTAACCGCGCGTAAAAACGGAAAAAGGTGAGTCTGCCTTCAAAATAAAACCATGTGCAGTCGATTAGGATTATGACTTTTATACCTGTACAAATGATCACACGACATGTTACAGTTAAAGAAATACAGTGAACACTGTTGAACAGTCGGATGTAACTGGCTGTGGTATTGCGGTGCAGGCGGAAATCTCTGACCTCCGACTGAACCTGAGCAACAGGAAATAAATTCAGTGAGGTCATGACGTCGCCTATCGTTGAATTACAGATGTTGCCTGTAGCTAGCCGACACCGACTTACCTGAAGGCTAATAACGGAAATTATCGTCGACACTCTTATTCCAGGGTCGCTGGAAAACAAAAGCGCCACGCCGGCAAATGATACACAAGGTAGGTGCTTATCAAGAATATTAAACTGAAAGCAACAGCTCCTCAGTAAGTTGACGGCGGCTCATAGCTATCGTGCTAGCTTTATTAGCTCGTTAGCCGATATGTCGAAGTCGATTTGCGGACAGTGTTTTGCGAGCTCTTCATAGATCTTGGCTTTTTCCCCCGTAACCTTCAAGTGCGTATAATTGAGTTCATAGACAACGCAGTGGACAGTCTTGTACCATGTGACTGTCATTTGGACCGACCGTGGGTGTAGCTCCATCTCTCCGTGTTGCCTTAGGTCCTGACGATGCGCATGGAATTCACCTGTGAAAAGCCCAGTTACTTCAACGGACAGAATGTATTGTCTTAATAGTGAGAATATGACCTGTCTGTCTTTACCTGTAATTCGGCACGGCTTGGACACACCTTAAAGTTGCACATTTAATGTTAATGGAGAAAAGTCGTGAGGGATGACACGGAGTTAAATTGATAACATTTTGGGTGGAGTCTGGCGAGCGCTGTTGCTGTTTTGGGGGCGACTGCACAGAGCTGTGATGATTTTAAACACGCTAAAAACTCTAAACAACAAAAAGTGAAGTCCTCATCGTTTATTCTGAATTCGAAGTGTCCTTAAAGCAACGTCCTTGAGTCAGTGGGTGGTCACTGCACCAGTTGTCACTGAATATGTGCAGTTTTTAAGTCTCAAATATGACCCTGCCAGCTGACAAGACCCCAGAGATGTCAAGCATTAGAATTACTGTTGTCATCACCAGTGTTGGACAAAAACATGATCTCTACTCCATCAGTTTGAACACATTCTCCGAAACAAAACACCATCATTTTACAGAATATTAAAAAAAAAACATAACAAAAAAACCACAATTTTTCCTCAGGGGTACATAAAGTCATCTATCTATCTATCTATCTATCTATCTATCTATCTAAAATCATGCATGACAAACAACATGACAGTGATACTCTGAAGCAGCCATGTCGAATGGTTCCAACATTCCAACATCTTCATGCTCTTAAAGTGCACAGGGCAGTCTCATATAGAAAATTGCCTAATAAATCAAAGCTAGTTGCTGTGTGACTCTGCTATCACTAAAGCCAGGGAGGCTCAGTGAAAACATTTTGCTCATAACTATATACCTCCTTAGCAGGAGCTTCAGAGCTCAGAGTCATATAATTACAGCTGCCTCCCTGCCATTAACTGGTTGCCATAATTGCCTCAAGAGATTAAACAAACATAATTTTGTTGCTTTGCAGATGCCCGGTCAACTTGGCAGCTTGAAGCCTAGAAAGAGAAAGATCAACCCTGAGGCCAAAAGCTCCAGAAAGGTTTGTGTCAAGCGTGGTTGACGTTTGTTCTTCTGGCCGATTGTAACTTTTTACATCTGTGAACTGCTATGCCTTGCAAGTGTTTGTTGAAGATTAACTTTGTTTCATCAGGCTTCTTCCACGAGGAGGAGGTGTATGAAAAGTCCTAAGATGCAGTCGGCAGCGGACAGCGGTGCAGCGGCCAGTGGGCGCAGCAAAGCAGACGGCCCTCTGGAGAGACTCTCTCACATCAGCTGTGAGTGCCACCAGTCTGCAGGCAGGAGGAGGTGTACGGGGTCACCGGAGCTCGAAGGACAGGAGGGCAAAGAAAACGAGCTGAGGTCGGGACTGGATGTGAACGGCGCCTCAGACAAACGGGACCCTGAGGACATGGACTGTGAAGAAACCAACAAAAACCTCTTCCCAGATGATGACAGCAATCAGATTCTTCCTGTGGAGCAGTTCTTTGGAAACCTGGACACCGTACAGGTGAGGCATTTTGGTTTATGCAAGTATGACTGTGAGAGTATATGTTCTATGAGCGATATTCTAGGCTACAGGTTAACATTTTAGGATACAAATCCTGCCACAGAGTGCCAGGGGTGCATACAGTCAGTTACTGATATATTGGAAATCAAAACGAGGTCCGCCTGATAAAACTGTATAACAACACTCAGACAGCCACACCAGCTGGCTTTTGAAAACCTCACTGCCAGTAGACTGACTCTGTGATCTTGAAAAAGCACTTAATGTCGGATTCCTGTACTGTTATTAAATATGGCGGTGACAGTTTGTTGTTTTGGTGAAGTTTATGTCCATGTTGAATAAATGACAAAACAATGGACTTCTTTACTTGGCAGGACTTTCCTCAGAGGCCATCAGCGTCTTCTTCCCGCGTCCAGAGGCGAGGCAGGAGACGGCATTACTACGCCCCAGAGGACAGCGATGAAGAGGAGGTGGGCAGCGGCAGCGACTGTATGCAGCGCGACGACAGAGGGGACACTTAGTGAAGAGCGACTGCATTAATGACTGTGTTGGACTCCCAGTTGTGCTTCTCAGCACTTACTAAACTACACAGGCTGCATTCAATTAGCGCTAAAATCACAGTCACAAACACACCGTGTGTGACGATGCTCGCGACTCACCAGGGATGAAATTGCACCCTGCGACGTGAGTGACCGATGAAATTAATGCAACTGAATCTGCAGTTTGCTGACCGTCCCTTACAGACAAGCTGACATTATGTAGCTGTACTGCATCTGCCTTACACCTGTTCTGAGGTGAACACAGCTCAATAACTTGAGCACCACAGAAGTTTGCCAAATTAATTTATGATATTAACACTTTGAAAGGAAGTTCTTGATAGTAGACTGTTAATTTTTGACTTGCCAAGAACCGTCCAAACACATAAAATTGTAATCATGTATTGCTGATTCTCCTGGTTACAACCCCTCCAGTTCAGTCAGCATCGGTCCAACCTGGAGTGTTTTGGCACAGCACTTTATTTAGACAAATCAGTCCACACAATGCGCCACTTTTACATTTGAGTGCCAATTTTCAGACTGAGATTAACGTTGAGAGATGACAAACAGCGCTGTATTTAAGGAGACATATTATGCTCCTTTTAATAGGATCATCATTTTATTTTAGGCTACTACTTGAATAGGCCTACATGCACATCGCATTCTCCTACTATCCAATGCTGCAACACTGTATTCCCCCTCTGTGCTAAACACTCACTATTTTCGCTCCTGTGTCTTTAAGGTCCCCCACGCTGGACCCAGCAACGCTAGCAACAGAGCAGCTGTGCTTAATCAGTTCTTATGTGCAAAACTAGCCACTAGTCATAAATTAGGCAAATGTTTGACTCTGTGACATGGTGTGATGTCAGAAAGTCACTGAATTAGTACTGATGAAGTGTTTCAGGAGCAGTGTTTTTGTGGGAGAGAGGAGCTTCTGTTGGTGTGGACTTCAAACCATTCTAACTTTCAAGGTCTTTTATCATGCACAAAAACATATATATTAAAAAAAGCACAATAGGTCTCCTTTACAATAATTTTAAAAAGCTAATGTAATTTTAAAAAAAGGTATTTTTCGCACAAATGTACAAATTAGATATTATAAAACGCAACAGCATTCATGTTCTGGCTTCAGACTGTATAAACATGACGAGAAAGGAGGCTACACATGCTTCAGAGCAGTTTCATGATGAAAGTTTTTAATCTCACAAATTCATTGTAGAAGCTGAATGAACCATCGTTCACCAAGTGTCGCATATAACACATCTTTGTGTGCTCCGTTTTGTGGCAGCTGCTTATCATACAACACATCATTCTGTATATATATTATGTATCAATGCAGCTAATTATTTTTCGCAGACTGATGTGCAAACGTGAGAACATTTTATATAAAAAAATGTAATATTAAAAAACTAAAGACAGTAGGTTACTGATAAAAATCTTCAGTGTAATTAAACTGAGGAGAACTTAAACCTGACTTTGAAAATGCCATCTAGTCTTCTAACTTTAGCAGTAATTGCACTTGTCCTATTATTATCTTTGTAGTATTTTGTATATAGTGAGCTG
The DNA here is from genome assembly GCA_963678695.2 of Diplodus puntazzo. NCBI lineage: Eukaryota > Metazoa > Chordata > Actinopteri > Spariformes > Sparidae > Diplodus > Diplodus puntazzo. Next base: position 11,564,403 of record OZ023165.1, on the reverse strand, counting down.
ATTGTTCTGATCATCCAATCAAATGTTCAATGTATTTTTACTGCCCATATTTATGCGAAATGCTGCTATGCAACCTTCCGACTGAGTGAATGCCTCGTACATCAAGCGGTCATTGTAATCAGTTCATGCATTTTGCATCGTCGTGCCAACACAAAGAACAAATAAATGTTTTTCATGATTGCAAAGGTTTGTTTCAGTGTGTGATTGTGTTTAACAAACTGCTGTCAGGCTGTCTTCAAGCTCTGCAGGCTGTACCGGCTCAGAAAATTCACGACAGGTTAAAAAAAGAAAAATCATGCGAGGTAAAAACAGGAAGTCCGCTTGTTGTCGATCTGCTCTTGTTACAGAGGACCTGAGTTAATTATTCACAGAGTTCATCAGTCTTAATGTTGTCACAATTCATACACATGAAAAACAAATTTAGTTAAAAATATTCACATCAAGCGCCTCCTTTTCTCTTTAGCCTTCTGTCTTCTCTTGTCTGTGTTACTGGCTTGTCTATAAATCTTCTTGGTGTCACACAGCAGGTTGTGAGCTCCCTTCTTGTGGCAAACGATGTGAACCAGCTTCAGGTTTTCTCTGGTGAACAGCAGGCGGTAGAAGTAGTTCAGGTTGACGTCAGTGCTCTTGTGATTCTGCAGAGCTTCCAGCAGAGCGGGAATGACCGTCCTCTTCTTCTCAATTCTGGACACATGAAGAGGAAATCTTTTATTTTCTTCCAGTTAATACTTCATGTAGCCAGGCTTGGCTTGCCCCTTGTGACAGTGAAATGCTTTTTGACTCGGCTGAAGTGTCCCACCTGTGGTCCAGATTCCACGTGCTGAAGACGATCCTGCTCTCCTGGCTGCCGTAGGGGTTGATGGAGTGAAGAGACAGGCACATGTCCCGGTCAAATGATCCCTGAGGAAGCAGCAACAACGTCAAACTACAAAAATGCTTTTGCCCTAGACAGTTATCATGGTGATATGGGAGTGCACAAGTAACATAACTGACCTCAGACACTGAGCATGTTATAGGTTAATGACTAGACGCCAGAGCGTTCTTGTCTCAGATCTGGTAAATTTGTCACATTTTCCCATCAACACTTTGGTGTATACTTTCTTCCTGTAATACCTGGCAGGTAAACCATCCTTCCTGAGTACAGAGGCGATTTGGCTCCTTTTCAGTCCTGTCGAAGTAGCAGCCGTTGTACCTCGCTGTCTTCAGCATTTCCCCCAGGCACTCTGATGCTTTCTGAAACTCTGCCTTGACTTTCGCCTTCTGTATGCTTTTGGTGGCTTCACCCAACTGAGAACAGAGACCGTAAACCAAGCTGTTAGATGTTCTGCCAGACACTTGAGGACTCTTGAGTAAAATGAGTTTTACCTCCTTCATGTAGCCTCGTATCCTGCTTTCACAGTTGAACTTCATGTAGGCGGACTTTGTCTTGAATCGAGTATCAACACCTGAAATGTATACAAGTCATTCACTGCTAAATTCTCTGCAGTGTCTGCCACATATTGTACTCATTAGAAAGTCATTTTCATAGTACCATCACAGTAAGATGCAAGGATTTTATTCACCAGGTTTCAGTGCAGAAACAGGTATTCAAAAGTAATCCACTTCACCACACATGGTTTTCAAATCCAAGAGTGCAAGTCTAATAAAACTCAAGAGCATCTAGTGATTATGTCTTGTCTTGAAAGTCACCATCTGACTCATCTTGGTCCATATCCAGCTGCCATCCTGGCCTTTCTTTGATTCTGAACCCTATTTCAGCGTTGCAATATGTCAGGCATCATGGAGGATAAAAAAAATACTTCTGCTCATTTCACTGGCTAATAATAAAAGCTTCAGCCTTTGACCACCACTGACAGCTTGACACTAAATGATATCAAAGAATCACTGGGAGCCCATTTGTTTACTGAAATATGGCCACAGTTTGGACTATCCAGCTTATTTTAACTTTTCAGTCACCAGATAACAGTGTATATTTTAGACAGTTTCTCCTGCAAAACATTCACAGTTCTGTGTGTGACAGAAACAGATGAAAAGAGGGTTTTAGAGAGACATACACAGCTGCCCAATTACAATGTGAACTGGATTTGTACAGAATGAATGCAACTGGAGAGATTCATGACCAGAGCAGATACCAGAGTAGAGGGCGAGGCAAGGGGGTTTCAGAAGCTGTTGGATCATTCAACCATCACTTCTAGTGGAGTATGGTGGTGCCTCGAGTCAGACATCTGATCTTATGTGTTATTATCATAACATAAGCCTGTATTCTGCCTGACGTGTGCAAATGATAAGACGCTGATAACACATCTCCAAGTTCGCAGATGACATGTCAAAGGTCTCAGGAGCTCAAGTCTAATGCCACGGTAGTGAGGTTGCAAAGTAGAGCCCGGTCAATACTGGATTTCTGTGGCTGATATCAAAGGCTGGTGACAAATATATGAAATGGAGAAAGAATATTTTAAAGGTTAGGAATTAAATTTAACATATATCAGTGTAGTCAAACAGTAAACTTTGCTGGGAACCAAAACAGACGTTTTCATATTAACGCTACTGATCCAACTGCGAAAGGCTAATATTGGCCGTTAATATCTGTTGCTCTGTTAGAGGTTTGTTACACGTGACAGTATGAAAAAAAAAAAAAAACAGACTGAGAATGTACTGTTTTCCTCCGAGTATTGCTGCAGAGGGCAAAAAAATTTGCAGCAAGGGCACCACGACTGTAGAATCTGCTCACCCTATCTATTCGATTTTGTGATACAGTATTGTTCCTTTCTCTATAGGTTCACATGCTGCACAACATAAAGCTGATTTAACACGGTCAGCACTCAAGGAGATCACGGTGTTGGTGCTGTTGAGACCATGGCAGAAAAAGTACTGATAATTTGTTTTCAAAATGTTCTGCTGTTGTTCCTGTCAAATGTTCGGAGTCTATTTAAAAATGGAATATGTGATAATAATGTTACAAATATGTTATTACAACATATTAGAAAATAATATGCTCTTACATAAAAATATATTGTGTTCTAACATGAAAAGGACCTCCTCAGGAAAGAGCATTTTCGTGTTTTGGAGGCAGCACCATTTCGCTGCACACTGGACTTTGTACCTTTGAACCAGTCCTCATCCTCCTCTCTGCTCTCCAGCTCTGATCTGTCATCCAGGTTCAGCAGCAGGTCAGTCAGGATTTTCCGCCTCTTTGGAGCCTGCTCATCAGACAGGAGCCCTTTCGCCGCTTCAATGAGGCCATCGCTGTGCAGGCCTGTGCTCAGCAACTGACCAATGTCATACACAACTGAAATTAGAGGCACAGGTTTTTTTTTAATATAATGGTTAGACAACAAACACTATCGAGGTTTACGCTCACAGTCAGTGTGGTCAGGAAGACGTACACAACCACAAGTTTTCTTCTTTTTTTCCCCTAATGGTTTATGATTCACCTCCTCCGCTCCATGCCTGATCTCTGGAGAGAAGAACAAGTTCAGTGTCGTTCGGCAGAGTCTGGAAGAATTCCTCCGTCACCTTCGTCCCGTCAGTGTACAAACAAACATGTGCATCAGAAAGTGGCAACTGGAAATAAGGGAGACATAAAATTAAACAATATTAAGAATAATATCTTATTTTTCTTTCGTATTTACTACTATAATGCAATATTTTCTTCAGTATTATTTGTGACATGTTAAAAATAAAATCTACTGAATTCAATAAGATGTTTAAAACCCAACAAAAAGATGTCCCACATTACATTGTTTTTTCTATTTACTTCCAAAAAGATGTGGAATGTCCAGAAGTGGGGACAAGGCCTAGACTGCTATCAGCTGTATTCCCATTACACATGTTTTATGCCCTTTACATGATGTGCAGACAGTCTGGAGACACGAGCCATGATGACTGAAGAAATATGTTCATCTGGATATATTTCCTTAGTAGTGCCTGTTGTTCTTTTAAGATTAAATGTTGCCTTACATCACAGAGGTATCTATGACACAGTTTGTTCAGACTAACTTTGTACATTTATCTTACATATCTTGAGTTTAATCAGTGTCTTAATGAAGATGAACTGTGGTGGCTACAGTCTCTGAAACACACTTTGTCATATGATATGATTGATTTTAAAGGAACACGTTTAAAATAATCTTCTCTATGAATGAAAACATCTGCTGTGCGACATGCTGTTGCACACATTACATTTGTAAACACTGGTCTCGGATCATGTTCTGCGTGGAGCCCTTCAACTTTGATCCATTTGTGATGGATGTACATTTTTTCCCCTAATTATCTGTAGGCTGCTTCCTGTCTGGCCTCTGCTCTAATGCTCCTGGGTATAGATAACGTTTATAGAACTTATATGCTGATAACTGTGTCAAGAACATTTTAGCATATCTATCTTTTTCAAGGTGAAGACGACTCTGGGCAGGACGAAACCTACAGTGTTAGTAGTATAATATACGTAGCAGCATAAGTAACGTGGGGCAACACTAACAATGTGTCCATAGCACCCTTAAATGTTTGTTTGTAAAGCTGCTAGCTGCTGTAATTCAGGAACTGTATGTTTCTTTTGTTCCCCAACAGAGTTGATGTAGCTCTTTTACTACCATATCCTCGAGTGAGAGAAAGCGGAACCGGGGAAGCAACTTCTGTCAAAAACAACCGACACATTAAGGGCTCACCTGTAATAATTTGCAGCCTTTTTTGAGCAACTCTTTCACATCTTTTGCTGCAACTCCGTACTTCTTGCTCTCGCTGCAACCCCTTATTTTCACAGGTTTCTGCTTGTTGAAGAATCCAAACATTGTTCTGTTAGACACTGTTTTCAGTTTGTACCTACCGCTTCCGTCTTCTTCCTCGTCAGGATGTCCGCACGGAGCGGTGGTGTGCTGCCGCCCCCCAGTGTTCATCTTCCGCCATTGTCTCTGTGTGACACGAAGCTGCTGAGTGTTCAGATATTTGACTACAGTTGCGATAGCACAACATAAAATAATTCATGACTGGTAAAAATCCCCCAATTCAAAAAGTTAAAATACAGAATTAATAAAAGGGTTAAAACGTTAAGCTGGCAGGAATGTCCCCCCAGTCAGAGTATTATTTTAATAATGATTCATTGTTGGCAGCATTATATGAATAAACAGCATTTCAATGCCGCAGATGGAAGCTACCATTTTATTTTAGAGCAAAGTAGAAGTCCAAACTATCAGGAAATCTCAAAATTGAGGTACAGTACTTGGGTAAATGCATACTGGTAACGCCATAAGTTATTGCAAGACAGAACTACTAGGAGGCAAAGGACCTCCAGCGCCTGAAGTTTGTGTAAGAAAACCAATGATATAACCAATGATATAACAGTGGCCTGAACTTGAAGCTGTAAGAGAGCTGAGAAATGGCCTCAACTTAAAAAATATATATATTTTATTCCCATCTTCTTGACTGTGTGAAGGGCATCTCCCGAATCATCTCTAGTATCTATTTTGAGCAAGTGCTGCAATAGTCATCCGTCCTTGGCTGAATTTGACATTTTGGGCGATTGTCTCTAATAGGGATACACTCAGTTGCAGCCAGGCCAGCCATATCACACAGCTATTGATTGCACCCCCAGAGTCACAGACAGGACCGTTAGATGACAAATAAGGTCTTAACATTATCCTCCTATTGTCTCACGTTTTAGTTTGAAGGGGCCACAAACATGATTAAATATTTTGGCTGTACTACCTATATCACTACCACTGATATAAACAGTAATATTCATTATCTATTTAAAGTGATTATTAATTATTATAAGCTTGAACTGTGGAGTTGGAGATGGCCTGACACTTCGTGGGTTTCACCGGGGACCTGCATGGCAACGTGACTATTACCATAGTAACTGATGCAGCGCGATGGGAAATACCAATAAATAGGGTTACATGTTTAAAGATAACGCTTGCAAAATATTGTTTAGATGTCCAGTTTTGGGGTTAAGCTATTACTTACATTAACACTTTTTTCGTTCGTTCAATTCTGACTATTTTTTATCAATCTTTTTACTCATGGACAATCTTGGTGAAGTCATTGATTTATCCCGTTAACCCCTCCGCTGAAGTAGTACAATCCGATTTCAATATGGCGGCCGCGACTTAGAAAATCTGAACGGGCAGAAAAGATAATATTCACCTGAATAACTTTGTTGTACGCTTCATTTATACATTTATACGTTTTTTATACACTGTAATTATCATTTCGCTGTTGACCAAAGAATATGGTGAAGACAGAAGATGTATCAACCATGGCGGACGGCTGGACAGAAGTGTTTGAGAGAAGCCGGTTGGTCCCACCGCCCAGTCAGACAGTCCACCTGGCTGTGGAAAGCCACTTCACCCAGTCCCTCGGCTTCCAGCTCAGCCTCAACCGGCTCACCGCAGCTCACCTCCCGCAGGTGACAGCTCACAGCTAACGCTATATGCACGGTTGAAATGTACCTAGAAACAGTTCATGGTTGTTAAACGCACCGAAATTCAGTGTAGTTTGTCATTTGTGCCTTATAATCCCCTGACTTGGGCTGTCATTACGTAGCAAAGATATGAAATAGCCCTTGCTTGCATGACACCCTCTTGTCCCTGTTGTATTTCATGATACGTCACAGTGCGTCTGAAGGGAACTCGCAAAATTTCGTCTAAAACTTTTATAACTGAAGCTGAACTTGCGTTTTATCGTTCTGTCAATTACGTTGACCAGTTGAAAAAAAACATTGCAGCATGCCATGTATCCTCTTCTAAATTCGGGTAAAACTAAACCCACCAAACACCACTGCAGTTCATATAAACACAAATAATTGGCCCTCTCCCACTGCTGGCTGCCTCTGTTCCTTGGAAAGAGTTTTGTGAACAGAGTGTTAGTTGGTAAACTAAGTGTGAGTGGAGCTCACTGAGAGATGCCTGCAGAGAAGTTGGGCAAAACATTTAGAAGACTTTAAGGATTTATTTCAGGATATATCTTTACTGTTGGTGTCTTCTCTTTTTACCCATAGGAGGTGTCAGAGGGCGAAGATGTGACCTACCAGCTGCGTGTGACCCTGTTTGACAAAAATCACCTGCACTTCTTTGGGAAAACATGGAAGAGTCAACCTCAGATGATGAAAAACAGCAAGATCTCCTTCAAAGAGGTAGATTTAATACAACATTCATTCAGCTGAAATAAGAAATCACGCAGCTGTGATTTTCTGTGTGTTTTAAACTCCTCATGTTGTTTTGATGAGCAGCGGGTTGATGATTATATAGCAAAATCAATGCCCATTCAGGCATAAATCACATTAATTTAGCACAGCCATTATTGAATTAAAACCAACTCACAAGCTCCACCACTCAAAGCTTTAAATTAGCAGCGATGATTGGACTGTGTTCTCTTCACTCTTGAGAGTGTTGCCAGCAGAAACACAACAAGTTACAAACTGCTCTGATTGATTCCAGTTGCATCCAAAGCCCTGTGTTATAAGTGATCCTGTCCATTTTCTCACCCTGCAAGTTGAAGAAGAACACATTTTAATGCAAAGCAACATCTTATGAGGATCACTGCAGAGGATTTTTCGGAAGAAAATTGTTGATGCAGTAACTAACTAAATTTGTGCATTGTTTAACACGATACCAGAATTTTAAACTCGACACAATACCAGTATAAAGAAACTATTAATACCTCCTTTGAGAACACAGCAAAAACACAACAACAAAGATCTAGGCACGGTAAAAAGGCCAAGTTTTTTAACAACCTGCATGCAGTGCTAGTACAGAATAAGTCTCTAAACCCATACCAACACCTAGGATTGAAGAACTGTTTGTAATACAGCTTGATATAGCTTTTGTACTTTCAATAACACTGCAGCTATATTGTATTGCTTTAATTAACACAAGGCATAGATACTTTATGGAAGACACAATGAATTCAGTGGTAATCAGGCACCTGCTACAAATCGACAAATGTTTAGTGACTTTTGCAGTTTAGAGATTAATAAACTGTTGCAGTATAAGACCCGGGTAGTTAACCTGTACTTAAAACCCCTGAAAAATAGGTTTAAACGTGTTTCAATATAACATTAAATAGTCACAACTAAAGAAGCACAATAACAGTTCAACAAAGTTCCAAAAGATAACATCCATAGTTTTAAAAAAAAAAAATCATTTTCATCAGGACTGTGTGGGTGTGGTTTGATCAGATTTAGCTGTCAGCCATCCATCAGCATAAGCAAACAACCCCACTTGGGATGGGCGATAATGCTCTATCGTGATATACTGTGTATACATTAAAGTACATATTTATGTAAATCGTTACATTGATTTCCTGGATTATAAATATCGAAAGAGTTTATTAGTTTTGGCTAATCCAGATAAAGAACTACTAGAAACAATGTGGAAGGGTGCGGTATTTCATTACATTAATGAAAAAGTCTGACAAATATCCAATATTGCCATAAAGCAGTCCTGCTCACTGATTTGCCAAATTGCCTGTAATGACCCAATCTGCCCCGATGTATTAAAGGTGGAGCCATCACAGCCTACCAATTGCAACAGTGCTAATTTCAGATGTCAGACAGATGTCAGTCAAGCACATTCTGTACATACACAGGAAACATGCTAAAATGAACACTCCTCTATCTCCAAACACAATGCATGAGTGTTTCTATTTGTCTGGCAGAGCATATCCAATCGGCCAAAGTTGTAAAAAGCTGAACTCTGACCTGTGAATTCAGCTGAAGATTGCACCAGTTTCAATCAAAGTGAACGAGGAAGCAGAACATTTTTCTAGTGTGAAAGTGTGTTGTTGACTCGGCATCCCTTTAGATGAGTTCAAATAAGCTGAGATAAATGAGAACATCTTTGTGACTGGACCAAGGTTGTGTTGGGCAGGTAAGAGAGTCGCTTGTTTCAAAGTTCAGGTTTAGTGGTATGGAGGAAGTCAGTGTGCTTTGAGCAGTCCTGCTTGGCTTTGCATTTCTGTAATAATTGGAAGGACTAATTAAGGACTAATTAAACGAAAGCATCTTGTTCATGCCTTTCACTCATTGTGTGACTGTCAAGGTTTATCATAAAATGACCCAAACACAGGACACCAAGGCAAGGCAGGTAGACCTAATAAAAAGCAAGCTTTAATGAGCTAAAGCTGTGGTCCAAATAACAAAGACTGTCAAGAAACAGCAAGAACAAAAGTAAACCAAGTACCAGCCTGGATCACACAGGGAACACAGGCAACAATGCAGGTAAAACATGAGTAGAAAACCGACGAACAGACATAGTAACGCAGATGAATTGTCAAAGGAAAATTAAGGACTAATTAACAAATCATACACAGGTGAAAAGAATAAAAGGCTGGGGAAAAGACAAAGACAGGAAATGTAAAACAAAACATGACTCATGAGGAGAGACTTTCAACATAAAACAGGAAATAACCAAACCATAACCCAAATCCATGACAGTGGCGAAAAAATGTAAAATGGGGCAGTCTCACATGGTTTTTGTTCTGTTTTGTTATTTCAACTCTTCATCGCAGTTTTCACACTCCCACTGAAAAGATGTGATCGAAAAGATTTGATTGATTGTGAATCTGCATGTGCCGGGTAATTTCAACTTCAGTGGTTTTCATAGCAGCATTTCTGCCCTCTTTAATGTGTTCACAGCTGCAACTCATTAGTTCTCTGCTCATCCTCATGAGTAAACAACAACAAGCATTTGTGCCATCTCGCTGTCACTATAATTATATGTTCGACTTTCAGGATCGACAGGTTCAGCAGCCCTGCTAAGAGCCAGCACCAGTTTTGTTTGCAGCAGGTACACAAAAACTGCGAGAAGCACCGTGAATTCAAAATAGACCATTTGGCTTAACTGCATCCATCAATCACCTCAAACATCACAACTAAGTCGTGTGGAGCCTTTGGCTGTGGCCACATTTTGCTTTAGACTGAATTACAGCGCAGCACGCTGAGGCAGGCGCAGGCAGCCAGGCATCCCAACCAAATGTTACAATTTGTTCAGTGTACAAGGTTTCACAGAGAGTCTTCAGTGCGTTATGCTGCTTTGTTGAAGATTTGCAGAACTAGGTCAGAGGGCTTTTAGACCTCAGTGTTATCACAGATTAGTTTGTTTTAACCCCTTCAGACATGGAGGATGCAGTACATCTTTCTACTTAAGCACACTCCTAATTTTTTGTGAACTTGATCATTTGTTCAGACGCCGCTGTTAATTCTCAATATCTACATAATGAATCCCTATTATCTACTCTTACTGCAGCATCATCAAACTGTTGGAAAGAACAAGACTTCTCATACTTGAACAGTGGTGAGATTAACTGCTCTTTCTAATTAATATTACTTGTTAATACATGTGATGCTGAAACAATTAGTGTGCTCATGAATGTTGCAAATGACAAAAAATTGATTGTTGAGTATTTTCATCATTGGTGAATCATTTTAAGTCACTTATCCAGTGACACAATCCAAACACTCGCATATAATAGGATCTGAAAAGGGGTTTGCAGCCATTACACATGAACCATTTAATACCATCATATTGAGCTAACTACAGACATTATTTATTATTAGGGTGATGTTTTATAACCAAACAAAAACTCTATGCTATAGGAAGTTGCTTTTCTGACAAAATCCCTTTGTAGTCAACTGCTTGTTGTGAGCCTGAAGCGCAGCTCCTCCTGTGATGTGGTGATGATTTTAGTTTTGTTTCCTCATGTCATCACTTTAAGCATCATGTTATTGTTAGTACCCAGATTGTATTGCTGAAAGCAGTGCTCGTTGTCTGCATTATCAAGAGGCAACAATACTTAATAGGGCGCCAATCTTTTATGGTTTGGAGGTAAATTTGGTGCAATTACATGTTTTCACTGTAGTATTTATTGGGATTTAATATCCTCTTTTGGGAGTTGTAATATTTCTACTGCAGTTGTGCTTCCTGAAGAAACAACACTAAAGACTTACTGGTATATTGACTGGGGCTTGTTACTGTAATAAACTTTTCTCTGTGAGTCTATGCAAATGAAGTTGGCCTGCCGTTTCAGTCAAATGTGGCTTTTGATTTAGGCAGAAGTCCACTGTCTGACTTTGTTGCATTTTTTAAATTTCCTTACCTTCCCCAACCATTGTTCTTTGAGCCTTTTCTTCTCTGTAATCATCATTAGATAAAGGGAACAAAGAAACCATTTTTGAGGTCAAACTGTGTGATGTACTCTTTGAAAGATGTGCTTTGATGATGAAATTTCCAATTACTTCTTGAAAATGCTAAAGAGCATGCTGTAGCTACAGAGGTCTTGAGACACAAAAGACAAAATATACCACACTGATATTGAAATGCGCCACAAATCTAATTTTCGTCATGGTATCCATTCAGCTTGAAGAGCTTCTTTTGTTTAGCTCGGCCCCCCTCGGGTCTGTCATATCCATGCTGATTTAGTGGCTTGTACAGTAGGTTAAGCTAAAATTATTGGCCTCAAACTATCCTTGCCATGTCACTGCAAACTAGAGCTTTTGTAGTCAGATGTGAGGATATGATATCTAACTGGGCAAACCCATGGCATCACACTACTTCTAAAAAGTAATGTTAAGAGAAGGAAGTACATCAGGACACTGGTCAAGACATCACAGAACTAGTCTAAGTCTTGTTTCAGCAGGTAAATATATAAATTAAGCTTTAATTGATCGATTGTCTCATGTTTTATTCTGTCAGCTCAGTGTCAGCCGTTATGCCAGTACCTGTGGTAAAGAAGAAGAATTAAAAACTAAAAGTAAGACTTGAGCCTACAAGATCAGAAACATCTTGTCACTTAATGTCATCACGCGGTATTTCATTCTAAATGGTAAATGCATTGACAAAGTTGATGCCATTCTTTTAGTTTTTTCAGCTACTTTGTGGACACTGCTATATTTGACTCCAGTGACATAATGTATGCAGTTGAGTTTTTTCTGTGTAATAATGTGAAAAGTGATTAACAGTGCTCAAAGAAATTTTTAGATCGATGTCATGGATATTGTTGTAATTGCTTTTGAAACAACTGCCAACATAATACCCGAGATATGAAAACAAACCCTTTTTGATATTTTGCCTAAGAGATAAAATGTTTTTTTCACAAAGTGTTCTGCTTCGCTAAACAAAAGAAGCTTGGCAAATGTTAAATGTCTTAACACAAGCAGCCATATGAGAGGTTATGATATGACACGGTTACAAGTACAAGCATGACCATGCCAGGTTGTGATACGCTGCTGAGGTATAAAAGGTAAAATACTGACAACTAGTGAGCCCTTCTGGTCCTGGTTGTAGCACTATACTGGTAGTAATGAGTCCTTTGGGTTCTCAGGAAGCAGGACAAATGGCAGAAAGTCAACTAAAGTGCAACCTAAATGAGCCCTCAAAACCAGTGACAGCTTCTATTAGTATGCCCCACTTTCCTTAGATTTAACAAATGGATGCAGGGATCTGAAGTAGTCATCAAAGTGCTTTGAAATGACATAGTGGAGAGACATTAAATGTCAGTGTCAGTAGAAAAATAGAAAACAAAATCAGCATTTCATACCTGTGCAGCAAAGGAGGAAAGATGAGGAAACAAATAAGGCTTTTACTGCCCCTGCTCCATGCAAGTCCACTACATTTGGCAGCAATCTTTCCATCCAGGCATTGTTGGGGACTTGCCCTTCAGTTTGACTGAACACAACATCCAGCAGCAAATATTTGTCCCTTCTGGTCTCTTACCCCTTTCTGTGATAGTGAAAAACCAGAAGTCTGGGCGAAATACACAACAACAGCCATGCTTTTGGATGTTTCTATGGCATCTTCTTGTGCAAGACAACACTTGAGGAGGCATTCCTGCTATGGCATGACTTGAACCTTGAACCAGTTGAAAAATGCAGTCTGACTGCCTGCCAGAGGAGTTTCTTGTGAAACGGTCATCATCTGTGTACCTCTGTGTAGTCTTATCACTTGAAAATGTGTCTCCCTAACATCATGTTTACCATCTCTTACAAGTCATTCCGTTACTTTTTGAACAGATATCTTTGGAGCAGCTGGATATCTGTGTTCTCTCTCAGTCAAACATCTGAAGGTCTGTGTACATTCCGGTTGGCGACCAGTCACCCACTGTTTTTATGATTGCGTCAGAGCGCTGCTGAGCTCCTCTGTAGCTCGCAATGCCGAGGATGCCTGATCTGCTTACAGTGTGAGCTGTTGAACAAGCTGTTGGAGAAAGTCTTTTCAATGGAAAGAATACCGTGAGCTGTAGCTGGCTGATAAATGCAGAGCGTTGCATAAGTCCTATTTTTTTTTTTACAGAGGCACCAATGAGTCACAGCTATGGCACAGTCTGATTTCCAGTTTTGTCACCATCTGTTTTCTGTCCTTTCTTTTGCCTGATGTTCTTTTGATCGAACAATCTCTCACCGTTTACGGCCTTACTTTGATCTAACATTATAGTCATAGCCTGTATAAAAACCCACTTGGTATCCCAATAAGCACCCTAATCCCATTATCCATCCAGGGTAATAATATAAACCACATCATATCCTATCAGGATGATAAAGTGGGCCTGGCCCTCTCTGTGTCGTGCCGCGAGAGCTGCACCAGCTTTTTTATTGGATTTGGCCCGATGCACTCACATTCATGCTGGTGTTTATGAGTGGCAAATTGCTGTTTGATATCCAAATAATGTCAGAGGGGGGATCCTCTCCTGAGTTACAAGAGCGCAGTGAAAATTGCAGGGCCCCCACCTCCCCCCAAGTCAGCCATGATGGATTGGTTTTAATATCATGTGAAAAGCAAAGATGCAAAGTGATTAAAGAGAGAAAGAGAGAGCTCTTACTAAATCCATTGCTTTGTCTCCGTGTTTCTTGCTCCCCCAGCGGACGCAAGACATCTTGTTCATGTCGACATCTGTTGCTTTTTGCACGCTGCCACTGTACAGGCTGTTTCTGAGTTGTCAAGGCTTTCATGTTGGCCTTTCGTTTTGAACGTAGATTGCACATATCAGGATAGTTTCATAGGTTTGTCACTGCTATGATGGATTTTGCTGCTTTTATGTATGGGATGCAGCAAGTATAGCCCAAGCAGGGGGAATCCTACTGAGAATTTGTTGTAAATGCTTTCTGATACTCAGGGGAAGCTGTGTATTGTTCCTTTTTAAAATAGCTTTAAGTAAACCAAAGTGAATCCACAGCTTATGATGTAATGTCCTGTTTTTGTCTTTTAGTATCTTTATTTATTCTGGCACAAAGTCCAGTATGTCCCAGATCCATCAGAATAAACTTACACTTTCTCCCAAGTTGCTAGTTTTCTCACATCATGACTCAGATTGTTTGACAGCTGTTTGGATTATTTCTACAGGGTGGCTCTCCTTGCTATACTCTCAGCTCTAAGCAAGTGTAAGCTGTGACCAGTAGAGGGCAATGTTGTGCTACAGACAGCGCAGATGAAGGAGTTGAGCGACTGGAGGAGGCAGAGAAAAATGTGCATCTTTCTGCATTGTCTCTCACTGTGATCACTCCATCTGAACTCCCTGCCTTCACAAGGAGCCAGTGGTTTCTTCTCATATGTGCAACATTATCAGTCCGACAGCTGGGCTTTGGAGAAAAGGCCAAGTTTTGTTCCTGTCTGTGCAACCTCTGTTTTTCTAGGTCTTCCAAATGCTGTTTGGCATGACTTAGGTAGCTGTGCACAGAATCAACTCGGAATTACACACACACACACACACACACACACACACACACACACACACACACTAACACACACACACACACACACACACACACACACACACACACACACACACACACACACACACACACACACTCACCCCACCCCAACCCTAACCCATAACGTGCTGAGAACTATACCCCCTCACTACCGTACGCACCATCATGCACACACACACGACCTTGTTACACGATTTCAAAGCTCCAAAAAGCATAAGAAGATAGTGCTTCACCGATGGGAAAACATTTGAACATCAGTCATGCAATTCCTCCGCTTTTGTTTCTTCAGTAGTTGTTCTCTAAAGAGCAAACTGGTTTCAAAGTGAAGAATCCCATATGGTTCAAACTTGGGCTCGGAGTAACAAAAACGTGGCAGACAGTAGTCACATTCTTCCTGTAAAGCATACGTTTCTCCTTAACGCGTACAATTGGGTTGCCAAATTTAAGCTGGCAGTGCTGTAATGATGCTATAGCCAAAGCCTGCCCCCCTCCCAGTTTTGCCTCGCTCTCTAAAAGAAGACACTCACTACAGAAAAGGCTGGCTCAGCTGAAGGAAGACTTAACTATATTTGTTATTGTGTGCTATGTACACAGTGTTTTGCAGCCTATTGCGTATGATTGCACACATGATTCAGATCTATTCAAGCGTGTCCATTCAGCTGTCACATAGGGGGAAGCTCTGCCCTTTTCTCCTGTGTTTAGGGAAAAGGTGAGATTACCTAACTCTCTTTTCCACTTTTTATTTCATCCACCAGAGAAGAATCAACAATTGCAATGTTTAGCATGGAGCCTTGAGTGTGTCAAAATAAAGTACAAGATGGTCAGTAATGAGGTTCTGTATTATCGTACCATATGCTGGTTAATTTCTTTTCTGAGTAGCCTGTAAATGCCACAGTATCAAAGAACAGTAATTAAAAATATGCTATAAACTAGTGTTTTCAAAATAACCGAGTAACCCATTTTTATTAATGCGAAAAAAACAATGCATCAATGAACTATTGATAGGACCACCGTTCTGTTAATTTTCTGAAGGAAGGAATTTCTGTACCATCAGAGCGCTTCAAGCTGGAATTATCACCTCAACTCAATGCACTCAGCAGTGAGCTTAGAGGCTACTGTGGGAAGAACAGGCGTTCAGTGGCAGACTGAGTTGGTCTGCATGTGACAGATTACATATGCAATTACTATAGATTAATTAATCATAAATTATATGTATATAACTACATGCATATATTTTTTTTCGATATATTTTTTAAACACTTGACAGCCCTTCTTTAAACACATAGCATTTTTAGTTCAGCCTCCTCACTGTCACCTAATAGAAGATATTTTTAGGTTTTTGATGTTCCCATTATTGATAGTGGTACCGCACACTGTTTTTTGATATGTATAAGTGCTCGTAATAATCGTACTGATAATATTCATATTTATGTACATAAATGAAGGACATTATCTGAAAGGAACGTGAAAAACAGTTATTGTCTTTGCAACAGATGTTGGGTTTTCTTCACTTTGTCAAAGCGAGCCCACTGTTTCAGCCCATACATTTGAGCGTGTTTCTTTTAAAGTTAGCTCTAATTGCAGTCCACAGATTGTAAACTGCTCCACAATATGGTCATGCAACTCGTTCGAATGTATCATTAGCAAAAGGCTACACTCTGGAAATGCCTTCTGTGGAATGAATGAATTGTGTTCAAGTTCCATTTTAGAGTCCTTCTGCCATCGGAAGTCATTAAATGTTAAACACTGGAAAAAAGTAAGGCCAATACCAGTAAACCACGAATAGCGACATAATTAAATCACGTGAAGAATCTGTTTGATAGCTGTGCTAATTTCCCTGTACTCCCGTGATCCACCCACACAGGTATCACTCCAGTGACATCACGTCATTCCCAGCATATTTCTGCCCAACATCAACCTTAGCAGAGGCTCAGTTAGTCAAGGTAACAGACAAAAATGTTGAGGTTGTGCAGTGGAGCGCTCTGAAGCACCAGTTTTCATTATTGACCTTGGAAATTAAAGTAGTTGAACAAAACAATTCAAACACAAGGTCCACTGAATATTTTCTGTTCAGAATCATGTCTAATGGTAGCTTTTGATGTCCTGCATCCTGCAGTAGAAGAGACAGTGGAGCAACTGACTAAAGATGTGACCATGCACAGGATATGGTGGCTTGATGCTGTACTGTACAGCATGACAATACCTAGACGATGTTATTCAGAAAATACAATTTTTACCATGTCCACCATCTTTGTGTAGTGTGTTAGCATGCTAATACTGACTGATTAACGTAGTCACAATCATTTACAAAACAACCTGACACGCTATTTGTTTTTCTTTTCACATGGCAGTGCGTTATTATTTGATTAAGTGAACCTTTTATTAGGATAACTACATGGATGTGTAGCTGTGTGGGTGGTGTTTGCTGTAATGGTGCAATTATCACCTTTAATTTTGTCTGCATGGCTTACACCTTGTAGCCAATGGGGTTTTCAACCTGTTGCTATAGATTTACATAAGTGGGGAGGCTTGATAAAAAAAGACTAATTATCAAGGTTGTTTTCACGTGTGGAAGGCTTCGGGGACCGCCACAAACACACATGCACAACAACAAATTTCCCTGTCAGCGGGACATTAAAGGATTTCTGAACGCAGACGTCAATCATTGACAGCAATCGCACTAACTCACTGTGTATGTGATCAGTTAAATTTTTAGATTTATGCATCACACTTGGTATGAAAGTGTTGGCTGTTACCAAGTGCATGGCTGTAAACATGCTATCTGAATGTTTTTAAACCCTTTCGTGAGCTGTATGTTAAACAGCAGGTGATGTTCTTATGAATCTGAATACACATTTCTGCTCTGCAATGCAATGTGTATTATACAGTACACAGCTGAACCAGTTGTTATCATGTTTTTCAGGCCGGTGTGATTGGCTGTCTTGATAGCATAGTCAGTCTTCACTCCATTCAACATTCATCTTCTCTCAGCATTCTGTGCTTTATGCTGTTTGTCATTCATTACATATTTTCCATTCCGAGTACACATTAACAGGAAATTGTTAACATTACCACCCAGGTGGTAAATGTAGATTTAGACCTTTCATATGAAGATTAGGGGAATTAGGAATATTAGATTTGTTGTCAATGTTAGCCCTAAAGAATGAGATGGAAATATTGAATTATTTTTACAATCACAACTATTAATATATTTCTCCAAAGCCTGATATATTTTATAACTTGGTGTCATAGAGAAAAGGCTCAACCTGTGACCTTTTTTAATGATTAGCTTCGTCAGAAGTAACAAATGGGCTTGGGGCTGACAGCCTCCATTAGACAGACAGGGTAGGGAAGTCAAAGTTTTCATAGACACGCCAACATGTCATTGATTTTTTGTCTTTTCATGAAATTTGCTGACAACACTAGTCTTATCCTTTAAAATAGTGGATTTTGCTCCTGTGTTAATGCCTAGTAGCCCAATGGAAAATGGCCCAAAGGAGTCTTGTATGCCCTCTGATGAACTGCTAAGTGAACAGATAAATGACCAGCAGTAAAACATAAACCCATTTTGTGTCTTGTTATGTTCTGTCTTCCATTCTCTATTTTCTTTTACAAGTCATGGTACTTCCTACAGTAAATTTAGCGGGCCTATGAAACCCGCCTGTGTGAAAAGTCATATGATTGATGGACAAAGGAGCTGCTATGGCAGCACAGACAGGCCTTCAGCTTACCTTGGGGCTTAATTCCTTCTCCCAACTTGCATGCCACACTAAGAGATATACACTTCAATTATACATGGGGATGGTGGGGGCGCAGACTCCGCTGCCTTGCCTGAGAACTGATCAATATTTCAGCTCCAAGGGAACCAAACATCTAGCAGAGCAGCTGCTGCTTAACAGCTTTACACACTGGAGTGGCACGCCCCGCAATACACAGCTATACTGCAGGTATGTGTGTGTGTGTGTGTGCGTGCGTGCGTGCGTGTGTGTGATCGAGGGAATTCAAAGGCCACAAGAGCTACTGCCGAGGTGACAGTGGGAAGAGATGAGAGCCTCGAAGAGGTGTGAGGTGTGTGTGGTGTGTATTGACTCGACTCTTGCTTAACTCTTCTTCCTCTCTCCCTATTTCATTTCTTTTACCATCACTCCCTTTTTTTTTTTTTACCATGCATGCAAACATGCACATACACACACACCGGGGGTCTCCTGTGTTGCCTGTGTGTGGGGTAGTGCAGCAAAGAGAGACCTTGAGACAGATAGAAAGAAAGAGATTCTGCCTGTCTTGTACTTTGTTGTTCCAGGCTTTGACATGTCAATTCCAACTTTACCTTTTTGGATCTGATGTCTGGCAGTGCTCATCTGATCCTTTCATCATTGTACATATCCTGCATTCCTCCCTTATTGTGATGCATCTCCAGCACTCGCCGCCAATGCCCACAGTTTGTCTGTCAGGCAATTCAGACGGAATTTACAAAATGTCAAGAGACCAAAACCTGTGTGACAAACTAAGACTTTACCCAGTGAGTGCTGAGATCTGTCTTTGGAAAAGCTGGGGATGTTGTCGAATGCAGGATGTCTGGGTTTTGCAGGAGTCCGGGAGAAGGCAGCAAACAATAGAGGCACTGAAACTAAAAAACAAGGAACAGGGACTCGTGGAAAAGGTTATAGGATTTGTGCTGATTAGGAGGTTTTTATTGTGTGCATGCATTTGTTATTGCAACTGGAGTTAGTTTTGATGCTGGCAATAGGTTTAAATTGTCACTGATGCAAGTTTCCAAAGGAAAATGTCACAGCTATTACTACTGTTCTTTCTTCTTGTTAATTTCTCATCTTCCTTAAACTACACTGACCTTGGCTATGATCCAGGGCACATAACCTGTCAGGACTCATGTAACTCAGGCTCGACATTCCCTTCGCTTTCAGGACCTTTTTCAGATTCATCTGTTATACCCGAGTCACTTTGGAGCCATTATCCATCTTTGTCAGTGTTTGTCTTGCCCTTATTGTATCGAGAAAGACGGTTTCCAGCTTCTCTCAGATAATGTGTGTTCAGACAATTAGCATTTGGATTCAAGTAGACAATGGATTTGTGAACTTTTGCTCCACTTGCTGTGCGGTCTGAGGATCATGAGTTGTCCCTTTGGGAAAACTACTTTCTACTACAAGCTTAGCTTGAATTGTATTGTGCTGATGATTTCCATGGTCTTTAGAGGATGGTACCTGGAAAATTTCAATTTTGCACACAGTATTTCTTTCCCATTTATCACCAATCTTCAAGCAACTTAACTGGTAACAAAATTGATAATAAAGCAATAAAGCAAATGTTTTTTTTATGATGTATACTCAACACTTGGTGTTGCTGCATCACAGTTAAAGCTTTCCACTGATATGACATAAAGGTCTCCTGGATCTTGACTAGGGCTGCCCGATAAATCGAATTTTCATTGCCATTGCAATATGAACATGTGCAATAAACACATCGCAAAAGACTGCCTGACACGAGATGAATAAGAAAAATAATTTTGTTTATGTGCGCCATGCCTGCACCATGAGCATGCCAACAATTAGCAGACGGAGTCCCGGATACAAGGGCCAATCAGATGAAGCCCCAGCTAACCGTTAGCTACCCTGACGAAATTAATCGGCATCAGTTTGGTGGTGATTGCCAGATTATGATGGTTTAGGGAGGAGAGAAAAGCGATGAAAATGTGGCCGACGAAGACCTTGTGGTGAAAAGAAACAACACTGAGTGTGTGCTGATTGTGAGTATGTATGTATCCAGGAAATAGTAGGACGAACAGGTGTGCACCCTTGATCACGCTACTAAACATTTAAGGGAATGAATTACGGGATTTTTTTAACTCCGACTTTAACGGGTCAGAGAGCTGTGTCAGGAGGGTGTGTGTGTGTGTGTGCCGCTTGCAGCCAGCCACACCACGGAGCAATATGCATTGTGTATGTGTGTGTGTGTGTGTGTGTGTGTGTGTGTGTGTGTGTGTGTGTGTGTGTTTGTGTGTGTGTGTCCTGCAGCCAGCGACACCACAGAGAAATATGCCGTGTGTGCGCATATGCGCTGCCCACAATTAGTGACAGAGCTGCACTGTCACACTGCTATATGGACTTATTTTGGATTCAGGAGAGACGACGTTTTCCAAACACAGATACCACCTGCAATACAACCATAAAGACCTACACGAACAATTCAAAACTAACGTTAGCCATCATTAACTGTATAGGTAATAATATGCAAACTTCAATATTTGTTTATTTATCGCTAATTATATCGTCATCACAATATTGAACAGTGTTATCGCACATCGCAGATTTTCCTCATATTGTGCAGGCCAAATCTTGACTTACTTTTTATGTAGCTTCTTGGCTTGACATTGAAATGACTATTGAAATAGCTCATGATTTAGATGTAGTTCATGGAGACAAGTGGTGGCAAAAGAGTCAAAAGATAAATTAAATACCCAGGGGTGTGTGCCATTGATGTGCCATTGATGTGTAATTGATGCTTCTGCAGTGTAGCAAGATAGTGCTGCGACAAAATGGACATGGAGCCAGTGTACCAAAATAGATTGGACTACAGACAAGACTTCAGCCAGAATCGGAGATAAGAAGTTTTGTGCTCTACAATGAACATTAGGCCATTTGGCTCAAAAAGACCATGAGATGTGTGTGAAAGCTACGGAAACCTAGTCTGCAGTTTTCATGCACTTTAATGTACAATGAAACTGTTTTCAGACTGTTTTGCTTATGGACACAGTTCTGCAGGGATTTAAAAAGCGTATCAGTTATCTATTTCCATCACACCTTACTTAAAAGGAATACACTGGCAGGCTATACATGTACAATTTTGTATCCTCTTCAAAGCACATAGGATAATCTCTACTGGCTGCTAAAATAAAAATGAATACGCTAATGAGAACATTATTGTGAATGTTATTTTCCATTTCTGCCAATAGTTCGCTCCACATTATAGACACTTGACCTTTAATGGTGGCTGATACCTACTCAGGCTAGTCATCACCAGCAACTTTGATTGAAGCCAGGAACTATCAGATCAAACAATAAGTATACACATTTTACCTTCAAAAATTTGATGCCAGCTTGACAGTTATCAGTTGGACACATTCGGTCAGTACCTGAAAAAGAAATGAGTTCTGTTCTCATCCTACTCTACAATGAAAATAAAGGGTTGGTCACTTCAAAATAGCTTCACTAGCTGTTCTCTGTAGTCTAAAATAGCCTCAGAAGGAGATTTTTGAAAAATGAGAGTCACTGCTCGATGAAAGTCCTTGCTGGATAGAAATCGCATCACTGTCGCCCTCATTCCTTGGAGGGATTCCACATAATTGGGCTGTTTCTCCAGTAATTGCTGCCGTCCTTTTATCTTTGGCTGATAAATCAGCTTTTCTCCGTCCTCCACCTGTTCTTTTATTTTTTTCCCTCTCTCTGTTTTGTCCTTATGACATAAACTTTTATATCAAACCACTTTTTCCTTTTTTATTTATTTAGTTATTTTTTTTTACCTCAGCCACGTTGCACACCTCAAGGGACACAGCATTCCCTGCCTCCATTTATACAGCCTACTTCTCTTTTGTTCCTTGCACCAGTCACTCAGGTGATAGAAAAGAACACCCTTTCTACCTCCAACTTTTCAATCAGCTCCATTACAATGCTTGTTCTTTTTTCACTTGTCATGCATAGGGCTTTCACTAGCTGCCTCCTTCACTTCAACATCCCTGAGTCTGCAGAATGGCCATTCTTACACAGTACATCAGGGTTCAGGAGTGTATTGGTTTGGAACCCACAAAGTTTTTTCTTGACTAGAACGAAAAAAAAAATAGCAAGTTTTCCTTGACCTGAAATGTAAACTGTCATGACATAAGTAGGACATCCGTCCTGCACATTATAGTCTTCGACATTTTGTTATCTTAAATAGTTGCTCCATGCATTCTGCGGGATAATACAAATACCTGGGAAAACAGAACCAAAGCTTGCTTGATTTCGTTCCAAACTGATACAAATGTCAGCTGGTTCCCATTATAGCACCAAGGTTCTAAGAATCCTGTTTGGCTGGGTCAATCCAATCCACTTTCTTTTCAATTACCATTTCTTGAGGCAATTTATTGGTTGCTATTTTTCTGGGTCTGGCACAGGACGATGACGCCCCTGTTCTTAATCCGAAGTATAAAGCTCTGAGGAGCACAGCAGCAGACCTATCACATAAAACATTGGAGTCGGTGGCAGTGATTCAGAGGTCTGAATCTGGCCTGGTCCAAATTTTTCTCAGATAATTGGGACCTATTTTTGGAATTTGTTTCATTGACTTTACATTATTCTGTTCATTAGTCAGTGGCTGATGCTGCTGCCAGAGTTTTCTGTCAGTTTGGGATGAATTATCCTCCATTCTCATTCAAACTGCTTCTGACGTTCTGTTTTCTTTTTGGATCAGGTCTGTTTTGAGCAGGCTTTCCACAATTAATTCCACATAAGGTCCAAAATTTGTTGAAACATCTCATCTATTCGATTCAAATGTCACACATACAGTATGCATACTCAGTCCTATCTGCTATCCCATGACATTATTGACACTAAAGATGCCTGGAGCCTCCTGCGCTGTCATTTTTCTCTGCCTCTCTATCATCCACACTACCATCTCTCATCTCTTCCTATGCCGGTCGTAGAATTTCACACCAAGAGGATTTGTGATGCTGATACCCGCTGGTCCTGTGCCTGTCAAATGACTTACTGTATCTCTCTCTCTCTCTCTCTTCCTGTCCCTTTTCTTCCCTCTCTCTCCTCTCTCTCTCTCTCTCTCTCTCTCTCTCCTTCCCTCCACTTCAAGGCGTTTGCTATGCTGCCAAAACTAGTATCAGAGCATTACAGCCAAGAATTTTCCTCAGTGCATGTGCGTGCTCAGTTTAACTTCTTAGGACTTCATGATCTGAGCTATGACTTTGAGTTTTTGCCTTTAACGATGTTCCAAACTCCCAGGGTGAAGGCATATGGTATCCAAAACTGTAGTAGTTATAGGAGGAGCTCATAGTTATATGTTCACTTGTTTAATGCATTAAAGACTGATTGTGTATGTATGTGCTTTTTCCTACGCTGTATGATGTCAGCATGTATTCATCTTAGGTACAGATGCTCTCACACAGTTACATGCATAACCGGTGAATGGTTGATACAGGCATGCAGACAGTTTGTGCCGGCTTATTATCTAAGTCCCAGGTAGCAGACACTAGTGCTCCCAGCCTCCCAGCCAACATGTTGGCTAAATGGAAATGCCCTGTTTGCTTTTCTTTTGGGAAGCCTCCAGGGGTCAAACAACAGGGCCCTGTCAATTACACTCCAGTTGCTCTGGACCTCCCTATGCAAAACCAGTGCCCATTTGCAGCCTCTTTGTTTCGTACAATGCTTATGATTCCTCCACTTCAGTGCTCGACCAGTTTCCCACAAGTCGAGCATTTGAATGACCACCTCGAGAGAGCAGGAAGAATTAGCCTCAGCTTTTTCACTCTGAAAGCACTGTGAGAGGTTCATAATTGCTTGGTTAGCACCGACAGCCAGTAATAGGACTCTATGAAGCTATTACGCAAGTTTTTTAAAAATATTTTCCAAAAGCAAGTTACTGATGAATGCTGTGAAGTAGATTTTTTGTATTACCTCTCAGTAGACATTAAGACAGCTTTATGGTTTCGTAGAATACTAAAACAGCTGCCAAATTAAGTATAAAAAAAAACAGGATACTGTATTTTGCAAATGAACTTTTTCTCCGTTATTTTTATGCAAGACATCAGACAGTATGATCAAATGATTACAATATTTGTCCTTTGATAAAGCAGCTCTCCATTGATAACGCGTCCGACCAGCCTGACACTATCACCCAGGCCTCATACAACTATCTTTGCCCGGCTTGTAGAATTTGTCCAAAAATGCCCTCACTCAAACGCAATTTGACTTCAGTCAATTCCATCATTTTTACCATGGTACATTTCTCACCTGCTGTCAGAGAGAATGCAACCAGTTTATGGATCTGAAACGATTCAAGGCATTGCATTGTTTCAGCTGAAGGAGCCACACTTGAATCCAATATAATAATAACTTGCTTAGCTGTAGATGTACTGATGTCTAGTTATTGCCATGTCAACTGGTTTAGTGAGTTCCCAACCAACATGCTTGCATACAGTTTGTCAAGAAATGTTGTATATCTTAGATACACATGCACAAATGTGTTTTTGTACTTCAATGCAGCTATAATCCGCATCACAATCTTCTCTTTATATCTCACTTGCTTTCTCTTTTTTACTCTAGCCTAACCTCTCACAACATTGCTCCCTCACACTATAATTTGCCTCTTTCCTGTCATACTTAAGCTCTCTGTCACCCACAAAGGGGTCTCGGCAAAAACCTCCACCAGCTGCAGACAGGCTGGCTGTTGGTAGCGACAGTGACTTCAAGCTACATGCCTCTGTGCTGATGATGTTTTAATGTCACCCCATTGCCATTCGCCCCTCTTTACTCAAGTTGTGGGTGTGGGTGGATATTTACCCCTGTGAGAATCGATTAGTGGTTTGTTGACAGTCGCTGCCTAATATAACCTCTCATTAGGTCCGACATATGCCACGCCTGGCATTGCTGCTGATGCAAGCTGTTTTCTCAACGACATCTCCCAGTGCTCCCGTGGTGTTGGCAAGGAGCAAGATATTGTAACATCTTGATGTGAAGTTTTGGAAAAAAAAAATATAGTGCATGTGTTGATCTTGAAATAGCACTAATTTAGCTGTGATTGAGCTCAGACAAAGTGTATAGTATGTAGGTATGTTACAGTATGTTAAAAGATCAATACATGTAGCATTGTGAATGTATCGCAGGAACAGCACTGGAAATACATATTTTAAAGTATTTTCGCAAGTTACTTAAGCTCAATATTTTCTTCATCTTTTCTGTTTTCCTTTTTTTTGGTTTTACTTGATAAAAATGACTAGATGACTGGAATGGAGAGTAGGAAAAGCCAATCCAAGATGTGATGTTCAAGGTCTCCCACAACTCATGGGCATGATGGTGTTATCGAGATTCATTCAACCTTTTAATAGACAAAAAGTCATCTAAGAAATGTGCTAAGTCTACATGATGAAAACAAAAAGAAAAAACTCAAGACGAAAGCAAGCAAAGCAAAACAGATCTATAAAAATAAATCTGTGACTTTCCCTTGTACTTGGTGGTATGGAGCCGCCAATTTTGAGCACATTTTTTTTTAGTGTAGATGACATAATTAGTTTCTCTGGAAAAAAAATGCAAAGCATTTCATTTAGAATTATAGACTGGACCCGTTTCAAGGTAGCTTGTGGCAGAACATACAGGCACTAAACCAATCAGTGTCTTTTGAGAAACTACTGGCAGGTAGCGAAAGAAGTGACTGTTTGAAAACAAAAATGGCAGATCCTTTTCCTGATGCAAAAAGCTGTTCTCTTGACTGACTTTGGGAGCAGCTTGATTTATTAACTGACACCGTTGGTGGTAGTGCTCCTCAACTGTTATTTGACTGATTGTTAGCCCATGATATGCAATGATAGACAGATGGTCTGTCCAATCACCTGCCAAGTGCTGTGCCCGGCCTAAACAGTTAGCAGCGCCTTCTCAGATGGCTAAACAAACTTAAAAAAAAAGACTAAATAAATTGATGGTTTAATGGTATATGTTTATACAACTGAATAAATCAAAAAAGTGTGTTTAGGGGTGCTGCTCGATTTCTTCGGGGTTATGACAGTGACCATTTAAACTCAATGTTTCTCTATTAATCTTTATTACATGTCTTTCCCTGTCTTCCCCTCCCTCATTTCCTGCTGTCTCTTTATAACTGCTAGACAATAAATGGATCACTAGTACAAGATTGGAATTTTTTGCTACTTTATGCTAAACTACAGATTAACATAGGATGGGTAGAATCGCCTTCATAGCGGTACATGATCACAGCAAAGCTTAATGGATAAGTGATCTGAGGTTTATTTATATTTTTCAGATCAAGAGTATGAACATACTGTAGCAGTAAACACAGCATTTAAAAGCTGAAGATAATAATTCCTTTGGTCTTCCTGACTTTTGCATAACTGCACATTTGAGGCAGTTTATTGACTATGGCAACCAATTTAGTCAATACAGTTGGTGGAAGAAGAAGAACCATCACGCTTCAACAACACAGCAACAACAGGTCAGATAAGAAGTGTCCAGCTGTGAATTTGTATTGGAAAAAGATATAAAAGCATACTGCACAAATGAGCTTATGTATATCAGAGACATATTTAGGCATTCACAACAGTTGACTCTATTTCATCCTTAGTTCAGGTAGTTCAGAAAAATATTCATAATCAGCCACGTCTGTTTTCTCAAGTATCAACAACATCCTTTGAAAACCTGAATATTACAAATTGAGTAAGGGAGATTTGTGCTCTGTAGGGACAGGATGTTTATTTATTTATTTTTTCCTGCGATTGGAACTGAATCAATTTGGAGGTGTATCAAAGCAGTGAAGCAGATGAAAAAGGAATTCTACCTTTGAATTGGAAATCTGTTATGAATGGTGTCCACGTTTGAATTCATCTGATGTTGGGGGCTACGTCTTTGACCACAATGCAAATGCCACATTATCACAGGGAGAGGAAACTTGGGAAAACATGATGGAAAAGATGGACCCCACACCCACAATCTCCCACCCCCAACACCACCCGCATTAATCTTTTGTTTAAAATAAATAAAAGTTCACTCAAAGATTGGGCTTCGATTCGGTAGCTAAAGTTGGAGGGATTCAATTAATGAATAAACAGACTGAAGGTAGAAGTTTCAGGCTATGAATACTGAATGAAATGCATCTTAGGGGATGGGGGATATTTTTACTTTGTCAATTCATTCAGTGTTTGCTGCTGCGACAATATCCATATGAGTTCCAGCTCAGCAAACACACGGGATAAATGCTAAGTACTTGAGAAAATGGGCATTACCGTTAGTCAATTAGTCAGATTTGAACAGCATATAAAGATTAGTAAACGTACTTCCTCTCAAACTTTCACTTGAAATCTCTGCAGTGAAAATATCCTCACAAACTCAGAGCATCTATGTTCACTTACCAGTTATTGTTACTCATCCCATTCTGTCTCATTGGCCCCTGTTGACAAAGCCTTGCACAATAAGTTGTTAATGTTGGATCATCATCACTTTAATCTTAGCAGACGCACCAGTTTGTTGCCTGTGTTATGAATCTCACCACCCTTGTCGGCAAGGCATAGTCCAATGAAAATATGACAACAGGCAAACACACAAATAAATAAATCACAATAGGGCTTGACGAGTATCTTCCTCCTCCTACGTCTCCCATTTGTATTCAGTGATGTTTGTATTTGGAAAACTAGTAATTTAAACTCACCGTGCAAGGAGATGAAAGACTGATGTGGCCGAAATAGGAATGCCTCTGGGGTTTTGAATTTGAATATACGTCTCTGTGGTGTCTGATAGCTGGGTCTAAGATGAGCAGACTCCGCCACAGTGGGCTAGGTGAAATTGACTCTGTATTTCAAGGTAGCTCACGTCTACTTATACCATTTTTTTTGTTGACACTGACATGTTCTTCTTTATGGTTTTTAGAAATAACAGGCTTTATTGTGCTTGGAGACCGATGGATCACAGAGAATTTGTGGGTCTCTTTATTATATTCAAGGCCTGTGTGCATGTAAATCAGTGTGGCTCGGCCGTAGGAATGCTATTATTTCCATTTTGAATGGCAGATTACGGTCTCTAAACAATTGCATCTATCTGGCACGGACTACAAACAGGTTCCCGAAAGACTGTTTTCCTCTGAATTACTGTAAAAATAGCGAGGTCAAACCCCCCACATAATCCTAAAGAGTCTCCTAGCCAGAGGGACATACCCGCCTCTTGAATGTGAGAGTTTTGATGTCACATCCTCACCAATCAGGTATTCTTGTCAGCCCTGGGTGTCAACATGCAGTTTATTGGCCATTATTACAGGACATGTCATATAATTCATCTTGATCTTCATTCTTTCTGTCTTTTGTTTGCTCTCTCATGCACCCAAACAGCCCATACAAAGTGTAGAGAAAAAGGCTGCCAATGAGGGAAATACTGAAATCTCTCTAATGTCATTAGAAAACATGATCCTCTGCTCACCAGCTGTGTCTGGATTCCGGTAGTTACAGTAGGAAGAAACATTTTGTAATTAAATGAATTGAAATCCCTTGCTTGACAAGTATTTACTCATTATTGTGTTGTCATGTTAAATATATTGGGGGATCTTTTAGTCTTTAAAAGCCACAAACACTTATGCTCTTATTTTGTAGTTAATAAAAAGTATATCTATACATGGACATTTTAAGGAAAAAGGGTTTTGTGTGGAAGATGTCAATTAAACAATGGGACAGAGAACAGATTGAAAAGGAGGGTCTCAGAACTCCTCCATGTTTTTTGGCAGTTCATTAGATTCCTTCAAAAAGAACATGACAAAGATCTCACAGTGTTCTGGGAATATTGAGAGAGGTGCCTCTTTTTCTTCCTGGACCTACCTATGTCATAACAGTCGCTCAATTTGCAGTCTAATAATGTTTATCAATTGTCATTCATTGTGAGCTCCTTCTGAAACTAGAGAACATAGAGTGCATATTCACATTAGTGCAGAATTCTAATTCAGTGTTTTTTGGGTCTAGATGACTGACAGGTGCATTAGGTAAAATCCACAGGGCATTCTGTAAGATTGATGTCTTTCTTCTCTCCTTGTGTTATGTGGCTCTGTAGGTCCTGTACTTTCATACATCTCTGCGGTTGCCCAGCACAGTGGTGGTTCTAGAGCTTGTGTCCTTGTCACCCAGGCCAGACGGCTCCCAGCAAGCCCTGGGGCGAGGCTTCACTCTCTTGGAGCTTTTTACCAACAGACCAGAGGTTCCGACTGATGGGGACAGAAGGTGATTAGCCCATTTTTAATTACGACAGTCAGGCTTTAATGAGGTTTCTCATGAGGAGATGGTTGGTGGACAGACATGTTTGTGGGGTCGATGCTTGAATATCAGTAAGGGTTGCAGTAGTATACCAATTTCACAGTATTCACTATAATTGCAGTTATCATACCATGTGCATTTGCTTCAACAGTATTGAATTCTACTATATTAGTGTTATTAAAAAAATATGATGTAGTATTTTGGGAAAGTATAATCTTTTCCTTTGGCTCTTTAAGGGTCATTGTAACTGATAATAATAGTTGTGTAATACTGTTTTTTGTGTGTAGTTAATGGACTGTGGAAATGTCATACTGTTGCGATTGTATATATGTAGCTCAGCCATAGTAATTTGACTTTTTTCTGGTTATTTGTAGGCTACTACTTTGTTGTCAGACATTAGTTTTAAACAAGTATAAAATATGGCTAGGGCAACTGTAGAAACATTTTTTTGTTATGTTTTGCAACTATAGCAGGTCTATTCATTCATTCAGGTTGTTTTCAATTTCCCAGGCTGAACTTACACCATGGATCACCAAGAGGCCTTCTTCATCCCCTCCTAAAGGACACTGTTGACTGTAAGGACCCTTTTTTATATACGGTGTATTGCAAGTGTCTATTAGGTCTATCTACATACATGCACTGTGGCCCTCTCATTATATTGTTTGTGGATATGTGGGGCTCTGCAGTATTTATTTTCTGGCCAGTATAGCCACGTTTCCAACAAGCGGGCAAGATAAGCCCAGTTCAGTTCAGTTCTTTACACATTAGAGTGGATGTTTTTGCAATTCCATTTGCAAAAGTTGTGGATGATACCAGCAGTAACACTCCAAAATTCTAACTGCTGCAGCTTCTCAAGACCAAAAATGTCTTGGTTGGCAGGTGTTTCCCAACTGCTGGAAGAGATTCAGGGTGGGTGGCCACAATGTCAGAGTAACAATCAAGCAGATATTTACAAGTACTATCAGTAGGGGAAACACAAAACTTATCTAGGGTTTTACGTACATTTTAGCAGGGTTTTCCCTGCCATTACAAGGCTTGCACGCAGCACCCAAGCTGTTTTGAACACCACCTATATACCAAATATTAAATCAATGTGGAGAACATCAAAGCTACCTTAAGGACAAACTGATGGTTGCAGAAAGTCCCCAGTGGATGTCTTTAGAAAGTTTTATCATGAAACTTGAGTGTTGATTATTCATTTAATTTTTGGACAAAGATATGCTAATAATTATGGTCTGAAATTGCATTTTTTATTGGGGGAAAGCCTCCTAACTCTCCACCAATTATGTGCACTTAAGCCTTCTCCAACCCACCCAGAAAACATTGTGTCGCTACAGGTTTCAAGTGTACGATACAGAAGTATTTAGTGGAAATGTGGCTGTACCATACCAGTGATTCACTAACCCCACACAGTCTGAAGCCATTGTGAAACTGTAATCAATAACGGACTATCTCTGCTGTGTCACTTTATCTTGGCAGAAAATTACATCTATATAGCTGCAACAACTACTCGCAAAGTAAAATGATCCAGTGTCAGAATGCTGGCTTATGCTAAAGTAAAGTGGATGAATAGCAAATCATTTCACTCATCTAACCCAGCTCAACTGGCACCACCCTCCTAAGGTCTTGCTGACTTCTAAAAACTCCCAGCACAAACTTTATGAGGGAAAACAAAATGAATACTTAAACTCATGAGGTGTGCCGCAGACGCTGCTAGAAAACGATAAAATGGGCAGTATGGGCAATGAAATGTGAAGAAGAAAACATAAGATGAGGAAAACAGCATTCGCAAGAAGATATCAGCAGTCATTGTGTGAATCTACTTGCTTGATTGATGGATTTTAGAGATGAATATAGAGGACAATGAATTAGAGAGATAACATGTAAAAATGAGACTACTTCAATCTAACATGGCTCCCGATGAGAGAATAGCACATAACATCTACAGTGTGAAATGACACAAAGATGGATTCTCTGTCAAATGTCTGGAAGTGTACCCTCATAGAACGAGTGAGGTCAGTCAGCTTTTAGCTTGATCTGAGAGTATTCTCAGAGAGCAACATTCAACACATTACTGGGCACCAAATGTTTCCTGTAAAGGCCAGTGTGAGTTATTTTTGTTGACTTTCTAACTGTATGTTTCTGTTAGAGACCAACTTTTATCCAAAATAATTTCAAAGATCCTTGAGCCCTTCATGATACCTTTCAATTACATATACAGCAGGTAATAAAGAATGTTTTTGTCTATAATTGAATGAATGTGTGGATCTCCTTGCTGGAAGTTGTCAGTTTGTTTTTTTCTTTTGGCATAGAGAGAGAGTTGTTTTGGGGAATTCACGACTAATGAATGGATTATCTTTGAATATTAGACTAGCATCAGTTTAGCAGCTGAAAACACGTCTTCTTGAATTATTGAGTTAGCTACTGAAACTCAGGGTTGGTCTAGATATGTCCTCGCTTAGCCTGAAAACCAAAGCTATGAATTACAAAACACAGTGGTGCCTCACAGTATGAATAACACTGTGCCCAGTGAGAGCCAGAGTTCCTGTCTTGGCTATCATGTAACATGAATATTAGAAAACCTTCTCTCAAACGGACTTTTATGCTCGCTGAATTATTAACTACATGGCTGTTGTTTGGTGGAACACTGCTATTTTGTTTTAAGAGCCATTTTGCTGCCACTCTTGCTGTTGCTCTTTTATGGTCAGAAACCTTTTACATTTCTTAACACCCCTTTATTCTCATCCACTGTGACAGGTACACCCAGTCTCCGTATCTGCTGCTTCATGTGAGGCATTTTGAGTTTGAATTTCTGAAGTGACACACGTATCTGAAACTGCTTTGTACTGGAGTGAAATAAGTACATTTCCGTCTAGCGGTCATTCATGTCTGATTGTGTAAAAGAATTATAATGAGAACACATGCCCTGGAGGCTAACATCATTTCTATTCTTCATTCATTACTATTTCGAAATTATTCAGTTTCCATGACTTTGTTTTTGAAAATACTGTAGCTCAAGACAGAAGAATGGTACCTTCATTAATTCTTGATGTGTTACAAATGAAGCTTGGGTTAAAAGTTGAATGGAATAAAATTGAATGAATTTAAACTGTGGCTGTATTT
Source organism: Diplodus puntazzo (assembly GCA_963678695.2). Lineage (NCBI taxonomy): Eukaryota > Metazoa > Chordata > Actinopteri > Spariformes > Sparidae > Diplodus > Diplodus puntazzo. The sequence goes on along the minus strand of OZ023165.1, from coordinate 11,531,572 downwards.
CCATATTGAAGTAATAGCAAGAATCACACACCATTGAATATCAATGAATTGTGCTTCCCTATAGTCCTAAAACAAGCAGCTGACTTAAAATATTCTAAAACAGACACAGACATTAAAAGCATGCAATTCTGTTTGTACTACACTGGGTGTCTGCATACATAGACATGTTAATGGCATGTTTTATCTCTATGGTCATTCATTTTGGGCTTGATGCACATGTCATGAACACGGGTAGATGCTGAATTGCAGCCTACACAGACGAGGACACTGTGAATTAAGCTTTGGGCAGCACTAATTGATACATTTGCCATCAAGGAACAGAAGTAAGTTATGCTTTAAACCTTAATAATGATGCCAGTTGTTTAGATTTCTGAAACACTTTTATGTGGTCCTGCAGGTATGGAGATTCAAACTCAAACCCAAACTTTCCTCTGTAGAGGTTGGGACCTATTGTTATTTGACATGTTTGTTTCTTGTTGTATATGTACATTCAAGCTATCTCTATATCAACTGAACGCACCGCAGCACCAGACTAACACATACAGTAAAATATGAAACTTACCACAAGGGGTAGGAATCACAGAATTCTCGTGATACAATACTGTCAAAATTAATAGCCCACTTTAACAGTAATTCTGTCCTAGATTATTTTTTGCAAGACAATAATCTACGATACATCACAGTGTCATGCACTCACACATATACAGACTGCCATTTGTCATTGTCAGTGTTTGTCATCATGTCATCATCTCGATGTGAGAAGTGGAACAGATCTGGAGTTAAAATGTTTAAGGAAGGATAAAGAAGTATGGTTCAAAGAATTCTTTATTCTGTGTAAATTAAGTTTACAGAGTAAACCCACAAGGAGTTTAAGGGGAATCTGCAGAGAGCGTCTGCATGTTTTAATTATCAATAACGTATCACAAGACAAAGTCATACAACATATTACTGTATTGATAGTTTGTCCCACTCATTCTCACCAAATGACATTGACCACTTTCAAGTGACGGTGTGCTATATTGTCTTAAGACTTGTATTGGTCTAAGACAGGGTTTTAAAACTCCCTAAACTTATCACAGTGGCAATGTTTATATTTTTTAAATGAATTAATACAGTTCTAAGTAATGTACCAGGATGCTTGCTTATATTTAATTATTTGGCACAGTATGTTGTCAGATGATGTTGCATTACACAAGCAAAGTTTAATATTTTTGTGGATTTTTTTTTTGGGCTGTGGGCCTCCCTCTGTGTTGGGGCCCCTGCTGTGGCCACGGTGTTTTAATTAAATGAGGAGGCTGCTTTTTTAATGCAGTGCAAATGTTGGTGTAAATATGATCTAAACGGCTCCCAGCTTGTCTTATAGGCAGCCTCATAGACATAGCTTGAAGCCAGACTGAGCATCTATGAGGGTCTGTTTTGAAAGTAAGCAGTGTGAGAAACACTACATCTGGATTTTGCCATCTATTAAAATGCAAAAACTGATCTTGAAAAAAGCTAATGTTTTACTGGCAGACTATAGACTGGCATGTACTAGTATTTGTCCCTGAGTGCCTTTGGTGCCTTAAACCTGGATATGCTTACAATACATCTTTAGCACTATGTTATATACTGTGTACATACTATATGATCTTTCCCGATGGTGGTAGAGCAAACAAACCTGAGTCCTATCATTTACACCCTGGCACTTATTTTTCCCACTAAGGCCAGCAATTGTGCTCTACTCTCTGGTGTAACGGGGTAGTTCGGTATTCATTCCACTGTTTGCAGCGCAGAATGTAGTCTTTGTCTTCACACTCCACTGACAATCGTTTGCTGCATTACAACATGTGACAACCAATCATCATCATCATATAGGGTCATATAGTTTCAGGAAAAAAGGGACTGTAAAGCTATTATGCTTCATCCTTTGTTGACCATTAAATGTATGTACCATAAACTTGTGGCTAATACTCAGTTAATATATTTCACTCTCGACCAAAGTGGTGGATGAGACAGCTGTGATTGCCATCCCTTAGAGCCCAGCTTCTAGAGTTTCTGAAAGCACATTGTTTCCTCTACTAATTAGGGATGCATCGATCCAACTTTTTCAGTCCCGATACCGATGGCTGGGCTTTGTGTATCTGTCGAAACCCGATACCGATCCAGATACCGATCCGATACCGTTGTTGAATTAATAATGAACTGTATACCGTCTCGGAAAAATACTTGCGTGATGGAAGGGAGTACCTTGGCTCTAAGTATTCCCGTAGGCAACTGACAATGGTTGAGCATCTAAAACAGTGAATTCTAAAACTTTCTGTGTTATTGCCAATGCTTTCAAGCTTTCCATCGGAAACGTTTTGCGACGTTGAAGTGCATCTGCCAAAATTAGTTGCTGGGCTGTACTGTCTCCTGCTCCTTTGGTTTTGTTGAGCTGCATGAATTAGGCATGATCCTTAGCATGGCGCTTTTGGATGTGCTTGATTAAATTGGTAGTATTGTATTTTGCAATACTACCACCACCCCTCGAAACATTTACTTTGCAGACATTGCAATTAGTTGGCGTGGCAAGCGTGACATATCTCCACACAGCCGACTCTTTGGCTCGCTCCATGTTGCTTAACGGTTAACTCAACTCTTCCAGCATGCGACACACGTGCTGCTGACGTATGACATAGGATGTGCTGCGATGGAGGAAAAAAAAAAAACTTGGCCCTTGGATCTGTTAATTTTTCTGATCCCTGATCCAACTGTCAATATCGGGGCCGATATCCGATCTTAATATCGGATTGGTGCACCCCTACTTCTAATGTCAGATGGTTTTGGCTCTGTTGATTTTGGGTTTATTCATTTTTTATTTTTCTTAATGTTGACCATATGCTGGGTTACATCAACTATGAACTACTAAAACTATTATATTCTACCCAGAAAAACATCATTTAGTGCACACTAAAACTTAACACATTTTGGATGCATGCATACATGTACGCATGCACCCATGCACACATACACACATGCACAAACACTCCAGAGGTTGACCGGGTTCTCCATTTATTGCAGGATGGGTGGTTCAATCTGCTGCTCTGCCTGTCCATTTTTGTGTGTTCTTGAGCAACACACGGAGCCTAGAACTTGTGTGATTGAGAGGCAAATTGCAACAAATTTGTCTGAACCATTTTTGTAGCATGTAGCTGCATTTTCCTCTGGGCCCTTTTCTCCTCTTTATTTGCTTCCTTTCAGCTCGATGTTCTATCTTTTACCATCATTTGAATTAGACTGATCACTGCCCTCTAGGCATTGCTTGCATGTTGTGGTAACTTGGTATGTGTGTGAGACCAGTTATGTATAATGACTAGGGATGACCATTTTTAATTTTTTTTATGACCGATAACCGACGCTCATTAACCGATTAATAACCGTTATTACACGGCTCTTCTTAATGCTGCATAAAGCTCCATTCACTTGAATCGAGTGGCCTTTTTGCCTCCAATTCGCGTATTTCGTATCACTCCGCGCTCTAAAATCTAAAAGTAGTCCCGGTCACTTATCACCCCAGCGTCTTCGGTTGCTAAGCAACGTCAGTTGATCTGTAGTCTACTTCATATGGGAAAAAACTACTCCTATGCCACTAGTATGGATGAGTTTCACATTAACTTTAATATTTTTGGTAAATACGGTGCTTTCGAGTCTTGGTAAAAGGCTGAGTTGTCATCAAAGGTCAAGAAAAGACGAAGAGGAAAGTAGCGAAGAGGGAGAAGCGAAACGGCATCGGTTTGGCGAACTATTTCTCTGCTGAAAAACACTGAACGCCTGAATGGTAACAAATTAATTGTAAAAAGACATACTGTGTGACAGGTTTTTTTTTTCGTGTTGGCAAGTAGCTGTGTAATAAGCGGGATAATATATACAACGGCGGTCATTTTCGGGAAAATAAGTCCCGACAGGATGAACCGGACCCTGACACGAAGCGGAGGGGTCTGGACGGATCATGACCGCCGTTCTATACATAATGACCGCCGTTCTATACATCATCCCTTACTTAACCGATAAGATTTAAATGCTCTATTGAGTGTCTGTGACCCATTCAAAAGTACCGTGTGTGATCTCCTCAGACCGCAGCGCGTCGCATCTTCTCCCTGCCATCATGGAGGGCAAAGTTTGCTGTGATGGTCCTCCATCATCTGATCCTGGATGTTTGCTTCGCAAGTGGTACTGCATTGTACTGGTACTGCTTGAATATTTCAATGCTGTACCGCATAGTTTGCAAATAACCTCATCTCCTTTTTGGTCGAAATTGTCCCACACAGAACTCCTTTTTGCTCGCTTCATTTTTGCTGTGAAGTGGGCTGTGGCGGAAAGCACGTAAAGGCACGTGTTGCACGTGTGGCACGCGTCGACACGCTCCCATGAGTTGATTGACAAGTAGCTAAAAAAAATTTTAACCGATAGTATTAATCGGTCAAAGTTCCTGTTATCGGTTAACGGTTAAACGGTTAACCATGTGCATCCCTAATAATGACAGGCAGAGATCCTACTATCAGGTTAGAAGCAGGGCTGATAGTCTACTGTCTTCAGTGAATTTATATCTTCCATATTGAATTACACATTTCATTGTATGGTTTTAAGTGACTACAGCACAGTCACCTGGCCATTGTGCCATAGAGTTGTTCAATAAAAACTTACATTAGTGAGCCACAGTGTTGCACTAGATGACCTCACCTGTTATTTATTTTGACTTGATCTCTTAACTCAAATCTCCTGGAAACATTCTTACTAATGTATTTAACTTCAGCTGAAAATAGACCGCAATAAAAGCATTATTAGAAACATTTGCTTAGAACTAATGGTACATGGCTGATTTAGGAAATTACTGAGCCTCTTTGAATTTTTGTGACCTGATTCAGACTGTTGTCTGCGGTGGAAACTGAGGCTGCTTGGGATTTACTTTGACGAACTGATCAGGCGAAGAAAATAACTTGGCCCTTTTGATTTGAAAAGGTCTGCATCAGTGCAGAATAACGACGGGTGTCCCCAATACTGCTTTATCATGCTAGACAGACTGGTAGTGGTAAGTAAATACTTGAATTTCATTATTCACATACAGGCAGCATTTTCTTAAGCTGTGCACTTTTTTTCTGTTTTTCTTTTATTTCGGGTCAAACACACCTTTGTCACAATGTTAGATCAATGGCCAGTTGGTGGGAGTACAGTTTGGCACATAATGCACCAGAGTAAGAGTAAGAAAAAAGAAAGACATATTGGATTGAGAATGGGTTTTGAAGTTCAAATCAATTTTGAATTAAATTCTCGGACTCCCAGATATTTTTACCCCAACAGGGTGGGGAACAGAAATACAAGGGAGAGATCGAATAACACATTTGTTGACAGCCATTAATATATACAGAAGAGCACCAGCCTTATCCTTTAAAACAAGTATATGAAAATGTTGCCTTCTAAAGGCATAGACATTGATGTGTGAAGAGGCCCCAAAGCATGGCTATACAGAATTGTAATTACAATTTATGTATTCATGGAGATCTTCCACAATTCTGTTATGACAGATTCCATAGTAATGATAATGCCGGTGCGGACGACCCGTCAGAACTCAATATAGAGGAGTAAAATGGCCAGGGTTTGTGCATTTATTTGTGTATATGTGTAGATTTAGGAGGATGTGATTGGGTGCCAGAGTGTTAGCAGGCACAGGCATTGTATATACTGTACTATAGGTGGCTGCCAAACACTACATGTTCCTATGTTCTACTGCCTAGCCAGGCTCTCTGCCACTGGCTGAGTAACACACAGACTCACCCTCCTCTGGGGTAGGCCAACAAATTTATGGAGCTGGATCGAGAAGAAAGTGTTTTTCTTGTAGGAGACTGACTTGGTGGAAACCTAGGAATGCAAGGTGATGGGATGCATAGATTCTCTTAACTCTATTTATAATGATTTTTAAAAGCGCATCATCAGGTGATATAATGAGATGGGTAGATTAGATCGGAAAATAAATAAAGCATCTGGGCTTATTAAGAAGTACAAAGTTTTGTGGTTACAAATAAGAAAAAAATGCTTTTCACTTTCTGGCAGGAAATAAAAAGAAATTTACTCCTTAGGTTAGACACAGTTTCAATTTTTCAATTACAAGCTGGGCAAAAAAGGTATAATATCAGTGGAGAAAACCTGAATGCAGAAATTAAACTTGGAGACAAGTCAGTCTGAATTTAAACTGAAAAGGAAGGAGTGAAACTACGGAAGAAAGAAATGGAGTGTTGGTGGCAGAGAAGTCAAAACCTCTCTATTTTCCAGAGTTGGAGTCAGGGTCAAGAGGCAGGAAATGGGAAAAGGAGAGAAGATAGAGGGAAGGAAGCTGCCTTGGGGCTTTTGAAAGTCCTAAAAGATGGGAGTCAAAAAAAGGAAACAAGAACGAAGGCAGGCAGTAAGCTCATTGGCTTGATCTAAGCTTCTCCTCTCAACCAACTGGGAGGAAAGGGGAAGGAGCAGAGAAGAAAAAAATGGAATGAGAGGGATGTAGGGCTGCTGTGGGGGCCTCTTAGTGTGATGAGAGGACAAACAGATGGTACATTGTGTTCACATTACCATATCTTAATTTGAAGCAACACCACGGTACATCAAGTTATTGTGTGTATGTCTTTGCGAGGGGGACAGAAAGGTAGTGCCACGACAAATTTTGTCACTGATGTACCAAAAAGCCTCTCTGTGGCGAAGATAAAGAGGTTTGCTATTGCTTTCAGAGGGGTTTTACCTGCGTATCTAACTCTAAGGCTTCCTACATAAGTGTTTGTTTTTACCACCCACATCAAGCTTTAATTCTGTTTGGGTGAACTTCAAACTTCCAACAAACAATGACGCCAAACCACACTTTCCCCTATTGTTGCTCCTCCACCTGGAACCTGTTTCAATTTTGGCTCACAGTGAGCCAGGGCAAACTCTGATTTACAACTTCATCAACAATGTTTAAAGAGTACTTTCATTTGTGCCTTCATGTACACCTGGAGAATAAGAACAGCTACATCAGAATCCTGTTTGTTGACTTCAGCTCAGCATTCAACACAATCTCACCCATGAAGCTGATTGGAAAACTTATCACTCTGGGCTCAAGTACAACACTGCTCAACTGGATATTGGACTTCCTCACAAGCAGACCCCAGAGAGTATGGACTGACAGTCATACCTCCTCTACAATAGTGTTTGACACTGAGAAGGATGCGGACGAGCTATACTAACTGACCCCAAAAAACTATCCTTTAAAGACTGTGGCACCTGGCTAAAAGGGACCGGTGTGACCATGTTATTATCAAGCTTTTTCGACCTAGCAACAGTAATTAAAGTGAAAGTCTCGCCAAAAACCAACCAAGGCTTTAATAGTGATTGAATATGAGTCGAACCTTCGTGTAAATGCATATCACGATGAAAGAGGCACTTGTAAGATTTACCGTAGTTTTGTTTTCGGGCAAGCTAATTTTCAATGGAGTGCATGGGGCACTGGCACGAAGGTGATTCTCTGGCGCGCCGCCGTCATGGCAGACAAAAAGTGCTCCTCAAGCCTGCCTGTTAGGTCGCACTTGGGGATCGACACTTTTTGTCTGCCATGACGGCGGCGCGCCGGAGATCCAGCTCCTACGGTGAGTAGTTCAAAAATGTTCTTTTTAGTAAACTCTGCGTACACCAACAATGTTCTCAATGCTTGTGTTTATGTGTAGAGAGGTGATACTACGAGCAAAGTTTCATGTTATGTCGAGCCTTCTTAGTGTTTTAAAAGTAGCGATTTTGATGCTAGTGCTAAAGTGCCCCTGCACTCCATTGAAAATTAGCTTGCCCGAAAACGAAACTACGGTAAATCTTAAAAGTGCCTCTTTCGTTGTAATTATGCATTTACACGGAGGTTTGACTCATATTCAATCACAAATAAAGCCTTGGTTGCTTTTGGCGAGACTTTCACTTTAAGGGGGGCGGGGCTTCAGATCGGTCAATGTGTTTATGGATTTAAAAAAACGCATTTCTAAATACAGTGCAGTGACTGAAATAGGTAGCTTAATCGCGGCAATACATACATATTCATTTTCTTAATTTGTCCAACTAATGAGATGGGAAGTAGATTCCAATGGTCCAACTCTTCCCTGACCTTTTTGAGTAGTGATTTGTTAGTACCAAACATTGACAACAAATGACTCTTACAAGTCAACACTTTGAATCCCTTTACTCCTACCTAAGTTGGCAGTAAAACAGTCTCTCAAAAATCACCCCGTTGGTATTCATCTTTATCACTTTCTTCTTTCCCACTCAACCATCTCCCCAAACCACCTTTTCTGTTTGTGTGATGCTGAGCCATTTGTGGGTTATTTTCCCCCACTTGCTTGGTTTCACATCTCTTGCCAAGTTTCTGCTCAACTGACTCTGAGGTACCATACCACCGCTGTTAGGAATTTTTGGGGGTAGTTTTCTAATCTATGCGCAGCATCTGACTGAAACCCAAGCTTGATGCATAATGAATAACAAGAAATAAATGATGAAAAAGTTGCAGAGACCTGGGCACCATCTGTGTCAAGAAAGTTCTATGTTTGATATCTCTCCCCCTTTCTCTCCCTTCTGCCTACTTTTTTTCTGTGTTTCATGGTAAGAAGCACCTTCTCATGAAAGCTGCTGTCGCCACTGAAAACGTTTGTACAACAGAGTTGGAGCTGTGCTGCAACCTCAGAGATTTCGCCAAACCATTTTCTTTTTCTAGCTTTAGACGTAAGCACTTTTTTGTAGTAAGTTATATCTTAGAGTGAGTAAGAGGGTCTGGCTGAGATGAGTCATGGACAGGGAGGGGAGGAGAACACAGTGATGCACTCCATCATCGTCTTTCCTTCTCAATCCCCTTTCATTGACTTTAAAGATAAAGGCGCTGGCTCTGCCCTGAAAATAGATGAAAAGCTGTCTGCAGCAGAAATGGACATTCTTCCCATCCTTCCTGTGAACTCAAACACATTCAATATAATTCATGTTTATATGATTGAAAAGGAACTCCTTTATGTACAGAAACATCCGTCTCCCTCCAGTGCCAAGGCCTCAATGTACTCCAAATAAATACAGCTTAAAATCTGTTTTCTTTTCTGCCGTGCTGTTGAGCTAGTCCCAAAGTGATCCATTTGTTATTTGTAATCTTTTTAGCGAGAAAATAAAAGCAGCAAAATGGGTTCCGGCAGTAGTTTCTTTAAAGTATCAACATAAATATGTAATTGATGGATTTACCAGTTCTTTTTGAAGTGTAGTTCATGGCTTAAATCACTATTTGAACTGAATTAATTGGGAAGCTACCAATGGACAATATCCGAACAGCTTGTTTTTTGTTAATACATACAGTTTATTTGAGAGAAATACTGCTGAGGTGTGGATTTTTCCAAACTCTGGGATGTTGGTTGGAATTTATTACAACTTCAGTACTGTGACTTCATGTTTTTATGGCTGTAAAGGAGAGTGGAAATGATGCTACATGGGATATAATTCGGTCACATAAGTTCCTAATCACCTGTCATCTGTAAATCTAAATTTGGCTTTTTCGACTTGTATTTTGTAACAATTTAGGTTATTTTGTCAGGCAATGTACAGCTATAAGCTTTAATGGTTATAATGACACAAGTGACACACACAAAACAAATATTATTTTTTTGTTCTTTTTTAGAAAAGATTGTATAATTATACACCAAAAATAAAAAAAAGAGTAAAAAAGTGGATTTGCTCAAAGTCATATTTTTTTTAATGTTTGTTCTATCCATCGTTTCATGTTCACAGCTTGAACCTTGGTATTGATTCTCCAAGTGTCTTCAGAGATAAAAAAAAAAGAAATATTCCAGCTCTCTTTCAGAGCACACCAACAGTGTCATGTGATGTTACAGTGTGTCTCATCTTCTCACGTTTCATACCTTTCCTAAAATGTTTGGGGTTTAGGTTTGGTGACTGTGGAGGGAAAGCCTTGTAAGTCAGCAATTCCTTCTCTTCTGTGGACTTCAAATAGACCTGGCTTCGCTTTGATGTGTGTTTAGGGTGATTGTCCTGCTGGAAATGAATCTTTATCCTCACAAATTCAAGCCAGTTGGGATGGCAGCTCTCTTCGGTTAATGTGTAGATAATCCTCTGCATGTCACAAATCTGGGATGTACACATGTGAAATTGGGTCTAGTGGTAGGTAGAAAGCTAAAAACACTATTTTGTTCCTGAATGGTAAATACCTAGCTCCTATGCAGTATAATGTAAATATATATTTAGGAATTTCCTCAGTATGCATTTGTATATTTACAGAAAATAGCCTTTTTTTGACACTGTATAGCTGATTGGCACATGTTTAGTTAATACCACCTATCAAGACAGTTTAAACTATAAAAATATATTAGAATGAAAAAAAAATATACAAGTGTATTTTTTTCTGATTTTCCATCAGTTAAGGTTGTTTGTGTGGGCAACTATATTTACCTGATGTCAGGGAAAGACTGTGATTATAGATAACAGGAACCAATGTGGACTTTTTAGGGGTGATAGAATGTAAAGAGTGGTGTCAAGAAACACTTGTATGTTCAAACCATCCATCTCCACAGGCGATTTTGTGGTACTATAACATAATATAAGTCTGCTATACTATACTTTACTATACTATACTATACTATACTATACTATACTATACTATACTATACTATACTATAACCACTTTCGCCTTTGCCTGTCGGAAAAATCAGTCTTTACTCATCAGGTTGCATGCCATAAAGATTGTTTCTTTGAACAGTCTCCAACTTTCATTGTACCATTAGTTGCATTAACCCCTCCTGCATGTGTCCCCTTCTGTAATCTTTTAATTCTGAAAATAACGTTAAACTTCTTGCATTCCTTACAAATAATCTATATGCCAGTGTCGGTGTTTGTAATCTGAAAGGGTTCAGCCAGAAAGAGAAGGCTGTAGCTTCAAACAGATAAAATGGTTAGTAATGTGACACAATTAATATAACATATTTTGCTGACTAACATCAAACATTTTGTTTATTGACACAAACCAAATGATCAAACTTCATTGTCATTATCATCATAACACTTGCTCGCCATAGTGATTACGTGTAACATGTTCCATCACTAAATTGCTCCTAGAATTCACCACCTCTGCACTACCTGGAATGTCTCCCTGACAAATTGATCACTGTCCTCTTGTTGAAACAGCCTATGGAGGTGAATGGATCTTCCTGTATTGATTGTCACTGATGCTGTTGAAGGTACAATCATTAACCCTGTCAGAGTGACAGATTGGCATGCAGTTCAGGCTTGAAGGAAGCCAGCATACGCAGCGCATCAAACACTACTTTGCTCACCTTCCAAATGGTCCATGCATTGTGTTGATGCCAGGAATGGTGGGTCGTCACTTGTCATTGGATGACCTGCTTGAAAGATGACAATGTCTAACTCATTGCTCATACCTCGCGCCTCGTCTACGCTGCAGTGCTGTTCTGGAGGAGCGCGTTTTCTGAGTTGAATGGTTGTCATTTCAGCTATGCCCTGGAAAACGATGCTCGCAGTGTAATGGAACATTGCACCTAGGTCACCAACACCCAAATGGAATATTGAAAAATGGAAGTGTCTGCATGTTGGGTGTCAGGTTGTCAGCTGACTCATTGCTTCTGGGGAATTATTAAACTCTGACGCACCAAGGAGATGGATGACGTTTTTTTGGATGGGTTGGGGGTGATGGTGGGGTGGAATATGATATCCAACTCATTTGTATTCAGAGCGTGCCTATTTGTGATGAAATGCATGTGAAATATTAAACAATTTCTATACAAAATGTTATATGTCTTTGCAGATGGCAGTCTCCTGAAGACTATTGATGGAGCACATCTGGAATGTGAGATTAAAAATCATCCAGTGCTGGCCTCCTTGATGCATCTTCTTCCAGAGAATGTCCTTATATCTTGGGATGAGAACATTCCCGGGATTGCAGCTTCTCCAACAGGTAAACTTCACATCACTGGGAAGGTGTTGGGTCAAAGAATAAGTGATACGCTCCCCTACAATAAGAGATGCGCTTTTAAGATGTTTTAAAATCTTTGACTAAAGGCAAGAATCAGACAAACGATCTACACAATGCGCTAATAGCTCCCAGCAATTTTAAATGTGCAGCGTTTCGTCCTGACAGAGACCTTTGTCTGAATGAGTCAGATCTCGGATCTTAGATTTTTAGTTTCTTCAGTCGAAAGCCTTAGTTTTCAAGACTAGAATACTGTTATGGTGCTTTGATACTCCTACATGTGAATATGTGGAACTGTAAGAATGTGAGGCAGCGTGTGGTTGCTAAAGCGCATCTTGGTGTACATTTAGCCCCTATTCAATGGTCGAAAACAATTAGAAAAACAGAACAAAGAGGTTATATAAAATAGAGATGGATTAATCGATATGTAACCTGACTCTACCCGACACATTCAGCACCTATCAGATGAAATCTTACGTCTTGGACTTATTTTTGTCCAGCTGTCAAAATAACACACACAACATTCGTCATGGTGTTTAATGGTGGCCTGTTCTTAAAACTTAGTTCCATCAGAAGTTGAAACGACTGCAGTGCTTAGAAAGTAAGTTTCTAAGGGGGAATGTAATGAAGTCTGACAGTGCAGAGCTATAATCATTGGGAGTCAGTGGGAGGTATGGTAGCTGGCTAATCCTCTTCATGTTCTGGGGCTGTGAGCAGCAGAGACCTAAGCTGCCTTTTAAGACCACAGCCACCAGTTTGATATTCACGCCGCATTCAGAAGAGTCCAACTCTGTGCTCCAGAGACAAGGGCTGCAATGAAACGCTTGATGGCTACATTACTCTTGAAGAGATTACAATCACACTGGCTATTTACTCTTTGTTGTGTCTGAGAGCGGTGATTGTGGACTTCACAGGAGTTCCTGCAAGCTTCATCCATTGGCTGAAAAGCTATCTTCAATCGTTTCTGATTCAATTTACACCAAGTATCCAGATGGAAACAGTTTTTGTTAGATCGTTGGGCACAACCACTGTTATCTCTCTTTGTGGTATAAATATTCCCGTGATTGGCATTAGGCAGCTTACCACAAATCAATAGAGTGTTTATTCAAATGGAGCAGTTCTTCGATGAGAATGACATAAATAATTGCATGCTTGATCATACTTGTTTTGTGTAGTGAAAGACCGGATTAGAAGTTAGTTTAAGTTTAGGTTAAGTTTAAACTGTTATACTATTGCAATCACTTTGTTAAGCTAAGTTCATACAAAAATACCTCTGAAACACCACATCAATGAGGAAAGCTGTTGGAAAGGTGTTAATAACAGCTTTCCTCATTGATTTGGTGGTTGGAAGTGTCAGTGGTTGTAAAGTGGGTCTGAATGCATTTCTGAATGTATAAAGAGGGTGTAATCAAACCACAAAAGTTGCAGAAGTTCATTTATAGCTCTTTTATGGTACTAAACATTCAATTTATATTTGCTGTCATTTACTAAAGGACCATAATAAGGGTTTTGTGTCACTACAGCTAAATATTGCACATTTAATATACAGATATGCAATATTATAAAGTATATGGAAGAAGGAAATGGGAATTTATACAAAGAGCAGCTGCACCCTGTTTACTCCTCAGACTGACCATCACTTTCAGACACAGAGAAAACTTTTTGTGAATTTTAACATAGATGGAAAAGCAGGTGTGAAATCTTTGGCACTGTAGTGTCAGACAGAGAGAGGTTGTGAGACTAGGCAAGTTGAAACCGTTATTGAGAGAAGCAGACGGAGAGAAAGACAGAAACACACATGAAGCGATGCCTTACACAATTTCTTTAGCAGAGCTTTCTGCTCAGCACCACTCAACAAACCATTCAACCAGTCATCTTTTGTTCAACATCAGGCTATTCAATATTTCATCACATATAGGCATTCTCTTTCAGGATGAATTTACTCTTGTCGATCCATAAATGTCTTTTCTTCAACAAATATTCAGTCCAGCGGGAGAATACATTTTCCTCTGTGACTCAGGCATTAGATCTTATTCACCAGAACTTTTTGAACAGTTATATATCGCAGCTCATTTGAGCCTGTAGTTTCAGTCTGGACTAAAGTCGTGGATGGACAGACTGATCGACATTTTGACATTGCTATCAACAGAACCAGCTAGTAGCATGGCTAATAATACAATACAACAACAAAAGAGAAGGTGAAGGTAATTTTTGGTCTGTGTAGCATTTAAAGTGGAGGGATTCTGGAGGCTAGGCTGAGGCAAACAAATTATTAAATAAAGCTGCCATGAAAAAGCAAGTGTTTCTGGAAAACAACCCTTTGGCCCTTAGTTGACACCACTGATAAAATAACATGGGGAAGTTTAGCTCACTTTCTCAGTGAACACACACACACACACACACACACACACACACACACACACACACACACACACACACACACACACACACACACACACATCCACACACACACACACGCAGTAGAATCAGCGTGGCCACAACACTGTGTCAAACCATGTAGTTTCCACTTGACCTCTCTCTTTTAGGTCTCTAGAACTTCTGGGATGCCAAGATAAATTTTCTGAGGATGATGGGAAATGTCAGGGAACTTTGCAAATGGGTCACAAAAATAGGGATATGGTGAAAAATATTTACACAACTCGTTTCGCACATTTTTTTCTGCTAGATGGTGATTTTCAGTTGCTTTTTCCCCCACAGTATTCCCAACAGAACAGACTCGCTGGGCTGAAAACAAACCAGGGGAGAAGAAAACCTATTTTAGACACAAGAGTACTGATATAATCATGTAAATGTCATGGCATGGCTGATGTGTTGGTGTCCGTGCTGTCACCAGGAGATGCTCTGCTGAGGCCTCAGCTGCTCAAGATGCTCCCCTTCACCCTGAGCAGACTGACCATCTCCCTCCAGCCATCCCTGGAGAAGTTTGAGAGCCAGCTGCTACAGCTCATCAATGCTGACTGCCAAAATACAGTAAGACCAGGCTTTTGTAATGCACACACACACACACACACACACACACACACACACACACACACACACACACACACACACACACACACACACACACACACACACACACACACACACACACACACACACACACATACACACACACAGACTCGATTGTCCATGCGCACAACCCATTAAGTAAAGTACCAGAGTTTGCAATGAGAGCTCAGCAATCACATCTGAACATCTATTGATCCTTATTCCATTCCATACACACTTGTACAGCAATACTTCATGTCTCACCTTAATTTTGCATCCAACATATATTTGGTGCACTTACAAGGAAAAAAGGAATTACGTCATACATACACGGCGCTGATACCATTTCCTCTGTGGTAACACTTCACTACTCTCCTCGAATTAAAGATGGCCAAGATGGCCTTGACACACCTCTGCCAAGATTATTTTCTCCGGCGTGATGCTTTCCTTTATCTCACTTTCCGTTTCTGTAGTGTGCAAACACAAGTGCTTTTACAGCTGTCACTGCAATTTAAGGCACATCACCTCCCAAACTAAATGGAGCTTATCTATTCTCCTCCCTTTTTCTTGTCTACAGAAACCCAGATGGTTAACCGTATTTGACAGGTGCGACTATAGACTAGCAATTATTTGTACAGTGGCATTGCATGGGCCCCTATCTGTTCACTTCAGCCTAAGTGAGATGTGTCTTTGGAAGGGATGAGAATTGATATGACAACGCTGTCACTCCGTATCTTTTTCTTGCTGCTGTTTGATACTGCAGGGCTGGATCATCAAACTCAAGCGTAAGGGATTGGGGGAGTGTTCAGAGTTTATTAAGAGGAGCAAATGTTAGGCTCTACTGCCTCTACCTTGTAATTTAAACAAAGTGCACCTTAGATTGAAGCAACATTTGCTCTAAGGAACTGCAGGTGGCTTTGGGTTTAGATGTTTATTTTGACGGCTGAGTGAACAATCTGCATGGAAAAGCCTGTGCCATAAACAGGTGGTTTAAGCTTTCATTGCCACTGTGGAGGTAAAAGTGTATAAACATAATGATACTTCCAAGATTTTTCAATTATATTGTGGTAATTTATCTTGAGGTTAAATCATAATGTTTTTTACAGCGTCTAAATTCAAATTGAATGCTCTTTTACAACAACATATTTAAAATGTATTTATTCAGGGCAGGTTGTACTGAGAAAGCACAACACAAAATGTGACCAACACCAAATGGCCACTTAAGAGACACACATACTTCATTCTGAATCTGAAAGGCAAATTGATTACGAAAATACATGATTTCATACACCTATTAACATTTAACACGGTGTTGATGCTGGCCAGTTTAGCATTTTTTTTTCCATTTTCTTCTATTCCCTTGAGTATATTATAGAGCGTGTAATGTTGATCCTGCCTTAGGCCACACTCAGACCCTTATGGGAGGCCAGTGTGCTTTCATGGGTCCAACTTTACTTCCCTTCCAGAACTGCCCACAGACCCTCAGGAGGGAGAGAGATCTGTAGGGACTTTCAAGCCTATTTAAATGTAGTTATATTTAAGGAGAGGCTTTATGACGATTCAGCCTTCCTTAACTCTCCATGCAGCCCTGCATCAGTGCAGTGAGTCCCAGCAATATGGAAGGAGTCTATGGAAGGGCCCATGGCAGATTATGTGACCAAAGAAGAAGAGGAGAGAGAGGAATGAGTATATTAATTAATATATATGGACACACAAGAAATTAAATTAGCTGGAGCACATTTTGGACTCTCATAGGGAACAAAATCCCCACTGCCAGCACCACCCTCAGGACAATGACCATTAAGGCCTCTAGGAGCTGCTGTTGGGACTTATGCCTTTGTCAGAACTGCACACCTGTCAAAGTCGTCCCATCACTGTACTGTTCACGCTACAGAGATTTCTGTCTTGCAGTTCTTGGGGTTTGCACACAATACATAATTGATCAGCAACAGGTCGTCACATATTACAAGATCACACAGATCAGACAAGATGTAACAAGGGAATGACACAGTCCAGGCAGTCATTGGTGTTTTTACTTGGCGAACAAACAAGGAAGAAAAAGAAAGTAATGCAGGTGAAAGAAGGGGTTAGAACGTGTGGACAGCAAGGATTATTTTTGCAATGTATAAGTTCCTGCTCATATTGTGGTTCAGCAAGGACGACTCGTTTACAAACAATAAAAAGCTTGTGTGTATGTATTCTGACAGAAAGTAAAGGCTATTATTGTGCCCGCTTCATACAAATTGCATGAAAAGACCGGGTTCAGAGAACTACCATGGATGACAGCAGAGGAGAGGAGAGGAGAGGAGAGGAGAGGAGAGGAGAGGAGAGGAGAGGAGAGGGAGAAAGCAGAAGAGTGTCTGTTCTCATTGGCTATAGCTCATTACCGGCTACCTGACCCCTCTGGCGACCCAAATATCTAGTCTACAAGATATCCAGCAGGCGTTAGTGATGTGCCGGCTAGCTGCTGGTTGCGTCATCGAGCAGTTGGTGACAGTTGCCATGGGGGCATGCGCTGATTAGCCTGTGATCTGGGGCTTTTTGTCAGCGATCCCCAAAATCCACTGACAAGTGGAAAATCAGGGCTAAAATCCTGTAGTGTGCTTAAGTAAAGTCAAAATACTTATCAAACTACACACACAGAGTCCCTAAGCAAACTGGGATGACTTTGTCTCATGTGTGCCTTAGTATAACGTATACTATACTTAGTATACTTGATTGAAGTCTAAAACAAATCTTAAATAGTACTATCTATGAAGCCATCCATTTCTACAGCTTTTCAGGGGTTAAATCACCGTCTTCACAGGCTCAGCAAAGTAGACCAGATGTCATTAGCTCTGGTCACACCCTCTGGTCACTTACTCTTACTCTACCAGGTAGGATATCTGGAATGTAATTATTTTGGTCACTAAACAGAGGTCATGACAATAGGCGAGTAAAATGAACAGTGTAATTATCTCTGTTGACATCCAGATGTTTGATGTTTGCATTGTGTACACATTTACTTGGGTAGACTAGTGGTAGTGGGTCGTGGCAGCATCCGGGTGTAAGGCAATAAAAGTTTCATTAGACAAAGTTGTGGCCCACAGAGTTGTTAGCTTTGTCTAATGTGAGGTAAGTGACAAGTTGGCATGATTCATTTTCACAAATTTCAGCTCTCACAGCTTTTTTTTCTTCTCCTCTGTGACATGCTCATTGAACATCCTTACAAACAGCCTAACGTGCGTAGATTAGTTAAATGTTCCAGACTTTTATAACTTCAGTGGTATGACGACATTCTCATGTCTGCGAGAGGTGTTAATACATGCAGGAGGCAGCTTGATTGCAGCTTTTAATTAAAGTGTGCTTGCATGTGTGTGTGTGTGAGAGAGAGAGAGACAGACAAAGAAAGAGTGTGTATGATCTGTGTGTGACCTTTAAAAGTGTGACTCCAGCTGGATTGTCATCAAGCTGTCTCTGAAGTGATGCTGACACCTCACCCGCCAACTCGGTTTTACTGTTGTGTGAGTCAGTGTGTGTGTATGTGTGCAGATTTCCTGCGTGTCTGTGCTTAAATTGTTATCGAGGCAGAAATGGAGTGACGAAAATGAAGAGGAATGGGGCGGTGGATGAATGTACAGTGCAGCATGAGACGAATCCTTTATGCTGGCTGCTAGTCTGACATACGGTCTTCACATAATCTCCCCGTAAGTATTGCTATTTTTAGCCCCACAAACTATCACAGAATGTGGCTTCTCTTTACAGTCCACTTCCCCATATATTAAACATCCTGTGCCCTAGTTGATGTGCTTTTCATGTTAACTACTGGAGTTACTTTCCATAGCTTTAATTGCACACTTTAATGAGCGCTAGGCTAATTCCAACTGTGCTCTTGAACCTTTTTAACACACTTTTTGACCTCCAATTAAAACACTACCAGTATTAATTTTTTAAGGTTGTCTGTCTTTTCCGCAAGATTTAGGGAAGCCAGGGGCTACATCACCTCAAATGACCTGTAGCAACCATTCACCTACTTCCTCAGTAAAAATCTATCATTCCTGATGAAAGGGTCTGAGATCTTGTCAGAAATTATGCAACATCTTGACTTGTGATCAAAAGATTTCAGAGAAGAGAAGACGATGAGGAGGAGGAGAAAGAGCAAGGAAGGACCAATGCCACGCCGCAGGCAGAACAAAATGCCGTAGCCGGATTTGATGAATGGAGAAAGACTCTGGCAACAAAGCTCCGGGAAGTTTTCATTTGTCCTACAAGAAGAAAACTCACTCAAAGTAGGACTGCCCCTGTGGACGTGGTACTATCAAAAAGACAAAGGAGGTTGGACATTTCTGAAATAGGAAGCGTCTCACACATTATTCTCTAAGGACACCCAGTTTGGCTACACCTCCAAATGTGCAAGCTGAGTGCCTTCCCCTTATCATAATTAGGCCTGTAACCACTGCAACCATGGCAGTGCAAAGGAATAGGGTTTAATTCACTGGGCTCACATCAAATATTCATGAAATGCAGGACTTTGTAATGATTGACGATCCAATGATTAGACGAAATAGACTTGGACTGGTTATAGACCCTATAAGTCAGACACGACAGAGAATGCCCAGCAGTTTAATGAGAATGAAAGGTAGATTCACAAACTCTGAAAGTCTTAAAGTCACTGCCTTTTTCCTTGGTTTCTCCCCTTTTGAAGTATTGTATTTGTAGAATCTGATCAAAAAAGCGAACAAAGTGACCTCCAGGACACAGTTAAGAACACTGTGAGACAAGATCCATCAATCACTGGTGGGATCTCAGCTATTCTAAGTTTCGTATTATTTGAGAGTCACTGACAAGGGAGTCACCAGACTTTTTGTCAGGGCAAATGGCAAGAATGTAAGCCATGCCAGACAATAAAGTTGTTCTTTTTGAGTCTATGGCAAGGGAAATCACACATCCAGCTGATATGGCATTGTTCAACAAAAGCCCTGTTTTTGTCATCTCATCCCAAATATAACTTAGGCTGTATTCACTGTACTCACTGACTGTTTGGCGATCATGAGAAGCCATCTTGCCAGGTTTCAGGTGTTTCAGAGTTTGATTAACCAATGGGCACCACTGTTGGTAGTAATCCTACTTTTGAAAGGATTGGTTAATCACCTTCCAATTATGTTTTTGAAAGTGCCTGCCCTTTTATAGTTTCCAAGGACGACTTTTAAGATGGTTTAAGAGGGTATGCTGAATATTGCGAAAGAAATTAAGAAGACAAGAAGAGTTTGCGAATGGGAAATGGTGGAAAATGCCCTGGTTGGGAGGTTAAAGCTCCACGTCTTCTCTTTTGCTGTTCAGTGGTGTAACATGATGTAACACAAACAGGCCATGAAATGAAACTCCCACGCTGCTGCTTATTGTTGCAACAATTGATTTCATGTATGCAGCCTTAGTTATTTGGGAAATCAACTGGTCCCTATGGCACAGACCTTTTGATTACAAACAGAATTAGGTTAGATAAACTATTGATCAAGGAAAATGAGTCAGACATCATTTATTGATTGATATTAGGCCTGCATCCTTGACTGTCAATGCAAACGCATTAGTACCAGATACAGATTATTTAACACAATAACATCTGAAAATTAGCTCTTACTCACCTAACACTGGCTGTTTTGTTAATGTAATGTTGAAGAAAAGGAGTGATATCAATGCCTTTCTGTATTAAATCATTACGTGTGTGGGAATAATATTTTCCTAGAGCCAAATGTTTGCAGTGCATCATCATCATGATCTATGTAAATTTGCACTGCTTGTAAACTGCACTGTGTCAACTCCAGTAATTACCTTCTATTTTAGTGAGTACAGAAGGAATCCCAATCCAAAGGTAAATGTCACAACTAGTTATCATGATGAACTACAGTGGTTAACTTACCAAGTTAAATGGTGTCAAGAGCACAACCTACATACCACAGATGTAGCAAGACAGAGGCACAAAGCATTTCTAACACATTAGATGAATCATCAAAGACTGAAAGTAGTCCTAAATATATGTATTGTTTCTTCCAGTTTGAGTAACTGCTAACAACTACAAGGGACAGACATTTTGGGAAGCTATGAAAGCATTTTAAATAAATGGAATAATATATTTGT
The DNA here is from genome assembly GCA_963678695.2 of Diplodus puntazzo. NCBI lineage: Eukaryota > Metazoa > Chordata > Actinopteri > Spariformes > Sparidae > Diplodus > Diplodus puntazzo. Next base: position 11,510,463 of record OZ023165.1, on the reverse strand, counting down.
GACCTGTTTTACCTTATTCATTAGGTAAAAAGCGGGCTTGGAGTTGAGTGCTAAGTCGGAACACATTAGGATGGACTTAAGAATTTTATGTTTGGACTTTCCATGCAATTTTCTTGAAAAGTATAATAAATATATAATGATACCAGCCTTATTCTTTAAAGTTATGTTTCTAAAGTTAAAGTTTTGAGATTGCATGTTTGTGTTCTGCTGGGACTTGTTGTTGGACTGTACCAGCCTTTCCAAGTGGAAGCAGTAATGTGCTCATGGTGGTGTAATATGTGCAGTGGATGAAAGTGACATGAGATATGTTATGCTTAGGGACAAGAGGTATGAAATAGGAAGGGGAATAGGAAGGCAGCAGTATGTGTGTGTGTTTGCCTCAATATTTTTGGTTGTGAATTATGGGAGTGTTTCAGCAGTAGGGCAACAGTGATTTATCGGTGGAAGCGCTGTGCCAGTTAAAATCTGTTAAGGAGTAGGGGAGTGGGAGGATGAGAGCGGCATGCTAATGATGCTGCCACTGTTTCTTGCCATGGATGACTCACCCGCAATATGGGGGAGCTAACATCCACTGTGTGGGTAGCAACACATACGCGCGCGTGCGCACACACACACACACATACACACATATATACACACACACACACACACACACACACACACACACACACACACACACACACACACACACACACACACACACACACACACGCAGACACCACAGACACGCACATGTGTAGGTCAGTGTCCTGACTGCTGTGTTATCAGTTGGTTGAAACAAGGAAAACGACAAGTTAACAGCCAACTGGCATCCTCTCCCTGACTATGTGACAGATGTTTAATAGTCACAAAAACCTGGGGAAGCATTTTTCTTTTGTTTGTTCATTTTCAAAGCTAAGAGACACATGCCAGAGTTGTGTAACTCACTTGGTAATTGGCTCTGACAAAACTCATGTGGGACATAATTTCACCTGCTTTCTCTCTCTCACACTCTTCTGCTCTTTCCCTCTCACACACTCACACACACCCCTGGAGATGACAGTTGCCATCTGTAGGGTTATTATTATCTTTTACAACAGCCTACACATTGATTTCACAAAGTACTGACAGGAAAAGTTATTGACGAGCTGATGGTTTATAATGGTGCAACACAGACAAAGAAAATCTACCTTGCTAAAGCAATGGAGCACCAAGCCCAGGTGTTTTTATCTTTGATTATAGGAAGGCTTTTATGGCTATTAGCGCTTCCAGCTTGTCGTATTTTATTGAATAGCTGAAGACATTCAAGCGCAAGAGCTAAGAAGAGGACAAATTTGACCAGAAATAATAGGGCCACCAGTAATTTCTTCTCAGTCAATAACAAAGATCATCTTTGTTCATACTCTTGCCTGTTACAAATGCATTCTTAGTCTGACTCTCTCAATTTAACCTCTTGTTGGTTTGATATGGCCTTGACTTCTTTATTGTAAGGGTTCCCAGAGAACCCAATGCTGCAGTATTTAAAAATACTGATGATTCCTAAGTAAACAATTAATAAAAAAAATAGCAAAAAAAGTTTGAAGGCTTAACTTTTCCCACATTTTATTTTACTTAAAAGCTTTCTTGTCAGACTAAATGGGCAAACAGTCATTTTCATGCTACATTAACAATACGTGAAAAAAAACATCTGGATTTTTTTTTGCCAAAAAATATGCATATACAGTATATAACTATGCAGAATGTGCCTTCTCACTTTATTCCAAAACAAATTCCATGACTCTGGTCATCTAGCTGTTAAAGTGAATTAAGGTGATGCTAAATGTATGTTTGCCAAAACAGTGACATAACTAATGTTTTAGGTCAATTAGACCTCAGACTAATTGAACTCTCTATTAGAAGGCTTTGGTCTATATTAAATATTATTGAATATAACAGTATTTGGATATAAAACTTTGTGTATCACCCAAAAGTCTGGATCTAGATGCTGTGTACTAAATTAAAATATACAGATTAACAAACTGAAGAGACTGCCAAACACAGGATCTGAACTGCTAAGCAGAGCTAATGCAGATTTTCTGTTGCGGTCAGAAAAATGTTATCAGTTCAAACTCATGTTTATGGACATGTCTCATAAAGTTAGGGAGGTTAAGTTCAGTATCTTTTTCACCCAAGAGTCCACCACTCTAAACAAAGCAAAAGTGAATATAAAGACCAGTAAAATAATTCACAAGTTGAGAAATACAATACAATATGTGTCTGTCCCCTGCAAACCCTGCCTAATAAAACCCTAATATTAGATGGAACATACCCTGAACATACCCCATCTGCTGATGCGTTTCTGCATTTTATTGCTAGATGACTATCCTAGTAATTTAGGGAATAATTTGGGATGTTAATCTCAAATTCCCGAGGAGGCACAAATATCCAAAACAGAAAAGAAATACACACACAGGTGCCGCACACCCTCTATAACCTCTTTCGTGTTTGCATATGTGCGCACTCACAAATAGACAGCTACCAAAGACAGGGCACGCACAGATAATCGAATATAGTGTGAGACAATGTGGGTGATCAGACATGAGAAGGAATATTAAAAATGATATTGCCAAGATAAGTTAGAGAAGATGTAATTGGCCTGCTCTCTCACATAAACATGAAGACATTTTGCCCTAAGTGAGATGATGATGGCAGGTAATAGCTGTGTTATTCAAGTTTCGTCCAGACGTGTGCAATTGAATCTGTTTAGACTCCATATGTCTGTGAGTTCGCTTTCTTCCCTTGAAAGAATCGGTAGAGCATCTTTTAAAAATGGTTTATGTGGAGAGCTTTAGGATGCGTCTCAAATCACTTCAGTCACTTTTTCTCATCACTGAGAAGTATAGGGCTGCATGAACCGCAGCTTCTTTTGTTCCATTTTTTAGCGTGTGCAGTGCACAGATGTCACAGTGAGATGACAATAAGACAGTGTACTACATGCAGTGCAGTAGGTTGCGAATAGAGAGTTTTTTTGATACATAATTACGACTTCAGTAAGTAAAACTCTAGCTGAAGTGCTTGTCGGTTGTTAGAACTGCTTCAGAAATCCCCTCCCACCACATTCATACCAACATTCGGAATTGGGGGAGGCTGAGTCAACAGTTTCTAAAAGTTTCTAAAATCGACCATCAGACTTTCAGAGCCCCTTCACCAAGCGACCCGCCTGGTGCGAGGAGTTCACAGAATAAGGGTTTGAACTGTCTCGAGCTCTCTTAAAATTCTCTGTGCAACTATTCCTGCAACTTTTTTTGCATACAGTAGTACAGTCCTGAATTTAAACAATTATCTCGCCTTCTGTTTTTTCAATGCGTGTCATGCACAGCAGTTGGCTCTGTGTTTGCCTTCTGTGTTTTTGTGCTCCTCCCCAACCTGCTTTTCCCTCCACACCCGCCCCACATCGGCCTCGTTAGCCCTGCCCTGTTCCCAGCAATTTCCCCTCAGCTCCCCTCCTATCCTCCTGTCTCTTCACCTCATTCCTCTCACCTGTGACCCTCCGCCTCGCCACCCTCATCCCCATCCCCTCATCACTTCAGATTATATTTAATGCTGTATTTAATGTTTTCTCTTGGATTGTCCCTCTTTACGAGTTCAGAAGTAGTTCTTCTGACATCCATTGTTTACTTTTGTGCGCTATTTGACATCAACTTGGCAACTACCCAAATTTTCTCAGACTTTCCAAGTTGTCACCCAACTTAAGAGGGCATTCACAAATATGGTTTTCCAATTATTCCGACACCACATGAAATCCAGTTGTCAATTCTGTAGTAGTTGAGTTGTCTGTCCTGTTTTCCTGTTCCTGAGGTTTTTTTTAAACAAAGTTCTGCGATTGAACCGTCTGCTTACCATTTATGCGTTTCGGTCCACATCTACGCTCTCAGTGTGACAGGACCACCATGTCACATGTCATGTGGTACAAATTAGTTCTTTGTCCCTGGCTGTCTAAATGTTGATTTAGAGATTTCTCCAACTTTGTATACGATTCTCAGTAAATCAAAGGTTTTAGGGTCGATTTTAAATTATGAAAACAGTTTGGCTGCAACTTATTTAAAGTATTTACAGTATGATATCAAAGTTTGGTAGAAAATACTGAAGAATGTTTCTTTCTAAGCTGATACATTGCAAGCAGCGCAAGCTCTACAGTACATGTTCAAATTAGTGTTTTCGACCAACAGCCCAAAACCCAAATAGTGTAACCCTTGCCTGTCTCAAAGACATTCTTTGGTGTTGGATTTGGACCGCATCCCATATTACAATACTGCTAGTAGGTAACAGGCTACAGAATCCCTTTGGGCTCCTGACCCTCTTATTGATCAGTGGCACTAAGCCTCGTCTCGACCGTTTATGAAGTCCCTACTCAGTGATTACAGGGTCAAGACCCATTTGCTGTGTAGAGCTTCTCTTGTCCCAGCTGGAGCTATTAAAGAGGGCTTGCTCTCTCACTTCATCCCTTGCCCTTTGAGCACAAAGAAATAACCTTCAGTAAGTAATTTATCCTCCTCTTAAAATCTACACTAATTTTCCTCAAACTTGCACAATGAAGCAGCTACTTCAAATTTCTCTATTATTTCTAAATTCCATCTAAATGACTTTCTCTCTTTTTTTTAGCCCCTCAGTTTTATTCAAATGACATGGTCCCCAACTGAATGAATTTTGCTTACTAATATTCCATCGTCAAGCCTCTGCCTTCCGCTGCCACTGCCAGCAGTTGCACCGCTAAATTGAATAAAAGGCTAAAAGGCGCTTTGTTGTTAATATTTTGAAAGTGATAATGCCATTTTCAGGTGTGAAAATGTCAGTGTGTCCACTTTTGTACTTTTCTTCTGGATTGAAATCAGATGAGGGAAGGAGAAAACAAAAACAACACCCTTCCTTCAACATAAAAATCTGTCTGAGTTAATGCCGTTTATGTGGACTGGAATCACATGCAAACCTCTTCAGCGAACGTCATGCGCTACAATCCCCCACAGCAACGTACAGGCTGTATTTTCTGGAGGGTTTTTTTTCTTTCCAAGATAAGGTGTGTTTTTCCACCAGCGTTATCGCTGACTTGCTGGTGAGCACTTTATCCCCAACACAGATTTCAAAGGAGTATGGCCATTTTTCCTTGAGATTGCAGACACATTAAAATGTGGGTTTTGCAGTTTAGGAAACACTTCTGTTGAGGCCATGTTCGTATATATATTCAGCTTTGGCCTTGCTCTTGACTCAGTGCCATGAGAGTAACCATCATAGATCGAAACGTTTTCTCCCAGTTTATTGTTTTTACAGCAGGAAATGTTTGGCAAAGCAGAATGTTTAGTTTCCCTTATACAACGCCCACATCGGGGCGACTCGTCTAATTGTAAGACAAAAACCCACCCCCAACTCTTCTCTTATAACACACGGCTTTTGTTTACTCTGTTAACAAAGCCCTAAAACAAACTGCCTCCAAAAGCATGCAAATTAGTCTCATTCAGCCTCCCCCTTCCTTTTCCTTAAGTGATACAAACAGTGTTTAGGCATGTTAGCCCCAAAGAACTTCAACTCTTTCTAACCCAGGTGTCATGTGCACATTGTGATTGCTGAAGGGAGCGTGTTGATCAGTTACAGTGCCGCTGCCAGGTTTAGCAATTCTAGGAGCAAGATCTGTGGGAATATCACAATTTGACATAAGAGCGGGAGACAACAAGCTTATGTGTGTGTGTGAAAAACAGAAAGACACACCCACGTGGCACCGGTGCGCTCATCACTCAGAAAAGTCTCTCTTCTGTGACTCTGGAAATGGAGTATAATTTAACTTCGGGGCCATTTCATTGTTCCCTTTAAGCTTCTTAGCTCTAAAATATTCATATTTCAGGCGAGGGAGGAAGAAATCTGTGACGGCAGCAGACAGAGGCGAGAGGAAGAAGAAAGAGGACTGCGAGCGAGAGATGGTAGAGGTAGAGAGAGAGGGGAACTGACGGAGTGAGTAAAAAAAAGAGCAAAGAAATAAATGAAAGACGAACTGAGGGGGGTTGAGAACAGGGATGCAGAGAACAGAGCACAGCACTGTAACCGATGTTCTCCTATAAACAACTTTCTCTCTGTCTTTCTTTTATTTTCTCTGGAAAACACTTGATGGCAGGACCTGTCCGACGAGATACAAAGCCGTTTCCCTGTCAACTTCCATAGCTCTGGCTGCAGCGGAGAGCAGACAGACAGTGTAGGAGATGACACAATCATAATTATAATCTGGATGTCACTGAAAGCAATTATTTAGAGATATCTTGTCATACTTGCGCCGCTTGCCGCCGCTGGCTGAAAGTATGGTTTTTGTTGGATAGGTTAATTTAGAGACAATGTAATGTTTTGTTTGGAAAAACTACTCACAGCTGTTTCACCATGGCTGTGCAGCTTGCTGTAAGTGATCTGACATCAGATAAAAGGTAAAGTAGGATAAGGCTTTATTCAGCCTGAAAAACATTTCTATGTCCAAGTTGCGTGTTATAAATGAAAAAAAAGAAGAAAATAAAGGAAAGAGAGGTGCAATGTAAAAAAAGTGTATCCATATGAGCATAGAACTACGTATAAATCTACAAAAAGGTGCAGCTATGTGTCAGTGTTACAAATGTTAGAAATCTCAAGTGCAGAAATATAAAGTGTGAATGAAAAACACTCTTTGAGCTGAGCTATGAAGTGGTGCTTAAAAACTCAAGTAGAAAAACAAAAGAAAACAGACGAATAGAAACAGCCAGTTGATTTTGAGCGTTATGGTAATACAATGCAACGAGTACATTTTATTTATAGAACTCAATATCTCAAATCACAATTTGCCTCAGAGGGCTTTACCATCTGTACAGCAAACCACACCCGCTGTTCTTAGTCCCTCGATTTGGATAAGGAGACAAAACTTCACCCGAAACACTTTTTAACAGGGAAAGAAATCTCAGAAGAGGGATCACTCTACCCGGACAGACAGAAATGCAATGGATACAAATCACAGCACATAATAATGTAAAAAATATAGATAAATGTGGATTGTTGAACAAATATGAAGTCAGTGTATCCAGGACGATGACAGGTAGGATCTGAGCCACACAACCTCCTCGCCGCCAGGGAGAACTGGAAAAGAGGACAGGGCACACAAACACATAGGAGGCAGCGCAGCATTCACACAGAGAAGAGACACAAACAAACACATGAGGGAGAGAGAGACATGACGGCACGTAAACTAGGGAGAGGGGAGGAGATGCTGGGGGATGATGGTCCCATTGTAGCTTTGTAGCCTGGTTCCAGACCCAAGTCTATTTTTAATTCAAATGGGTTGGTGTTCGCTCGTTTGACGACTGTTTCCTTGGTTAATGAAACAATCAGAGCGTTGTGGGCGAAATTAAGGATGAAGACATCATCTTCCTATCCATAAGACAAGTGTGGATAAGACTGACACAGCTGTACAGGTTGTTGTTCATATTTCCTCAATCAACAGCAGGTCTGCAACATGATTATCGATAAATATGCACAAGTGTTTCACGGTTTATTGATTAACTGTTTAGTCTTTAGAATATCCAAAAATTGTAAAAAATGCCCAGAGCAAGGTGACTTCTTCAAATTACTTATTTTGTCCAAAACAAGGCTCTTCATTTACATAAAGAAAAGCAGTATATGCTTAGATTTAAAGGTCATTTTGTTTTGCAGACACATCTTTAAAAAACAAAAAAGGCATCTACAGAGCTTGTAGAAAGGTGCAGAATCAAAGTATCTCTTTTCCTTAAAAGGTTTGTCAGCTAATAGTTTAACATTGTTTCTATGGCGTGGTATCTGTGTTTTGTCAGCAGTTTGGTAGTTGCCAGTTGGTGGAAAAAAACACAAGAATGGCTGAGTTCTATAGCGTGCGCCCAGCATACTGTTCTGCCTTAATGTTAGCTAGTTAACGTTAACCATGTTAATGTTAGCTAGCTTTCGCAGTGTTAATGTTTGCTAACCTTTGCTAGCTTACTATAGCAATGTTAGCTTACTGTGTCGTAATGTGAATGAAATGGAAGTGACGAGATGGAATGCCACATTTAATGGCTGAATGTTGTCAATAATACCTTAAAGAGACTGGAATCAGCCAATGGTTGACATTTTTGTTTGAAAAATGAATGGAACAGTTTATCAGTTGCCAAAAAGTTGGCAATTAATTAATTTGACATATCAGTCAGTCGTTTTATTTTTGCAGCTCCTAAAAACCGTAAGTCTAATACTCCGTTTTTGTCAACTGAACTTGACATTGATGGATAGATTTTACAGTCATTACTGATTGGTCAGGGAAACACTACTTTCCTCCCAAACAGACAGCAGCTAAAGGCCAAACAGGGCGGGCAAATTTGGACTTTCCCCAACAAAAGTCATAAGAGATAGCCAGTGAAATTTCATCCATCTGAAATTGTAGCCCTAGATTCCATTGATGGCTGATTTAGAGTGTCGTCAACCCAAGAAAATTCTGTCAGTGTCAGGAATCTAGCTCCAAAACATAATCAGACTGAAACGGCTGCAAATTGTCACATCAACTGAGTTACATTACAATGTTTTATTCAGGAAGGTCATTAAGTGTACAAATTCTTTTACAAGTGAGACCAGAAAACAAATCACATATGTTCAACATCAATAGAGAATCCATAGATATATGATAATGAGTTCATACGTCCTGATATTGTCAACAAGATAACGTAGTTTTCCTTTCTTCTCTTTTAACTTGCAAAGCCTCACCTTAACTGTGTGGTGCACACACAGGGATTTGATGTATATTGTTTGTTTTTCATCATTTTCTCTGGTAATTAGTAATCATCCGGCGCGTGCAAACAGCGCAGTCCCAGGTTGAAACGTGTGATGTAAGCTCCACCGTGAGGACACATCTTACTCTTGGCACTCAGACAACCAGCGTTAATTGAAAATGGGGCCTTAGCCTATGTGATCCAGCAGGAAGACAGTTATGTAACACTCCCAAAGCCAGAAGAGAGCTGACACGATTCAAAACAAACTATACATAGAGCATTGGATTAGTGAGTCACTGCGTCCTCTAATAGGTAAATAAAAAGTAAACTTCTGCAAAACACTCCACAGCGGAGCAACATACAGGGCCTTGTGAGTGTTCATTGTGAAAACCTAGAACACAGCTCACATTTTCTTTCACCTGTCCTGCTTCTGTTCTCAATATGCCAGAATTACACTAATGTGTACCAGTATGGATCCTTCCTGCCAAAAAAGAAAGCACTTGAGTTCAGAAGAGCAGATATTTTAGTTGGTACTTTTTAAAAAGGAAACTGAGAATGGAAGGAGTTGCTTGAGATTACGACAAACCCCCAAATCTCCCAACCTCATCACCAAAAGAAAAATATGGTACACCGCTGAGTGCATATCGGCCGTTGCTTGTGAGAAACGGAGCGACGATAACAAGAGGAGAGTAGATCGAAAACAGGCAGACAGAGAGAGGGATGGAGTCTGTCGGTGTGGAGATGTAGCGTGAGCTGAGCAGCAGCGAGCTGCGGCGTACGTGGGCTGTACAGTAGCCAGGCAGGCTGGTCGGCTGCTCCTGCTCCCGCTGATTTAAAAGGAAAAACCCAAAGCTGAATTGATATGCTAATTTGATTGAGAAGGTGTGGGTGGATATGGGGAGGGTTATGAGCAGCGAGAGGGACAGAGAGAGTGAATGACAAGAAAGGGAGAGTGGGAGTGAGAGATGTGATGGAGAGAGGGAGAAGACTGAAATGAAACAAATGGGAAGGAGTGGGAACGGGAGGCGAGCTCGGCATGGCTCCGTACTTTAAGGTTCGAGAGTTCACAGTCAATCACCGAGCAGTTATTAGTGGCAGCAGCTACAGTGTGGCAGTACAGTCTCAGCTGGCGCCTGCTGACACTTTAAAGCCAGGGTGCCCATTTGACACACAATTGTTTTATTAATATAGTTTATTACAGTTTATTACAACTTGTCTTTTATCTTTGTAATTAAATCCATCGTTTTATCACTCAGTAAACATTGGACTCAACAAAGTAACTGCTGCGATTGGGCAACAACGAAACACGGACATGGAAGATCACATAAACTGAGCCAGGACCTAAAGTCAAACCCCAAAAGTTGGTAATAATCGAACAGCAAGGTTTGTGAGCACAACTGCAGTTATGTTATGTTTGGTCAGAGCATTCGATGTGTAAGCTGTGATGGAGATTTACATGCGCATCTGCATTTTCATTTCCATATAAGCTTGGCTAACCGCTGAGTTTGTATACAATCTGTGTGGCTGCGTTTTTGGGACAGTGAAATTAACTCTGGGTTGTTTTTTCAGTTGGAAATGCATGCTCAAGTACTTTGCACGAAACTAGGAACAGTAAAAGCACGCTAAGCTAACTTGACTTATACCAGAGACAATAACACCTGGCTGTGAAAATGGGCTGACTTGTCATATTAGCAACAAGTACCCAGTTGACAACTTTGCAAACACAGCCAAACATCAAGCAAGCACAACAACACAAGACGTTTAACTTGTCAAAGCAGTTATTATCACTTATGATTCAACAGCAACGGGTCCAGCTCGGCATCCATATGCAGCTTTTTATTTAGCGTAGCTGTCGCCAACAGCTAAAAAAACATTTTGAGACTTACTTTTACGGCCGATTCCATTGCCTGCTTACCTGTCCGAGTCAGCTAACAGAGCCAACTTGCACTTACAGTACAAAGCGGTTAAAGGTAAAAGTCATTGAACGCCGTAATTCACAGAGAGTTGAGGCAGAGCAACCGGAGGACATGAAAGGAAAAAACAGAGAACATTTTTGTTATTAAATATGATCCAGTTTCACCAAAATTACAGATCGTCATGTTTCTTTACTGCCGTAAAGTATACTGAGTTTCGACCAGCTATCTGAAGTTACATGCTGAGAGAGTACATTCATCGTGTTACAAGTGACTATAACATTAAAATGATTCTGAACTGTTATTGTAAGGTGACAGAGATACATTATGTTGGTTTAAAGCATCCTTATTAGTTTTTTCTAAAGCATTCATTGTTTTTTTGGTACACTTGTGGGCAGCAGACCAAAACACTGACATATTCTTGCCTTATGCATTTTATATGGCAAACATGTTGGCCTCCAGTGGAATAGAAGTCCAGTATTCACTCTTGTTGTAACTCTAGTGACTGTCAAACCGAACCACTGAACGGAAAGATGCTAGAATACTCTATATAATTAAAATATGAATATAAATATAAATGCAGAGTTGAGGGGAAAGGGGTCGGGTCACCATCTACAAGTGACCCTTAGTTCGTTATCCACAGTGATTTGACCCAGTGGTGATATAGAATAATGGACTGAATGTTGTCTAAACACAAGAAGACGTGCAGGAACTTTTACTGTTCCTAAAGTTGTAAATGTTTTTCATTTTAAAACAAATTGATTGAGGTTTTATACCCGGCCCCCGACAGTGTTATTAGTAATGATAGGATGACCCCAAGTATAGCAATAAATTGATTGAAACTGGTCTTATTCTCTGAAAGTCATGAAAACAAACACTTAATGACATAATTGCTACTGTAGGTTATTACATTTGTGGATCCATCTCTTTTACATGCCCCTTAAGTATTATTATGTCTCCTAATTAAATTAATTATAATAGTACTCAAAACAAGGTCACAGTAGGAAGCGTTTGGACTTGTGTGTGGTCCTTTGTGGTCCACAACTTGTTTAGATTCTGTCAGAAAGAACTGAGTCAGCAATCAGATATACTCGCTTCAGATAAAAGAAGATAAAGATTGAACAGAAAAACTGGGTTAGAATGCCATAATTAATGTAGAATAAGATGGAAAAGAAGAGATCCACAGAGGAGATACCATCATCCATATTGTTTCTAACATAACATGTATCTTGGATTTATATAGTATTACAGTAAGTAGGACATTCTCTATTTTGATATACAACAGATCGTGTTTTTTTTTATGGACTCATTTTTAGATATGCTACTTACTAGGAAACAAACGAACTTGCAAACAAATGCATGGGATATAAATTAATTGTAGTTATTTATATTTGGCCCCCATGATCTTCTGTCATTCTTGCATAATTTCATAACTCCAGTGATCTTCTCATTGATTCATAGAAACAGCCCGGACCAGAAGGTGCAATGAAAACAGTTGTCATCCAGGAAAGGAGGCTTCACGTCGGGGTCCACAATGGCTGGTGTTTCCTCGACAAGCCCCAAGTGGTGGTGCTGGAGCCCCTAGCCTCGGGGGCCAGAGGCCGAGCAGACAGCGCCTCCAAACAGAGCACCCTGACCAAGGACAGGTGAGCAGAGGAAACACAGTGGAGCTGTTACTGCTACAGGAGATGGTGGAGCTTAAAGTTAAAAAAATTATATTCAGTCATTATCTACTCAGCCCGTGAGTGAAGTGTGGAAGTCCCAAAAAACATTTCAGGAGCTTCATAGCACAATATTGTTGCAGCCAGGGACTTGTTTTAAAATGTAACCAAACAACCACAAAAGAAGAAAAAGAGATGAAACTTTAAGATTGCAGCTGCAACCATATAAGGCAGGAGTGGTCATGAAAAAGTTTTTTGAGAATGAAAATGATGTCAGTCATATGCTGTGGCCCTTACATTCAAAGGGTTAGAACACCGCTTTTCCCTGCAACATCAAACAAGATAAAAGACCAGTCCCAATACACCATTGACCCTACCACTTAGCACTACCCCTCTGTTTTGCGCAATCACATCTCGGGCTGTGGTGTCCTGATTTCTTTTGGGCTACATGGCCCAGTTGGAGTTTTTTTTCAAGGAGTTACTTCAAATTCTGTTGTTTCAATGTATTGTGGTCCTATTATTTTCTAGCAACAATAAAACGATCATTTGACATATTTCATTGTTCTCCCATCTGATGGTGTATGAGGCCTGGCAAAGTTGCTGCATTTGATACCGCTCCTCTAATATTTGGGTAGACCGTCAGGATAGTGGCACGGGTTGCTAATGTTAGCCTAGCACTCGGAGTGGCCAGGTAATAAGGAAGTGTTCTTTTTTATTTGATGACTTTGTTGATAGGGTGAAGTAGTGAACAAATTGGGAGTGTCCATGCTTTTACTATATCCATCACATAAATGGAAAAAGGCATTGTGATTATAGCAGAATTGCCGCAGAGATGCAAGAGAAATCACCACGGCTTATTTAAAGTGTCTGGTTGCATCTGATCTATCACTGATTCATAGAATATCCATACAGTAACTTGGCTCTACATGTCCAGTTCGAGCCCCACTCCAACCATTGGACAATCGTAATTTATCGGGGTAAACCACTTGAGTTGTGTTGTCTCGTTTCCAAGGTGGTCCAAATACTGATTCTTATAGCTCAGGGTACTGGTACTGCTACTTTTCAGCAATTTTAAAGTGAGTGAAGTATTATAATTATAATGTTAACTGGTCATGTCTGCCTGATACCTGACCTGCTTAATAAGTTCAGCGTCTCCACAATTGCTAAAAGCTTCATGATAATAATGCTAAATATTTGCACAATTTGTAGTTCGCTGCATGTATCAAAGGTTCTCTGTCCATTACATTCCAATCAATTTAACTGAAATTTGGTACGCAGCAGACAGTCACATTAACTTTAATGATGACCTTTTATGATTTAGGTTAACACACACTTACATTTTATATAGGTAATATAGATTTTGTATGAGACCTTGTAAGTAGTCCATTGACCTTTCTAACAGAACAAACATTGTATGCTTGATGAAGACCTTACATGTCCAAATTCCACATCATAATTTACACACAGTTCCATGACATACAAGCTTCCACTCTCGTAAAACAGCCTTGCAATACATTTCAGTGCGTGTTTCCACTTTATAACCAATCAGGGAGATATGGCTCCGGCTTGTACCCCTGGGTTTTATTGAGATATCATGACACTCGATACAGTGGATTTGCTGGTGTAAGGTCACCGGTGTCCCACTTATAATAAAACACTTGGATTGAATAGTTTTTGCATGTCAGATGGAGAATAAAGCTGGACTCTGACCCAAGGTGATGGTGTGTGAGATTGCATCACCTTCACCACATCCCAAAAGTGCAAGGTCAAGTTTATTAATAGAGTGCTTTCAAAACAAACAAAGCTATGTTGAAGTGCCTCACAACAAACATGATGAGAAAATGTGAAATAGCATTGTTAAGACAATCCAAAAATTCAGGTCCTCAGATTCAGGATCAGAGTTGGTCACTTCACTTTGTTAATGGATCAGTAGCGACTGTAAAAAAGCCAGATCCTCTCAGATACCTTGTGCTTTGTAACTCACTGAGCTTTGGGAACACCAGCTGTCACAATTACAACCACCTTTAATCCCTTGGAGTGTTACCTCCTAACATAAATGTTGTGATCGCCTGAACCCTGACCGCTACGAGTAAAGAACAGCCAGCACTTTCAATTAATGACTTGACATGGTGCATCAGTGAGCCACCAAGCAGAACTGCTTTGGGTCGAAAAATAAAAAAAGGTTTTTTTTGTGCAGGTGTGTCACGCCTGTGACTCAGAGTATTTCAGTCCTGTTCCTGGGGGTCTCCTGCCCTACATGTTTAAGATGTTTCCTTGTACCAACACACCTGATTCAAATGATCGGCTCATCATGAAGCTCTGCTGAAGCCCCACAACGAGCCATTAATTTGAATCAGGTGTGTTGGGGCAGGGAGACATCTTAAACATGCAGGGCAGGAAGACGCCCAGGAACAAGGACTGAAATACTCTGCTGTAACTTGAGCATTTGGATCCTGCAAGAAAAGAAAATATGCAAATTCTGCCTCAACAGATCAACATCATCGCCTTTCTTTCCACAGATGATATGCAAAACATTACAAAACCACTATACAAACTAACACGAGAAACCATTAAGGGATACTGATGTGATGCAAGATGTATTTTCTCATTCTGTCGATTTTCAGAATTATACAGTATAATCACACGGTGAAATATCAAAGGAAAGTCTGAGATATCTGGACATTTAAGGCTGCAACAAAAAGTGTGTTAAAATGCTTGTATTTCCCATTTTAAATTTGTAAAGTCATAATTTTGCCACTTTTTCTTTGCTCTATATTTGCTGTGCCTTAATGATGTCCCCTGTGAGGGGTGTGAAGAAATGTGCTTGTGCTGACAGTACTGTCTGTACAAAACTTAGTGAATTGAAAGTGTAATGGAGTGCACACATGTTTTCAGTTACCATCATCGCTGAAGCCACTGCATACAGTGAATGTGTGCTTTTTTTAATTCTTCAACCATTTCTGTTTGTGTCAGGCCATTTATGAAAGCTGTGGCCCTCTGTGATTTTCTGCAGTTTGACAAAATAATAATCCACAGGACTTTTCAATATAAAAGGTCCAACTGTTCAATATATTGAAAAGAATATGCTGTGAAACTCAACAGATGACACACAGACACTGAGAGATGATCCCCTTTTTCATTATGAATCAACATGTATTGTGTTTTCTGCATCAAATGGCACACTAGCTGGTGTGGTGATTATACGGGTGTCTTAAAAGCACGAGAATGTGTGCACAAACATGCAAATGCATAATCAACACAATCACAGAATAACTAGCAGTCTGAGCTCTGTTACTGTAGTGTATGGATAACAATAATCATCGTCTTCTTCCATATCATGCATACATCATACATTCTGCACCTTTCTGTTTGCTGAGTAAAAGCAGTTTAGTATGATTGCACAAGCGTAGGCTATAATTACGATGTTTGCCTCGTTTTGGGCACTGCCAGTGAATGCTGACAGCCTGTCTTGCTTGTGTTATGCCTGGTGCCTCCAGACAGCACAGAAAGACGGAAAACAGTGGAGAGAGAGAAAAAAAGAGAGAAAAGCTGAAGTGCTGGCCTGCTCCATTCTCCAGAGAGTCCGTGAAGCGAAAAAGGAAAAAAGGCACTCGGCCCCACCTCGTGACACGCCAGCGCTCCACAGTATGCTCCCGTCTATGGTGTATGCAAACTGTGAATGACGAATACCAAGAGTGCTGTTCCACGGCTCACACAGGAGGCCAGTGCTTGCCAGGGAACATTTAGCGAGCGAGTGTAGATCCTTCAGCACATTGATTTCTCTTCCTTTTAATAAAAGATAAAACCGTATTAAAAGAAATAAGCAAAGTCTACATTTTGGTGGCACGTTGTCGTTTTGTTCAGTAATGGCTTCATAAATCACAAATAATAAGTCCCATTATAGCTGCTTCCCCTGACCTTCTCTCTATTAACACATGATTCACACCTTCAATATATCTGTTTGTGTGCCTCAGCTCGACAGCTTCAGCCCCTCCTCAGATGCTGGGCCTTCGCAGCAACTTGGACCTCAGGCTGACCAACCATCAAGCTTTGGCAATCGTCTTCCAGCTGGAGTATGTCTTCTCTGCTCCAATCGGCCGTGAGACGATAGTGAGTGGGAATACACATACAGTGTATGCTGAGTCCTAATGTTTCCTAATGCTAATCCTTTGCCCAGGTCCTAGCCTGAAATCAACCTCCTCTGGATGAAATGGGGATAAAATTAAAATTAATCACCCCCTCTGTAGTTGTAAACTCAAAGCAGCACCTTGCAATAATAGCATAGATATAGACAGACAGCTGAACACACATACACATCGCAGACGCACAAACTCCCTATTGTCCCCTCTTCGTCCTGCCTTTGTTTCTCTCGCCACCTTGCTCTTGTCCTTCGAGTATCACTCCATCCGTCTTTTACCAGTGTCTCCCAGAGGAAATTACTGAAGGCTTCCCTGGCCATAAACCTTTTGCAAACAGACAAGACTGAAAGAGGTCTGGATAGAAGGGTGGAGGTGAGGAGAACAAATCCAGTCATGATGAGCATTGACCACTTGCTTCTTATCTTCACATTTTATCCACATATTTGGTCAAGTGGAGGTTTGTGCCTAAAGTTGGGGTGTTTAGTTGAGACAACTTCCTATCTCCTTAAATTGTGCAACAACTATGATTTCAATAACTGTATTTTTTGGCTTCTTTTGAAAGAAGTACAAATTGCTTAAAAAAATGCTGCCTACTTAAAGAGAGGTTTGTCTTGGAGCATGTTATCTTAAAGATGCCCTATGGCGTTTCAGTGTTATGTAAGTTATGTTAACATTATTCCATCTCTTTACATAAAGTAGGATATTCTGGCTATAAGTAAGAAAGCAGTCAGGACCAGCAAACTCAAACTCCAAGCTTCAAAATGTTGCCTTGGTGAATGCTGACATCACTGACTGTACAGCCTATGGACATTATTCAGTTTGTTCCTTAAAAACAACTTACTGCACAGGTCTACTGTACAGAGAAGGAACAGAGGAATTGAATTCATCTCTACTTGTGCTCTTCGTGATTGCACACTGTAGCATGAACTGTATATTGTGATGTAGTGTGATACTGTTACTAGTTTTTTTTCACTTGTTAGAGAGTCAAATATAGGATTTTGAATAGTATTATGATGTTTCCATTGTCACCATGGTTCCCTTAAACTATCACATACTGGATGTCCACATGAAACTGTCAGTATGTCAGCCAATACGCAACACCAGATTTTAAGTACAGAAGACGAATGTTGGACAACGTATCTATAAAATCCAAGAATGTTTCTCTTAAAAATTTGCCAACCAATCGATTGATCGGTTTGAGTAATTTTTTTTCTTGAATGTGAATATAACATGGTGTGTTTACTCCTCCATGACAGTACACAGAATATCTTTACAGTAGGTTGTGGACAAATCAAGACACTTGAGGACATCGTATAGAGCTTTTGAAAGCACTGATTGACATTTTTCACAATTTTCTTACATGTATTAGAAAACAATTAATAGATTAATTGACAAAAGTATTGTCAAATTAATCAGAAATGAAAGCAATTGTTTGTTGCAGCCCTACAAGAATCTGAGCAGCTGTTTAGTGCCTATTATCAGTTCTTGAAAGCTTTTGACAGTGTTTCAGACACATTTTAATTGGTACTCAAAAACATTTAGGTTCAGTACTCGGACCTTGTCAGAGGATTTCTTTAGGTCTAATTGTTTCAGATATATCAACGTTGAGTTAGAGTGTAAAAAAAATTACCACTGATTTAAACATAATCTCTCTTTGTTTTGCAGCAGTCTGCAATATTTGACTGTAATCAGTATACATTGTCTTCTGCAGCCTGTCACTGAAAGTTGACCTTCCTATTATGTTGATTTGTTGATGTAATTGGCGGATACACCGTATTAGGCTCCGGTAAATAGTCAAATAATGGTTACTTATTGCAGTTCAGTTCTAATTGGTCGTCACTGGTAAGATGATGATTAAGTTTAATGTAAACCTTTATTTTCAGAAGTCTGTTACCTGGATTATCTTTCCTTTTTTAAAAAGTGTTTTTGTGTAATGATGTAAATTGCAATTCAGAAGCATGTCATAAGCTTTTGTAACCACACTGCTGCGATTGTTTACATGACATTACCAAATTTAAACACAAAACAAATATTTTAAACATTACTTTGGCAATGAAATAGTGACGTTTAGTTAAAACCTGATGTAAAGTGCTGTCACGTCTCCCCCTGACCATATGAATTACATAGACCAGTAGCTGTCACCTGAACACATCCCAAGGGCAGTCATTTCTAAATTCGAGCCGCGCCACTTAACAAGCGCTCATGGCATGGAAAACCTCAGAAAGACTGTTGTGATTATGTGAGTGGGCGAGCCATCAGCACTTAATGCATGCCAAGGCTAGGCTCTCATTTCGTCACTGTGTGTTGTACTTATTCAAGCTGGGGGTCACCAGATCACCAATTAAAACCCCAGAAAAACAAGCAGCCACTCGGTCATCCGAGTGCCATGGTACATTTACATTTATGTACTAATTCACCCATTCTTACCTCTGCAATCACTTGACATCCAATCATTCTGTTGTAAATGGAGAGGTTCCCCATGTTTTTTAAACCATGGGTGAGAGGGAATCTTGTTGACACATAGTAGATATTGTTTCGGAAAAATATAGCAGTTTCCACAGAACAGCATGTTCTAGAAAGCATGAAAAATATCACAGCACAAAGAGCAGCTCAATATTTCCGCCCCCTTTGTTGCATGCAGTTTGTCTATGATACCGTGCTTCAATGTTCAATAACTTACTGAGGGAAATAGCCCTGATGTTACCACATCATGATCTGAATTAACACCAGACTATACAATAGAGGAGCTGTGTACTGTATATGCCTCTTATCTGAAAGTTGCAGTAGACACTGCTTATGGGGAGGCATACAAATGTTGAGCATTATTCAAATTGCTTCAAATGTTTTTGCCAACAATCTCCCACACATCTAGTCTCTGAACAGAAGTCCTTACTGGGGGTGATTTTTATTTCTTTATTATTTGCTCAAATGCTCAAATAAGTGACTTTGAGAATAAATAAAATGCTTCAGATACAAAACAAGACCAAGAGTCTTAGTCACAACTGTCAACTCTGTGAACAGCTAAGACGTCTTTTTTTTTCATTGATTCATTTGGTGTGGAAGTATTGCACAAATGTAAATTTTGACCTGATGACAGTGCTGGTGATAAAAAGTCAGGGGGTTAACCAAAATGAATCAAATTTAACCTCAGGAGGACACTGAAGTCTGTATTAAAGTTTATATCAATCCATCACTTTCACCCTGAACCACACATGTCAACCAGGTGTTCTAGATTAAATTTTGATCACCAAAGTCAGTTGGTCAGTAAGACTTTGGTGATACAAATTTAATAAGATAGACTGTGTTTGACTGTGTGCTCACATTGAGAGAATTTATATCAGTTGTTGTTTTGAAATTAGCTATGAGCATAGATGGAGTCTTACCCCTACTCGTGGCATAGTCTAAAATGCTGATCTATACTCAAAGGTTGCACGTCGTGTTGTCTAACCCATCACGGAACCCAAGTTGAATAGTTCGAAGTAGCTGCATTTGATCCTGGAAAATAAAGAACAGGATTGTCACAGTGAACGAGTAAGTTACAAAACTGAGGTAGTACATGTTGTTGGCACAAAAGGCTAATAGCAACAAGCTACAAAAAACTAACATTGCCTTTGCAGTCAGCACACAGGTGTGTGCTTTGAGACTATCTGCTCCCTGAACGTGAACAAATGTGTCTCAGCTATTGTATAGAACTTGTTTCAGGTTTCAGTTGCACTCTGCCAGTCTCTTTTTCTGTAAGCAAACTGCCACTCGCTGCCAACATGGAGGCGAGTGGTGCAGTTCAGCATTCAACACAGAAGGAAGGAAGGAAAGAGGGAGGAATAACAGTGATGACTTGTAATGGCCAGGTTCCCAGAAAATTTGCTGTAGAAGTTCAAGTTCCCCAGAGAATGAAGTTTGGTGCTTTTGACGACCTCTTGTTCTATTGCGTTGTGCCATTATTGTACCAAAATTCACACTAGAATACAGGAAACATCGAAACATCGATTGGACAGATTGTTCTTACCAGCCTTCGTCCAGCTCTTAATCTAACAGTCAGACTGGAATGGCATTCATTAAGAACAGTCGTGCTCCCAGAGGGACAAACTTGCTTTGCTCTTCACTAAAAAAGAAAAGTTTACTCAAGTATAAAAATCTAATAAACCTGATAAAAACCATCAACTGATGTGTGTCTACATCATCCCAGAATAGCCAGGCGAAAATTGTTGCGTGGGTGACAAAAAAAAAAAAAGATCTCCTACCTCACTCTACTTCACCACCTTCGCCTTCTCTGCTATGAATGTTTGATGAGGTGAGAGATATTTAGCAGAGGGAGAGTAATTTCTTTCTATGTGTGGGAGTGGAGTGTGTATGCGTTTGACTGCTTATGTGTGCATATGTTATTTGTGGGTGTTAATCCAGAGCCTGATCTGTCTTGGGTGTTGACGGATAAGGGTTTGATAGGTATTGCCCCGCTGACGACAACAGCAGCCACAACACCCTAAATCTCTCCCAGCTACCCACCGAATGTTCCGAGAGAGGTTCCCATATCATCAGCTCAAAGCTAAAACTTTAGTCTCTGCTTCTTTGGCTACCGAGGATAGTGTGATCGGACGGTGCAAGTGACCCCGCACTATCACTGCTGTCAGAGATGTGATGCTTTTGAGGTGTTGCAGCCGTGTTGGGCTGAGGTGTGCCTTCAGGGCAGACTTCGTTACACTGTCAACAGCACTTCACACTGCTTCACACACTCATGAACCACTGCAAAGTTTCAAGTGTGATTGCCGCACTTTTCAGACCCATGTGGAACTACTGCAACTTATAACAGCAAAAATCATTAAATGATAAATAAGCTATGTCATTTACAGTTATAGTCTTAGAAATGCACCTTTGAACATGGTTTACTCTGATGCACTAAAGTCAACGACAAAACATGTCAATAATTTGACTATGGCTATTGACAACAGTACCTCTATGCTCTTGTCTTGTTTTGTACGGCTGGATTCTTACATGTATTTGTGTTGTTTGTGGGACATGAGACGTTAGATAGCACAAGATGCAGAGTTATAATAAATAGAACTATACCATATATCTAAATTCGAAATATGTATACAGATGCAACAAATAGAAGAGAGGAAATTATACATAGAACACCAACAATTACAGTATAATATCCAAGGACAGTATATACGAGCATATGCATTAATGTAATATATGCAAAAAATAGGCCAGTAGTGTAGTTTCCTGGGCAAAGTCACATGGGGTAGTATGCTTCTATGTCTGCATTTGTACAGTTATGATTACAGTTCAATAGATAACACAATCCAATATTTAATAATAACATGGAGTAGAATACACGTTATAATAAGATAAGATTATTCAAAAGAAAGTAAGAAAAAGATCAACTTTATAAAGAAAGCTATGTGCTGAATGTTTGGCAAGGCACTTTCACTTGTACAGTGCATTTCATACATCAAAGCGATTCAATGTGTAGAAATACAGACAAGAAAAAAACAAGACACACAGAATTTAATGAGCACAGTAAATAGCCCCATACTTCAGTGCACAAAAATTAAAAGTAAAACCAATTCAGCACAAAATGAATAATGTAAAACATAATAAGTAGAAAGAAAGTTGAAACGCTCTGAATTGTTTTCAAAAGTCTCAACATGTTGAGTGTTTTTTCATGGCTGTGTTCTGAAGGTGTAGCTTATTAAGATGTACTTAATATTGTAGCACCAAAGAAGTCGAAGTGGCTGCTGAAACACGATCACCGAAAGCCGTGAAAATGGAAGTATTGAAAAAGACGTTGAAGTTTTAGTTCAAGTGTAAACACTGAGTGCAGTTCAAGCTCTGAAAAGAGTTAATGAAAAAATAGGTATCGATTATATTATGTAATCCAACAGTTTAGGAATGATGTATAAAACACTGTCTTATTGTGTGTGTGTGTGTGGTGTGTGTGTGTGTGTGTGTGTGTGTGGTGTGTGTGTGTGTGTGTGTGTGTGTGTGTGTGTGTTGTGTGTGTGTATTTACCCATGAGTAACACTTAGATGTCATGATTCTCTCATTGAGAGTCCATCATGATGGATGAAGGTGTTTTCTATCATTCTCTATGTTGCTCTGCCTCTGGCTGTGTTCAGTGCCACTAGATGGTGCTGTGTAGTGCAACTTGAGTCAGCCTCCACTGCTAGGGGGCCGTGCTCAGATGGGTGGAGGGCAGGAACATGCAGTCTGTCTTACTGTTGTTCTTTCCTCTGATTAAACGGAATTATGTCTTTTGACGTATTCTGAGGGAACTAAGGTGAAAAGAGTAAAACAATTTTGCTGAAAT
Source organism: Diplodus puntazzo (assembly GCA_963678695.2). Lineage (NCBI taxonomy): Eukaryota > Metazoa > Chordata > Actinopteri > Spariformes > Sparidae > Diplodus > Diplodus puntazzo. Next base: position 11,487,714 of record OZ023165.1, on the reverse strand, counting down.
CCCCTCTCTCCTAAAACATAACCGCTGCAATCCAGAGGCAATCACTCGGTGCTCTGAGACTGCCTACACGTCTCATCCTCGCTGTGTTGAAAGCTCACTGCGAGACAAAGAACGCGGATGGCCTCCTTTTACAAAACTGCATTGCCCTCATCGCCTTTGGTTATGAAGAAAGAAAATCTAGCTATGTCGTCATTTGTCCTCTTTGGTATTTTTGATTTTGGTTGTGATCGGGCTGTTCTTTCCGTCTTGTCTCTCTGTGTCGCTTTCTGTCTCTCTCAGAGCCTTTGAGCAGACTTCTTTTCATGCTCCTTAACAGCAGTCAGAGGATTGGAGATAACAATTTAAATTAAGGAGGCTGGGGATGGGAGAGGGACTGGGAATTTGTCTGATAGGCTGTTCTCAGAAGTTGTCCAGAGTCAATGAACTTCAAATGATCAACTTTTCTTTCAGCCGGAACCATCATGGCCACTTCTTGCTTTCTTTTGCTATTTTGCTATCATCTCTGTCTCTGTTCCCTCCCTCATCAAGGGCTCCATTGTACTTTCCTTCGCTCTCTTGATGAGATGCACACACGGGAACTCATGTCCTCCTGTGTCCACTCCAGCCACACTCACACTTACTACTGAAGACGAAAACCCAGATAAGTTGTAGATGAAAGAGAAAGACCGTGTGAAAGTGTGAATGAGAGTTGCAATAAGTTGCTCTGCTCACTGCTATGCTCTGTGATTAAGAGGTCCCAAAATATTATGATGATTGTACCCTCGATTCCCTTCATGGCTTACCAAATTATTATTGTAATTGCTCATTTATGTACTGTATTGATTTGGCAATGAACATGGTATTAATTGGATATGATAATGTGACAATAACAGTTTGATGTAGACACATGCAGATAGTGCAGTCCATCCTTATCAGAGACGTGACGAATGCTGTGAGGTAGAGCGCCCTGGACACAACTTCCCGTGTAGGCTTAAAGGCTGGGTTCGCCCAAAAATACAAAGGACATAGTCCAACAAAAATGACAAGCAGATTTCAATGTATTCTTGCCTGTAGTTTTGATTTTATTTATCCAGATTTTAAGGTATTGCCCCAGGAGATTTCTGCCTCAACCCCAATACAATGGAGTTGAATTGAATTCCATTTTTCGGTACTGACAGCAATGGAAAAATGACTACAGCAGCATCTCCGTACAGAATCAGTGTCTCCTATTTTCATATAATCTTAAATCCACAGACCACACTGCGAATAGGCTTCAAAGGAACTACATCCTTTATATCCAGCCATTCATACTCACATTCATACACTGACGGAGGAGGCAGCAATGCGAGGTGCTGACCTGCTCATCAGGAGCGATGCAGGAATTCCTGACCAACGTGCCCCATGTCCAAGTGTCCCTGTTGGAGCTGGGGATAGAACTACTGACCTTCTGATTAGTGGGTGACCCGCTCACCTCCTGAATGGCCACCGCCCCATAATTGGTCATGTTTGCTTGGGTTTGTTCCAAACAAGCTCCCTTATGTCTGGAGGACTTTTAAGACATCCCTGTTCACCACAGTGCCTCATTTATGAAATTGTTGTCACTCATTTTACACATATTCTTTTTTTTTTTTTTTTAAGAAATTGCAGCTCCTGCGATTTGGATATTGCACAATTTTGTTTAATTGATCAGCTCTGTTTACACCTCTGTTGTGTATAGTGGTGGACTGAGACTCCATCTCAGACACTGGACAAATAAAACCAAAACTTTTTTGGCGAATTAATCTGAATTCCAGGCTTGCTTACTAGCTAGACTTACTGGTTTACAAGGGAGAAGCAGAAACACACAGTCATCTGTGAATGATCCATTACAGGCGCATCGATTGCTTCTGTCTGATTGTTTTTATCCCTAATTTTATTTACATTAGTTGCATCATTCTGTGTGTTGTTTGCATGGTCTCTCAGTGTCTCTGTGGTATTCCTCTGAGTGCTCTGACTTCATCCTATAATCAGTTAGATCAATTAGTGACTATGAATGCCTTGGAGGCGTGAATGAAAATTGTTGTTTGTCTCTATATATCGACCATGTGATGAACTGTCGGTCCTTCAAAGGTGTACGCCGCCTCTCGCTCAGTGTCAGCTCGATATGGATCCATCCCGCCGCCATCTAAAGCGTAAGTGTTTATAGTTAAAGGACAGATGTGTCATTCCATTCTCTTTTCATTTAATCCCTTATTATGAAGCACTTACTTTAATTGCATGACTTTGAACCTTAAAATGAACACAATATGGTATCTTTTAAAGCTAAGTAGGAAGAAAAACCTCCAAAGCAGGGAAATGGAGTAGTTTCAGGACCATTTGAATGCAGGGTTATTATAGAAGTAGAAAACAAGCTTGCGAATAAGCACCAAGTTCCACGATATTTAAGAAATGTAAAGGAGAACCAAAAAAGCATCTTTGTGTATAGATAACCTTAGCCTTGAACATTCATTTGATCTTTATGTATCAGGCCCTACTAGTCTATTAAAAGCTGGATAAAAATCAAGGCCATTCACATCCAATGCCAGAGACCATTCTTAAAAAGAAACAGGCATTAGAATTCACCATTATACAGCCACCTGTTATCACATCAAGGTCAAGAACATATCTTTGGCTTTAAACTATATACCAAGATATCATGAAAGGCACAAGAGAATTTCTGGGTGAACCGATGCTGTAATTAGTTGATTTTTGTTCATGTTCATCTGTTCGAGAAGTGAAAAATTCATATCCATCACAGTACATCAAGCATTCACTTATCCAGTCAAAAGTGTAAGTGGACGCCCTCCACAGTACATGATTCACTCACCGCAAGAGCACTGGGGCCACTGACAACTGACGGCAGGCGACGACGGCTCTCCTAATTGCAGTCTGTCAGCACCACTTTGTCCCAGCCTTAACTTCATCCGAGACAACTCTGGCCTTCTCCTGTCCTCTCCTCAACCACTGTTAGCTCACTCATCAATTGAGCCATGTACTAAAGTTGCATGCCGCTTAATGTAAGACGATTGGACTCATTGTTGTTTGCCTTCTTTCGCTGACAAGCACTAGCTCATAGCTAATGGAGGGGCTGATCCAAGTGGAGGCAGGAGGCACTGACGGCCAGCCGGCCGGCCAACCGGCCGGCACAGCTTTGTGCTTTTGCCAGGAAACAATTTGTCGGGAGGCGTGACAGCTGCAGTCACCCAAAACACTGACACAGAGAATGACTGACTGCTTGTGGGTCACAGTCTCGGAAAGATGGAAGCCAAGCAGATAGACAAATTAACAGAGGGAAAAGGAGAAACATTTAGAGAGGAGATATTTGGTTTGATCCTCTCATCAATCACCCTTACGCTTCTGAGAAATTGTCAGATGCAAATCACATCCTCGGAACAGTAATTGGCAACTCTCCCGAGCTGTTACAGCAAACTTGTGTCTCTGAAAAAAAGATTTAGACAGTTGTGATTCGTGCTGTGTACTGAAACGGGCTCTCCTTTTGAGTCAGTGCACAATCAGTAATGAATGTGTCACCCACATTTTATGTTCATGTTGTGTCACCTTTGACCCTGTCTGGGCTTGGTGAGTGGCACAGTCGATTACTCGAGCGTCAGAGTAAGTGTTACCATTAATGCATGACCTTTAAACGTACTCAGTGTTGTGCCCTTTACTGGGCTCTCATCTGGTTACATGCAGACACAGGACTGTATTTGGCAGTATGCCTAATTCTCATATCTTATATAAAGCAACATTCCAACTCAAAGAAAACACGGCTGTCAGAAAGCCGAAGATGTTTGTTGTGGTGGTCACCTACAGAACACATTAGGCAGCATTCAAGAACTGTCACTGGTTTTATTTCAGGCTCCAAATCAAAAACATCTGTCAGCTGTCAGAGGAGCTACAGAGAATAATTTCTGTGAAACTGAGACGGATGTGTGCAGTGGATACAGAATGTGAGGAGACATCAGTTCTCACTGCGTTTTCACAAGTTTTCAATTTTTTCATTTTCTGAAGTGAGACTTGACAGAGAGTCGCCAGCACCGGAGAACACCCTGCTACGTACTGTAACAGGCATCGAGTTAAAGCATGTGGCAAGATGCTGCTTCAGTGCTGGAAAGCAACGCATCTGAATGACTGGGCTGTTATTGCCTTAGGACAACACTGTTTGGAACCATAATGAATATGATAAAGTTTCCAATGGAATGATTTAGTTATGGCAATTGAGTTTTATTTATTTAACAGCCGAGAATTGTTCCTGCCTATGGATATTTTCGAAACAAAAGGCTTGCAGGATCCTACAGTTTTTTACTAAACTAAGTGCAGACAAATGATCATTTCATGAATGAAGCTTATTTTTTCATATTTCCTGCATTTTCAAATAGTGGCTTACACCTTCAGTTTATCTCAACTTCAGAGCAGAAGGCCTTATTTAATCATGTTATCATCGGTGAACCCAGCTTAGTCAAAAGCCAAATAAGCGGTGACACAAAATCTACTGAATGGATTCCAATGAAACTTGGATGGAGGGTGGATCTTGGCGTGGAGCAGACCCCATTAACCTATTGTGTAGATCTCGATAAAGGGATGGATCCAGGAATTTTTTCTCACTTTTTTCCCTCAACGTTGCGATATTGGGTGTTTCGGGTAGTTAAGGGAATAATGCATTCATCTTGATGGAAGAAATTAGCTGTATCAAGATGGCTGGCATCTATGAGTGAGTAGAAATCCATGCGGATAAAGGGGACTCTGTGGCGATGTAGTTTTTTTTATTTTTTGGGTTTGGGAGAGGGTACCACAGTTTAGACCATTTATAAACAAAATATCTCTCTCACTACAGCCCCATGCACGCTGCTTCAACATGTGGAGAAATCAAAGGCTTGACAAACCTGCTGTGCTGTCAGAAATGCAGTTCTGTTGCATCTATGTACCTTTACAACAGCTGTTGTGTCAAGGAAGAGATGAAACAAGATTAAAATAAAAAATAATGCCAGACTACCCTGTTAGTTGAATATTGAAAATTCTACTTAATATTAAATCTACAGTAAACATATTGTTGACTTTTGACTGGTTAGTTTGATATTTGTGGTTAATAACATGCTGTGAGCATGTTGTGTTTGGTGTTAGAGAAGCTTTCCATTAGTTGAGATATATAACAGATCCCACTCTCTTAATTATCTATTTATTCCTTGCTCTGTCTCAGATGTCATTGCCAGGGAATGGAAGATAAACAGTATGTGGAGCAGAAAGCAGTGACATGGCCAGCGGCTGGGTTTATTAAAGGTGTTGGTGTGCACTTCTCCTCTGTGCCACTGAGAGTCTTGTTTGGATTTTAATTGGCTCACCAACTGGTACATGCTGTATAGATTGTTGTGTGTTTTCCTGTGACTTCCCTTAAGTGGCTATTTGTGTGTTGTGGTGTGCAGTATATTTGTGTGTGCGTGTGCGCACATTTACACGGTTATTGTGGGTCCCTGAAGGCTTTAATGATGTTTGCTGAATAAAAAGCATCTCGTGAAACCCTATCCAATCACATGCTCATTAAAATGCCCTCTTTACAATGACAGTATCCCCTGAACATATGAACCCCTCCCTTAGTTTTCTGGACTACTTACATGATGTGACATGTGATTACCGAGTCCTCCCACTGGTGTGGACCTCATCGTCAAAGGAAACCAATCTTGTTTTTGTTTGGCTCTGATCAGAAATGTCATACAAATGTTAATTGAATGTTAATGAAACATCTTAAGCACAGTAATGTCACCGGGATTTGGAAAAGATATATATTTAGCTGATTTGTGGCCTATTCTGGAGGTCATTCCTCCCTGGAGGTGCCTTTTCCTTTCTACCAACAATGAGAAGAGAAGTTGAGGGTAAGGCAGGGGAAGCTACATGCCGCAGAGACAATATTTCGCCCGCCTAATTAAAATGAATGTCAGCTCTCCCCCCACTGAGAAGTGCATCAATCTCCCCCTGCGATAGGCCCAGAGTGAGTCTTACCCTGTCAGTGCCTGCCAGCAGTGCTATCCTTCTCCAGACGGATGCATCGCCCTGGCAGCCAGAGAGGCAGTGGAGATGATGTTTGCACATCTAATGGGTGCCACCTCAGACTGAGGCCCTGCTTCAAATCTAGAGGAGTTTCTGCCCAGACTTGAATGATTTTCATTTAAAACAGCAGTTGTATAAAGTGGTCAGTGGCAATTTGGAGCCATTTGAGGCCCGAGCAGCTGTAGCAAATTCGTTTTTTAGCATCCATTGTTCCACATTGCAAATTACAACTGCAGCAATACAGACGCAGAATCCAGTTCTTGGAGAGTAAATTGTGACGAAAATGTGAAATTGTTGTGTTGTAATGTTTGTGTTTATGCTTTCCTCATGCTCTGCTGTTAGGAACTCAACCAAGCATTTGGACTAAAACATGTGAGTATTCGTTCAGCTTTCCCCTCCGCCTATCCCGGGAAAATAATGTAAGTTAAAAGATTTCATTTCAGATTTGAAGGCAATATGCCAATACACTAAGGGGCCTTTGATATACCATTTAAGTTTTCCTTATTATATTTATTTAGAGAAATGTGTATAAAGCCCAACACTAACTTTTTCTTGTTTTTCCCCTGAAAAAGTATATACACTGTTCAGGTTGTTGAGCCAAACATGCTTGTGTACATGGATGCTGCTTTTTGTGTTTGCAAAACGTCACGTCAGATTGCATGTTCAGACTTGATGAATACCTGCAGACTTTGCCTTGAGATTATATATTGTTTGTGCGTTTGTGCATCGAAGATGACAATATCATAAAAAGATTAATGTAAGACTGTACGGATTAAATATTATGTTGACTGTTTTTTGTTGTAGTAGTCGTTGCTATACTGCGTGCACCTAATATCATTTACTTTCAGCAAATGACTTGTCATCTTTCGCATTCTAATTATCTTCAGGGGATTTACATTTTCATTTGAGGCTAATCATCAAGTGCCTGATATAATAATCTCAGATACTTTATATTACTGCTCTGAATTAAATGCCTTTCTTTTGTTAAATTAGGCAGCTTTTGTCTCTTTTTAACTGAACCAGACTTGATCTTGATGAAAGAAAATAACGTACTATGTCTGAAGGTGAATCTCTCTTTTTGGTTATGTTCAGACTGCAGGCAAATCAGATTTGCTTCTCTGATCAGATCTGGAACAACACCTGAGTGTCTGCACTATTTGCAATTGATCAGATCGGATGTTTTGGGTCCAGATTTCACCAACATATCTGCACGTGTTGCTATGGTAATAATGTGGGCATTAGTAGCTCTGTATGCAGAGGACGTGGCTTTAAAATCTGATACGAGTTGCCGGAGTGTCGAGACTGAGACACATTTGTAGAAATCTGATTTGAATTGCATTTCAGGTCAAAAGTTTGTTTTTTGATCCTTAGCAGTGGTGGTGAAGTACTTTTAAAAATCGTACTGATTGTCATGTAAACATGTTTAGCTGGCAGTGCTTACCATTTTCAAGATAAGTGTTCATTTGTTTAGTGTGAAAGCATGGTCACAGTTTTTTTTTACCTACTTATTAGCACTTAACACAAAATACAACTTAGGCTGATGGGAATGTCAAGTTTTACAAGTCGAGCTCTAACGATTGGTCTATTAATCAATTAGTCGAGGAGAGAAAATTACTCACCAACTATTTTGATAATAGTTGAATCATTTCAGTGATTTTTCAAGGAGAAATGTCAAATGTTTGCTTCAGAAATGTAGGGGGAGTTGCTGTTGTTCTTTGTCATTCATGATATTGAACGAGTCTTGAGCTTTTTCGTCTTTTTGTTTAGCAAAAGGAGAATTTGAAGTGGGCACTTGACTTATAGACTAAAAATGTAATGAAGTGATAATAATCTGCATATTAATTGATAATGAAATAGCTGTTATTGGAAGGAATTTGCATGTGTTATAGACCAAGTCTTAATCGGCTCATTAATTTGAGCTGAGACTGGTGCCAGAGGAAAAGTAAAAGAACTACCAAAATGAATACAGTTCATCCTGTGTGGAACAGGTTTCTGGATGAAATTTTATGGTACTTCACTGTGCACTAGATGTCAACCATCTGGCGAGATGATGAAGTCTGTTGACCACCGTAGTTATCCAGATATGTGGTTGTCTGTGTTTTATGTATCTTTTATTTAACATTGTTATTTTTACTTTCATTTTTACCTATTGAATGCACTATGTACAGCACTTTGGTCAGTGTGAACTGTTACAGATGTGCTTTTATAAATACATTTTACTTACTTACTTACTTAGATCATCTTGCTCCATGGACCTTTGCACAACATTTCATGGTAAAATAAATTCCAATGGTTTTAAAACATTCCGCTAGAATATTTTCCAGTACCGTTGGTAGAATAAAACAAAGAGAATTAATAAATCATGAATTAGAGATTTACTGGTTCAGTGTTCATTATGTATGCAGTTCAACCATCCTAGCTATGTGCATCTTTTGTCTGTATCAGTCCAAGCACCCAACTGCTGATAGAAAATGTGCACATTTACAGTAAATTGGCCTGAACCGCGAACATGCCTTTCATGAGCATCTCCTTGAAGTTTTGCCGTCAACGAAGGCGAGATCTGAGACTGAGCTCACTCCTTCCCAAGCCTTATTTGGCATTGGTGAGCTGAATAGAGCATAGTAGCCTGCTGGGTTCATTTGGACTACTTGTGCAGATGGATGAAAATATGAGTGGTTTAGTGCTCTTAAGTTAATGATCTCGGTGCATGTTTCCCTCACTTCCTTCAGGGCTTCTCATTGTGGGGAATAAGTAGCAAGAGCTGTGGGCCGGTGCTTGTCACAGGGTCTTGGCTGAAATAATGACTTGAACAGCCCAACAGACTGTGGTAATAGTAATAACTGTCAGACTCTGTCTCCCATCAATGCTCGCATCTCCCTAATTTAGGATTAATTCTTGCTGTACTCCAGAAAGCCCTGAGTCGCTGAATGTCTTGCCACTTTCTTTGAGGGTCTTCCAAAACTCTGTTCCTGCAAGCCTCTTTATCTCGGCTTATCACAAACCTGGCTTTTTTTATATTTGGACATATAAGTAATATTTAAATCAGCATAGCAGAATCAGCTCTGAATTGGTAGCTGTTTCTGAAATTACTGTTGTTTTTACTTTTATGTTTAAGAGGCCTTTCATACTTACTCATACTCATACTACTTAGTAAGAGGGTGAATTGGGTCCTGTTTACACCTGGCATAAACATGCGTCTTGGGTGATCTGATCACAAGTAGACAGCTGTAAGTACTGTGAATGCACCCAAGAGGCACAGAGGACACATTGCAATCAGATCACTCTTGGAGGGGGTCTCGGCTACATATGGCCACATTCATTCAGTGTGTATGTGAATGTGTCCTGGGCTGGATTAAAGGACAACTCAGAGGCCAAGACATCAGGGATAATCTTCTCTCGTACACCCAAAAAGATACTGTTTGCTTTCCGTTTGGGTCACTGTAAAGCAAAAGGCTCTTTTACCTGTTAAGGTAAGCACCAGGTATTTTGTCTATGGAAACTTCTTAATCATTTATGCTTTCACGTGACTTTTGCATTAAATGCAGTACATTAAACAGCTGCTGCTCTTTGCTGGCTATCCATGACTGTAGCCAACTACCATTAGCTAATTAGCTCATGGTACAGTCTGTTGAGGAGCCAGTGGAGAGTTTGCCTGGACTTGGACCTCAGATCACAGGGGGAGTCACAACAGGCAACGGGGCCCGGCTCCCTTGGATTTGGCAGTCTGAGAGTGACCACGGCCTCAGAGACCGATGGATACCAGTTTGAAGAAAGGAGATCCAGTAAGGAGGTGATTTACAGCAACTTTGAGCAGGACTATGACTTCAGAGACCACAAGACATGATAAAGGGAGACATGAGAGGCATACAGCGGGAGAGGTGTGAAAGAAAGTCATATTATATCTATCAGACTATTGCCTTTTTTTTTCAGTCCAAAGTGGTATTAGGAGACAGGCTATGGTTAGCTGGTTAGCATGCTAACATAAGTAGACATCTCTGCAACACATTACATAGATGTCTTTGATATAACTTCAACACTGTTGTTTCTCCACATTCTGTAGATAATGTTAGGTAATTAATCCATTTTTGAATGTTTTTAACTAAAATTCTGTCCATATCTTACAAATTGGTCCTTCAAGTTGCTGTTTCCTTTTACAACACATGCCAGTCGAAACAAATTTTATTTCAACTGATTTCACTATTTACACAAAATTTATGAAAGAAGACCTTATTAGTAATCTATATAGGCCACTCCATGTCTCAATGTCCCAGTACTTCAAATTTAAGGAAACTTTATGGAATGCTGTCTGTGACAAATTATTCATTATGTGGGCTTCATTGTTAATTAGGCAAATGTTATAAATGTGTGTAAAAAAAATCGTAACTTTTTTTCCCCAGTGATGTACGTGTTTATTTGCATATAAAGCGGGTACGTAAGATCTGAACAAAAGTGGTCACTGTAGATGCATGTCGAGATGCATTACAGTGTCAGATGTGAACTGACAGACTTAGAGTTGTGCACTTGTGATCAGATTACCTACCAGATTACGCATGTGAATGCCAGGTATAAACAGGCTCTCTGCTTCTCGTACTTCTCAGTTGCGAGAGAGTAGGGTCACAGCTTTCTTTGATGAGCAAAATATACCGTCTGTCACCTTATGATAATCTCCTTATTTTTACCTCTCACAGTCCCCCCCCCCCCCCCCCCCCCACATTTAGAGAATCACCTTTCTTGTTCCAGGTTACAGTCATGAGATCTTTGTTTTCACTCAGTAAGTTTGAAACTGAGACATATTTGAAAAATATATATTATTTGTTTGGAGATGCTGCAGCATTATATTTTACACTTCCAAACAAAGTTAATGGATTCTTCTCTTTGAAAAACACTTTGCCAGTTGGAGCAATTATGTGTGCAGTGACATCGCCTGTTATTGTTTCCAGTACAACTTTATGAAGAAGTTTGCTGCTGCCTTGTTTTTGCCTTGGGCTACCGTTTCTGTTTTGTTTTTTTTCTTCTCCCAAGTGCACTTTTGAAACAAGTGCCTGGTTGCTGTGCGAGTGAAAGTTAATGACTCCTATTTTAAATATAGCCTTTAGCACTCAAATGAACAGTGTAATCACACTTTGGGGAAATTGGCTATTGATCATTCTGCATTGTCCAACATAATGACCACAGTGAACAGTTGGAAAAGCAACATTTGATTAAAATGGCAAATGCTCTGATTAATTCAAATGTTTCCTGCTCAAAACCGTGCAAGTGCAAAAAGTCATACTTCCGTTCCACTGAAATATAATGTAATTGATTTGATGTCTCTTTGCTGTCACACGCAGGCTCTGCAATTGATTAAGACTCACTGAGTTACTGTGGTGCTCAGAACGAATCGATGTGTCTGACCCTCTAGGCAACTTTATTCTCACCGGAGGCCTTCTGCACATGCATACATCAGCTAACTACCTCCTACAGCACTGTATCCATACCACAATACCATTAAACTGCCTGCACCGCATGTTGATGTAGCATTGATCTCCGCTGTCACATAATCAGGGTACTGCATATTGTTGTTCTTAAGCTTATGTATGCCGCCGACCGTCGCAGACTGTTTGTGTACAAGGATTACATGTATAATGTGAATTTTCTGCCCGGCTTTAAATGAAACTATTATCCCTGTTTGTTTACTCAAACCACAACTAAAGAGTCTCTTTGAGATTCCCTCAATCCTATTGTTTGCCAGCCCAAGCTGTCAGTGTTTTACACAGTTCATATGTAGATCACCCCATTCGGAAGCACTTTAAAACCACTGCACTAAAATCTTAATAATTATTCATGTTGCTACCAGCTTTGCGTTTCAAAGGGACTTCTGACTTTGTTCTGTGCATGTTTCAGTGCCATTGTCATGATCGCAGAATTCTAGTTGTTATTTCGACAGATCCTCCATTTTGACTCCATTACTCGTTTGACCCCAGTCACTGATGTTCTGCTCATGTGTGCTTGAAGACATCGAGTGGTGGTGAAACCAGTTAAGACTCGGTTGGCTGTGTGGCTCCTGGTTTTTCTTTTCATTTTTATCCTCACTTGCAGTTGCTAGTGAGGATTGCAGTGCAATTTTGAACATAGAGTCATTCTCAGTTTCCGATGATTGAAAGACTGAAAGTGTATGATAAGCATTGAGTGCCGGACAGATAAAAGCTTTTTTCTAGGCTGTAGGCGTCCCTGCAGCAGCGGCCTCCGATTGGCCCTTTGTCTCACTCTCTCTTTCAGAGCTCAGCCGGCGTTTCTACTCCTGAACCATCCCTGTCGCAACCGAATATATTCACTGAATAATACAAGAAGCGTGTGTTGGGTCATGTACTAGACACTCATTTTGTTCTTTTCCCTTGTGTTCAGTGGCAGCATAGACATGTTAGACAGAGAGTGCTTGGGGGAAAAAAAGACCGACACATTAGATAAATTACCTCACAATTTTTACTGGCTACTCTGTGCCATTAAATGATCTTTCTCTCGTTGGATCATTTTTACAAAATCATCACTTTGAAAATGGACTTGTTTGATTGAATGTTTCCCATAAAGCATCTTATTAATCCAACCCCATGAGATGGAAAAACAGCCAGTGCCTCAAGGGTGAGAATACATTGCTATCTGTTTTATGGCTGCCATATATTTCTAGAGTTACAATTCAAAGAAATAGCTGTTAATGTCTGGGCTACTTTGGGATAAAAATATAGTCTGAAGCAAACTCCCTCTTGAGAGGAATGGAGTATTGATCTGCATCTGGGGCCACTTAAAACGGTTGAATCTCTGAAGAGGTCCTCTTAGATTACAGACATTTAATGGCAGGATGAGGTGCTTTCCTGTTATATACGTATATAGTGACAGAGTCCCCAGTTACTTTTCAGATTGCATTCTTTCATACCCTTCCCATCCAGTGAAAACCATGCATCTCCAACTTTGGTGATTTTAAATAAGAATTTTAGATTGTCACAAAGCTGAAAACAGGGCTGTTCTGAGCTGATGGAAAGATGACTTTTCACAAATATGTGAGTGGCAGAGGTCGCGGCTGTAGCTCAGGAGGTAGCGCGGATCATCCATTAATCGCAATCAGTGGCTCCCCTGGCTGCATGTTGAAGTGTACTTGAGCAAGATACTGAACCCCATATTGCTCAGTTGGCACCTTCCAGCATCACAGTGTATGAATGTGTGTGTGAATGGGTGAATGTGACAAGTGCTTTTAGCAAGTGCTTTGGGCAGTCTGTAGACTGGAAAAGCGCTATTAAAAATGCAAGTCCATTTACCATATGTGGTTCTCGCTGGACGGTGTTGCTACAAACATATAGCGATCTTATAGAATATGATGCATTACTGTACATTTAACTTCCCATAAGTACGTAAAGTACATGTAGTTAAAATTGGCTATACCTTAAAGATTTACCACCGAAAAATACAAGTAATACACATTAATGCTAGGAATGCACTGATTCACATTTTTTCACTTCCGATCCGATCCCGATGCCTGAATTTGGATATCTGCTATCTGCTATCTTGGATACCGATACTATTCCGATACCAGAGCTCTGTTTGCTTTGATATTATTATCACCATTATTGTTGATTTTTATATGAGGCTGAAATAAACTCCTCTCTACAGGCAAGTATGACATTGGGTAGACATCTGAGGTCCAAATATCTGTAGTAAAGCTCAGGGCAGGAACTCCTTTTAACTTCTCAGCTAACTTGGTTGACACTCGGTTGTATAGTTCAGGTAGCACTGTCTCTAATGACTATCTTCTGGATGGTAAACTATACCGTGGCAGCAAGTGTTCAATCAGGCTGCGAAATCCCGCATTTTCCACCACTGATCAGGGTTGGTCATCTAGTACGATGAAGTTGAGCAACTTCTTGGTAATCCCTTTAGCTTTCACGTTGTCTGCTGGGAGTTTACCTTGCTTTTGGAATGACTCCAGAAGTGATTCCTGACGGCTCCTTTTGTCTTTCTGCCCTCTGGCTAAAAATTCCTTGTGCTTGCTTTGCGTTGTTTCCAAAATATTTCCACACAGCGGACATGTTGGCTAGCCACAGTGTTGCTCAATGCTAGCCTGCTAGCTGGCTGCAAACTGTGGAATGGATTTCCTGAACGGGGGCGTGTCTCATAACTCTGTGTCTCATTGAGCCACGCCTCCGTTCAGGAAATCCATTCCACAGTTTACAGCCAGCTAGCAGACTAGCCGGCAGGAATCACTTGTGGAGCCATTTCAGCAGACAAAGTTAAAGCACAGACATGGCTCATGGATCGGAAATCTCCACAGGTTGGATCGGAAATTTCTGACCCGTGAATTACGTTGATATTGGACCCGATACCGATACTGGATCAGATCGGCCCCATCCCTAATTAATGCATCAGTAATATTCATCCAAAAACATCCTATGTATTAGTAACCACTGACAAGGAAAAATGTATCCACCACTGATGTAAGTCTTTAAAGTTTTGGCACAAATCAAACAGGCGTGGCCATTTTGGAGACTGAAGAGGTTGCTTGGTATTTGCAATTAAAGGCCTCCGAAATGGCAACCTTTCACGTCTGAAATATTTACCGGCTTAGATCTGTTGATTTGTATTAGACAAAAAAAGGGACTTGTCCACTTAAATGCAGGAAGGTGATATGTGTTACATTTTTACACCTTTCGTCCCTGCTCGGTGCACTTGAAGTTGTGGTGCGATAAATGTCAGCTCCATCAACCTATCTGAACACTTGACTTTGGGCTTTGTTAGCAAGTCAAGTGGACAGCAAGGTTACTTTGCATAATGCATAATAATCTGACATTTTAAAACCTGAAAAACAAAAGACAGCATTGGTTGTTTGTTCTTAAGCCTAAAAATGATCAATGTTTTGTTTACCTGACAAAGACCTTTGGTGGCTGTGTGAGTAATGACTGCTGTCTGTAAGAAGTAAAGCTGGAAGTAGCCTGGCATTGTTAGAGGGCCAGAAACTGAAAGTGTGTGACCAGAATTAGAGAGAAGACGGAGGTGGATAGACAAGTCAACAAACAATGTGACTTTAACACCGGAGACAGCTGTTCATTTCAGGTGTTTCTGCCAACAATCGACATTTGTTCCTTTTAACAATGACCGCTATCTCTCACTGACCTTAACCACAGACATTTTAATTAAAACCACAAATATTCTGGAACTCTCACACAGTTTATTGATTATTTTTGTATTTTTCCTGAGCCTTCAACTGCATCCGTCTCTCCTCTTTAATGGGCGGACTTTGCACAGTTGTCACCACATGAAGTCTGAAATGTTGGTCACATGATCATATATGGAAAGGAGACTCTAAAATATTTGTTAAAAGATGATGTTTGAGTGTGGCTGGACTCCTTATATCTTATTCCAACTGTCCATTGACTCCTGGTTGAAGACTTTGACCTTGTACAAGTAGATGCTGAAGCTATTTCTGGTGTCCATTCAGTCTCTTGTCCAACATGGACTTCTTTGCTGTTTCACCTGTGTAGTCATGTTTTCCCTTCTCCGGAAGTTTTACTGCAGCACTGCCGGTGAACCACTGTATATCACAATGAACTGTCTAGTTTCTGTGGGCCAACAGAGCTGTGGTGGCAGGGGAAATAGAATAGAAATAGAATAAATGAATCAATAAAGAAAAGCAATGTTGTTTTCATCTCCTGTACTCCTCGTGGAGCTTACTAGAAATTGTTTTATGTCCATTGAATTTTAGATATTATCAAGCCTGGTGAAGACATTTCTTTTTCCATCCACTGTCTTGTCAAATGCTTAGCTATGCTCCTGAAAGAACAGGTGGTTCGATGTTGTTACAGAGTTTGGATTTTCAAGTGCGGTGTAAATTTGGGGGAAACAGGCTGTTAGTATTGCTCCTGCTGTCACATATATGGACATGCCTTAAAGTGCTGCATTTTAGGACCATGTCTTGTAGTATAACCACCCAGAAATTGAAGAATTATACTGAATATAATTTTTATGACTTTTTTTTTTAATCCCAGTTGTGACAAAACCCCTTAAGAGCAGTTTAACATGTTTTGATCAAAAGGTGCCGTTTCATTACATGAAGAAGTCGAATGCCATGTAATCCGATACAAGACTGCTGCAGACAGTTCCTGTTTTACATAATACCACCTAATGGACTCTTCATGACATTCAGAATAAAGATGGTACTTACATAAATGATGATCTATAGTATTGAATTATGGTATTACCTGTAAAAACCGTGCTCAGGGGAATTGTGAGCATTGAGTGGACCATTATGCGCCCCACTTTGTCTTGCTGTAACAATGTGGACTAGCAGGCTCCTATTGTATGCTGTACTGTCTTGCCTATGATTGATTACAATTGTCTGAGGCTGACCAGCTTATTAATCGATTCAGCAAAACCTCAGAGTCCCTTGTGGATGATTTACAGCAAAAGCCTTTTTTCAACTTTTCCTGGGATTGCTGGAGTGGAGGTGCGATGGGAGTGATTGTAAATCATGTTTAAATACAACAAAGCTGCTCTTAAACTCTGTATATATTGACCACGTTATAATGAATATGTAGCCTATTGCAGTACATTACTTTCAAAGCTTTGAATTAAATTTGACTTATTCATACATTGCTTTCTAAATTATTCAAATGATTAATTTAATACGTTCATGATCGGCTAATATGGCGAAAGCTATAATTGATTTCTTTGGACTTTTACAATGAAATGTCTAAATCTTAGATATGTAGCAACTACAAATCTACAAAATAATGGTCGTTTATCATGCGCCTGCAAAATACTGAGCAGCTGTCATCATCATCCCTGAAGCTGTATTACACCAGATGTGTTTCTATATGAACGAGGTCTTGGTTGGTTGGTCTTAGAAGTAAAGCTGTATTAAAACTGAAGGAAACTAGTTAACCTAAGCTCCTTTATTCTAGGTTTTGGAAAGACAATAGGGAAGGACACCACCCTCCAATTAGTTACATATCAAGTATCACTCTTACTGAAGAACCGTGCACACCACTTCAGGATGTTTGTTTATTGTTGCTGGCTTATTTGATAGGGACTGTGCACATAAATAAACATTGCAGTAAATGTGCCACTGTCAGCAAAGAGGCCGTTTTTCATCTTTAGTCCCTTGGCAACTGTTTGTGACTTCTTTCAGCCAAGATTGCGGCAGGTGCAGCAGGTGCAGTCACAGCTCATTAGCCCAACATCCTAAGCTTTTATAGTTGTCGAGGAGTTGATCAAGCCCATCATATTTCACTGGACTGTAGCCCCCCTTTAGCAATATGAATTCATTTACAGTAGAGACAGAGTCAGCTCAAAGGGAGGCACAGTTATGATTTATGTGAAAGAGTTTACAAGTGTAATGAAATCTATTGATATGGAAATGTGTTGGTTCAAAAATTATTTTATCACTGCAGATGTCTTTTGTTATTGTAATTTATCATCCTCCCTCTTCCAATAGTTGTCTTTGTGAGGAATTTGATGAATTAAGTGGGAGAAGTCGAAAGCTTGACAAATGCTTGGCAAAAGCTTGGTGCCCAGTTACAGCTGCTTGGATTTGATAATCACTGTTTGTGGTGGAAATGTTGTGAGATGGAATATAATAGGCCAGTAGAAAAACACAAAGTCAGTTCTTTACTTTAATTTTATTAGGGCATAATCTGTGTGGGATTACTTCAGATGTGCATTCAAGGGGCCGTATTCTGACTGTGGTGACATTATAATGCAGACAAAAGTTTGCCCTTTTTTTGCTGTTTTTTTTGGCACCTCCTTAAAGTGAATGTTAGTGTTTTGTCTTACAGCTTGTTCTAAATGTGTTTTCTATAGAATAAAATACACCATAAAGCAAACGTCCTCCTTAATTTATACTCCATCATGTAAATGTATGTAAATTTATGAAAAATTGACTAAAATGTTTAACCAATATTATGGATTATTCAGGCCAGGAGCTAAAATTGGATTTATTTCAAAGACAGACTAATCTCTGTCCATACCCTTTCCATGTTTTTTCAAACACTAACACTAACAATCATGTTGGAGTCAGAATATCCTCTTATATTGTGTCTATTTCCATCACACAGTTGTCTGCCACCTCCACATCCCGAGCAGCCTTCTTGCAGTGCCTTCGTTGGGGGATCTGGTGCCCCTTCAAGGAGCCGGCTGACTGGAAGGGGGGAGAGATACGGCTTGCTCTGCAAGGAGGCGCAAAGCCAAACCCTTACGGAGTCATGGTCTACAGCACAGAGATGCCTGCCAAGAGTCAGAGCCCTGCGCTGCTCTCAGCCCCAGGCACAGCTCAGGTAACACAATAGCACAGAGAACCGTCTTTGTCGAAGGAACGAAATGTAAAGAATGTGTTGAGAGGTGTTAGGACAAGGTGCGGATTTTAGCACCTTACAGCACTGACACAGATGTTTATTGGAAGACAAAAACTTTCACATGATCTAAATTCTTTTCTGACGTTAGAGCAGCGATGTGTTCTCTAAATCGGTATACACGTATACAGTCAGATAACAAGTGAAAGTATCAAAAAATTCAAAGGGTGCAAATGTCGTCATAACTTTCCGCGCCTTAGCTGTGAATTTTTGCACAGTTCAGGTATTTTAAAATAACCACACGTCACTGCCACGTATCTCCTTCTGTCATCTCTACAGATTCTGCACAGTGTTTTTTGTGTGACTGAAAAAAACGAAACTTTCTTCTCTCTCCTCTAAGGGGAAGGATACGATAACGTTTCGGCTGTTGTCCAGTCTGGAGAAGAAGTCACCCAGCCCAAAGGCTTCTCTGAGGACAAAGCAGGAGGATGCGTCACATCAGAGAAGATCACCGTCGTCACCTTCACAGGGTAAATATCATCAAGTTATCCGTAATGGATTTTTAAGCACATTAATTACTTGGAAAGGAATAGAGGCAAGGTAATAGAAAGAGATTTCTTTTAAGAAGGAGGTGAGAGGCTTTTTACTGCCCACAGCTTTAAACAGAACCCAGATTTTTGTTTCTCTACGACAGAGGGTTGTTTATTGGACCGGAGACTGTGTGGTCTATTTCTGCAAATTGTTTTGCAGCTCAAGTGTGCGGCAACACCCAGGTGTAATCAGCCAAAGTTCTAAGCAACAAGCATCAAACTAGCTTGTCCTCTGCATATAATGTAGCCCCCACCTCTTCAGTGTTATCTCAATTGCACCACCTGCTCTCTGAATGATTAGCATGCTTCATGATTGGGGTCTGAGGGGAATAAAGGGATAAACTCAAAGAGCAAGGAGAAGACTTTTGGCAGTCCAAAGGGGCTCTTGAACAAGCCTTATTTTTTGTATCCTCATGCTGGTGTCTGCTCTATAAGAGGGACTTTGGCCTGAACATAGACAGCAAAACACATGCAAAGTATTTTCACTCTTTGGATTCTGACTAAATCCTTAGGTAAATACTTATAATTTATTTATGTAATACATTTTCACCCTGTTTTTTCAAAACATCATGTATCTCTATCCAAGGGGAGTCAGTCTGCAAACTGTGATGGATTCTTTACAACAAAGTGTTCAATTCACGTCTGTTCATCTGACTGAGATAATTAAAAACTTGAATGGGGTAAGAAATATTGCAGTTGAACCACGAGTTTTTTTTACAGGCATGAATGGATGAATCCTAATGCATTTGGATTTATTATTTATTATTATTTGGACTCTTAGTAACACCAGCAGGTTGACATTTTTTACTTTTAGTGAAATATCTGACAACTGGTGGACGGCTGGCATGATTTGCCTCGAAATATTAATAAAATAGCCATGGTGACCATAGGACAAATCCCTATTAAACTGGTTATCCCCTGACTTTTCCACTAAAGTCAACAGCAAGACCAGTTCTGACTTATCCAGTAAAATATCTCAACATCTACATGACAAATTTCGCACAGACATCGTTTTACCCGAAGGCAGAATCATACTGACTTTGATGATCTCCTAACTTTTCCTCTACTCCTACCATCAGGTTGTCATTTGAAATTTTGAGTGAAATGTTCCTGCAACTAAAATGTGGTACACACATTCATGCACCCCTTGTGCCTTGGCCACACTACACAGCTTTCAAAGCTGTCAGATTGCTTCTATTTTCACACAACACAACTTCCTGTCTTGCATCGGGAGTTATTCAGTCGTGTATTACAGACTAAATGACTGTGATGTGTCAGTGAGCTGTCCTGGTTCAAGTCTTTGAACAGTTCATACATACCGATTGTCGTTTAGGGAGCGCACATATTTATCTTTTGGCACCACCATCAAGTCAAAATTTCTTTGTGTTTAATTAAAAGTTAATGGCCAAACAAAAATCAAAGACCAAATACAGAAGTGTGCAAACTCTGAAATGGCTGTTCCCAGATCTTAGAAATTGTTTCTGTAAAATAGAGTCTTTTTACTAGCAGTAGGGTTAGGAACGTTGTAAACAAATGAAGCTCCAAATTGTGATTACCTTTTAAGATGGTGCAATAGGATCATTAGTTTTGCTACAGCAATTTGTTTCCTCTTTTTCAAAAAAGGTAATCAATCATTAATTGTGCTTTAAATTAAGTGCTTACGGCAGAATTTGCCTCTAATGTAATAAATGGTAATACCATTTTTACATGTTGAGCATGGAGATCCATTTTTAACCAAATCTCACCTATTTCTAACCTGTAATTAGGTTTGTCCTTAGTTCTGTACAGTTGTTCACTAAACTGCGGAAATGTCTCAGAGGCTTTTTAATCAAATGGTGAAGAGCAGAGTGTTCTTAGCCATTTATCATTTATCCATCTTGTAGCATAGAAACCTGGTTACAGTTGTTGTAATTTCACATAGGAAGGCCATCATCCTGTCAAGTTTACAGAGGTCTTGTTTAAGTATTTGGGATAAAAAAAGAAGCCTTGGAAATCCAGAATCAGGCAGGTTCGCTCATCTCTTTTGCTCATCTCAGCTTACATCATCGCCTTGCTTTGTCTCAAACTCCTCCAGACCTCCATGAACTTTTCTGCTGCTGTGCTAGAAAATCAGCAAATCTCTGAAAAATACTTTTTCAGCTGCAGAGACATGCTGTTTTCCCATATAAGCGAGGTTATAGTGGCAGTGTAGCTTTGAAAAACATGTTTGCAGGGCGCAACCACGCATATTGGCAGTTCTTCGCTTTCTATAAGTGCAGTGATTAAGAATGTGAAAATAAAGCTGAACCAAGCCCCGTTTTTTTTCTCTCTTTCTCTCCTCAGTTTTAAGGGGGTTTGCAGTGTATGCTGATGAATTTCTCTAGCAGAAGCTTTTTTATTCTGTCGTTCCCAATTAAGCGTGACCGTTCCACGATATCCCTCCAAAAATAACTCCTGAACCCCAAGCTTTAAAGAGGCCTCCCACTGAAACAAAGTTCTGATTAAATATTCCATATCCCGCACACAGCCAAAGATAAATGATGTGCCACTGTCTGCATCTCGAGGCTTGCAGTGTGAACATAGCCTTATTGAAACCCAAACTGCTGATTTGCTCTGTGTCTGTCAGTGAATTGATTAGAAGTGCAGTAAACACTACACACAGCCACTCAATCCTGGTGACAGCAGAGAGAACTTGAGTGGACCCCGGCCATATACTCAATGATTTCCCCACTAATGATGCAGTTAACTTATCTTGGGAGAGAAGAATAGCGTTGATCAGCGCCTACTTCATGGGTGTGTGGAGAAGGCTTTTGGCAAAGTCTATTAATGACATTTTAATCAGCGCTCAAGTGTCCTCAGAGGATCGCCCAAGAAGCCTGAATGATTTGGGCTAGTGTTCAGAAGAGAATGAGATCCGGAATATCTGTCATTCTTTGATTTCAGCGCCTTAATCATCCTGGACTATGTTTTTCCAAGATTGTGTGTGTGTGCATATGTGGGTGCATTGACATTCGAGTGCGCTGCTTTCCATTATTGATTTAGATTAATATGAAATTCAACCTCAGTTTTATTGTTTCCAGTGAAAATCTGACAATGTTTTCTTGCAGCCAGGTAAAATATTTCCACCAAAGGACTCTCGGTATAGTACCCTTTTAACACAAACATGACCTGTGAGAATGCTAGATCTGTTTTAGTCTTAAATGAAGCTGGGGTTGTTAAGAAAGGCTTTGGGGCGAACATCCCTTTTTCCAGCAGTTGGAAAACAACAGGGGAGTCGGCACTCTTGAAAAGCTGCTGTATTTATTAACTGACACTGACTGACTTTGATCAATACTGTACATTACTGACCGACTGACAACATATAGAACTGCCTCTTTCCCACATCTCTCTCTCTCACCCAGCACAAACAAGTGATTGCTTATTTTAACGACAAGGTAACTAGCTTTGCTTGAGAAAAGGCTCAGACAGCAAGACCAAAAAACTGCAGAAAAAAGCAGGGGTTTTGGAAATTCTACATCAGAGTGCAGATGACAAGACAAGTCTGTTTTTTCTGGCTGACCAATGAGTGGTACTCAGTGCTTTAACTCCTTTCAGAACAGTGTGCTAGGTACCTCAACAGAAGGGTAACAAAAAGACATCAGCGCACGAAACAATTCTTTTGTTACCATCCACAACTTTTGATAATGGAAACACACACACAAACACACACAAAACAAAGCTTTTAGGTGTTGTGATATCCAGGCACCTGACAGTTAAATTGGATTCTGATTCAGAGGGCTCAATGCGATGATGAAAATGATTGATGACGCATTGTGATGAATCCAAACGTTTGATTTGTATACATGTATATGTATGTATACATGTATTTTCTCTTACTGTGTGACAACACGCTACACTTACAACATCACGTGTTTGTATTGATCCATATAGAGTTTAGTCAGACACCGTGTATAGACGGTCCCTTTTACCTTTAGCTCTGTCAAAGCCATAATGCTTCCAATCAGCCCGGTCCTTTCGTTTTTTTTTGTCAAAAAGAATGAATTCAGAACAGGATTAGAATGTATTTGTATTATAAATAGAGCTTAAAATTGTTTTAAGGGCATATATCCCACTGGAAACATATCTAAAATACCAGTAAAAAAAAGTGATATTCCTGACATTGAAAATTCTGATTTAAGTTTAGAAAAGAAAGAAGAGCACAGGCATCAGTCAGTATCAGTCCTTCCTCCTGTCCTCCGCCCTCCTGCTTCTGCTGACATTCACTGCCTGAAGGTACCACTGCTGAGAAGAGCTGCTGGTTTGTCTCAGCCAGCGGTTGAGTTTTCAACAGTTTTCAGTCGAAGCAAACTAAGATCAACATTTCATAATACTCTTTACTATCAGCTTTACAAGCTTGCTGTGGTTATGTAAAAGAACAACATGTAAAAAGCAAGTAGAAACATCACTTTTCTACCCTTTCCTACTGTAGTTGTAGTCAGCTTGCGTTAAATGTTACTCCAGCTGGTTCACACTGTTTCGTGCCATCTTCCAAAACTACTGCAGGCATTCATAATCTCAAAAATTCTGTTTTAAATTCCTGACTAGTGACTTTTCTGCATTGAGACATAATCTTTCAAGAAAAAATCACGATGCCTCTAAGAATCAATTTATCCCCCCACCCCCATAAAACATTAAACACAGAGAGTCATAGGCACACAGACGGAGATACAAAAAACATAATAAATCAAGGCCAGTCTGGAATATGTAATTAATGTCTTTGATGCATGTATATTTATTAATGTGGCGAAAGCTCTTGAATGTGCTGGAATAGACAGTTCGCCATCCTGTGTTTTCAAAATGACCCGCTAAGTTATTCATGATGGCAGCTACATGAGTTCCAGTTAAAGGGGTTTTCTCATCCACACATTTGCATTAGTCTGTAATTCAGAATCCCTCGTTGTTTACAAGACCATCGCCCAACACTCTCTGCTTCCAATGCTGAGAAGATTGAGATGGAGGCAATCTTGCTGTTCTGACACAGATGTTTATTCATGAATTTTAA
Source organism: Diplodus puntazzo (assembly GCA_963678695.2). Classification (NCBI taxonomy): domain Eukaryota; kingdom Metazoa; phylum Chordata; class Actinopteri; order Spariformes; family Sparidae; genus Diplodus; species Diplodus puntazzo. Next base: position 11,463,754 of record OZ023165.1, on the reverse strand, counting down.
TGATGCATCATCTTTACATATTTGTCTTAATGTACTCTCTGAGTCCCCTGTGACTTGTGCACATATAGGTACTGGTATCCGCCTCTCGTGCATCTAACGCTTTGATCAGCTGTCAAGAAGGCCTCTCGTTGATCGTGAATAAGCAGCCAACAGCGCGTCAGCCAAGCTAACGAGGTGAAACACATTCACCTCTGGCTCGGGACGTAAAACTGTGAGGAAATGGGAAGCCCTAAAAACAAAATGGCTGCTGGGGAGTTGGGTGCCAGAGCACATTTGTGACAGGGAGCCAACCGGTTCTGCACTGTGTTCACTCTGTGTGCATATAGTCTGAACAGATGGGAGCTACAGTAAGGCACCCCAGGCAACTGAAGCAATTTCCAAAAGGCCAGTCAAGCCGAGCACAGAGAGCGAGAAAGAGTGGGAGAGGAGGACAAAGAGATGCTGGAAAGCCTTTCATTTCAGTATTACCATGGCTACCAACCAAAAACCTCAGGAAGTATTATTGGACTTTATACTCAGTGTGACATCTAAATCCAACTCTGCCTCCTGATCTTAGTAAAATTGGATAGATTTGACACTAAGTAGATTTGGTGTCTCAGTCTTACTTTGAGGAAGTTATTCAGTACACTGGGTTACTCGGGGATGCACCTGACTGCAAATCCAATTAACAAGAAACGCAATCTGAGAAGATGACACTTTACTGTCACCTCCTGTTTTTGCTCACAAGCTAATATTCCATTAAATGTCTAACCACACTATGAAAATAATTGTGTTGCCAGGTACACAGAGGGTCACATACAACGTTGTTAATTAAGCTTGTTAAACATTGAACGGTTCGCACATAGCCAAGTAATATATGTAGGTGAATGCATCAACAAGAACAAACATGAAAGGGATTCACTTTACAAGTATTTAAACTACTACAATTCACAATGTGGAGTCAATTTTTGTCTTTATCTTTTCTTTATCTTTTTTTTTTGCTTGTGTTTCTTAGGTCGAAAATATGTTCCACCAGCTTCTCCACCGGATTCTCCTCAAGGCCCCGGGGTAAGACACCTACTCAGACAGACAGAAGACTTAACCTGAAGTCCTAAAACAGCCAGTCCTAGGAAAGTTTTCTCCTCTAAAAACATTCCAACTTTTTCACTCTAGCAACTGCAAGCGTTCTAGTTTCACTTTGCGCTCACATTTCTCTCAAAAGGAATACAAATGTTCTGTCAGGAGGTCTACAGAACGAGACGAAAATACATCTGACAACAGAAAGCATGCGTCTATTTACACATCCAGCAAACAACATTCTCATTCATTTGGAGGTGTGTTTCTGCCCAAATCCAGTATTCTTTCTCTTTTACTCTACTTTGGTCTCTACTGACTCCTCAGAAAAAATTCTGAATCTATAGCTTTTCACTATCCAACCTTCTTCTCCAGCTAGTCACTAACTTTGTTTCTCTGCCGTTCTGAGCTGGGCGACTAGCCAACAGTGGGCTTGTCAAAGCATTTTTAGCCAATATAGGTTCCCGCTCCATCTGGAAACAAGGTTTATGAAAGTCAGAGTTCGGGGTGGAGCCAAAATGATACTCGATTTTTTGGGGCTGATGCAGATACCAATACATAGAGGTGAACATTTTTGAAATTGATATATTGGTGAATGTACACACATTTTTTTACAATAGATAAATAATAGATAAATAATAATAAGTTGTTCTGTTGCAGGCTTATTTATAACTATACTTTAAATAAGCATGTTAAAGCAAGAATTTCTTTTCTCTTGCTACATTTAATCCTTTTGATACCATTATGTAAAAATAATGTGTTCAGAGTCAATTCAGACGGGCCTTAGGCTCAGTGTACATGAAGCAGTACAAATGTAAATGTCTCACCTTATGTTCAGGTGTAAATGACATATGTGACTACTATGTAAATTAAGTATCTGTACAAAGTTCCATATTATATATATATATATATATATATATATATATATATATGTATATATATGTATATATATATATATATATGTATTTTTCACAATATAGACTTAATTCCACAGTGCTTGAAATGTTATATAGATGACCAACAGAAAGCTGCATGTTCTGCACACAGAGAGCAGTTTTTTTTTTTTTTGTTACCCATGACCTTGTCAGGAAACATTTGTCTTTTCTTCTGCCATCCCCCTGAGTGAAGTAGCATCATGAAAATATGTTTTTTTTTTTTTAAAATGCTCACATACTATCCGGCTCTTGTCTGTACCAGAAAAATGATATAAATGTATTCCAGTTAGCAGCCGACCTGTAGTGATTCCTGGCCGGATGACAGAATCAGGAAGCCCCTCTAGCAATTCCCTCTACGTGGATACAGCTCCCTGTCCATGCTCTTTAGACAAAGATCATAAATCTTGACTAACCTACTGTCGTGCTGTGTCTGGTTCGGCGACAGAAATTGCAGTTCAAGGCTATACATTTATAAAGAAACGTCAGAAAACATACATGGTGTCCTAAATCTGCAACACCGATGTGTTTAGGAGGCATAGTTGGCATTAGTAAAAGAAGAGGCAGGTTTACAAGTGTTTTTTTTTTCTTTTTTTTCTTTTAATCTTTTGACTCACCTGTACGAGATTCAAAGAGTGATTGAGTCCATCGAAATATCCCGCAGCCAGAGTGCAACTGAATATGTATGCAGCTGGCTTGTAAAAGTGTGTGGGTGAGTTTTGAAAATATTATTCTTGGTAAAAAAGAAAACAAAACATCTCTGTGTGTCAATCACCGAACATTTAAATCACCACAGAAATCTGCAAAATAGAAGTAATGCTGATGAAGATAATCATGCCTAGCTGCATCAAGTTAGATTAAATGTCACATTAGCATCAGTTTATATTAGAGGCTCCCCACAGGCAGCTCATATACTGATCAATTGTGCAATGATAATTTCAGCTGCACCATAATCACCCATCCATCACATCTGAGGTGGGCGATGATGACTGACTCATATCCCATTCTTAGCAAGATACCACACATCGAGCATATGTAACGTATACCAACAGTTTGTGTTGCTGCATGTGTGCTGTGTGTATCTCTTCGTGCTGGCTGAGCTAAGCTACAGGGCGTTACCATCATCCCTCAGCCTGAGTGGAAGTGCCAGAGGAGACTGGGAGTAGTGATGGATGCTGCTTTCTCTCAGGATGAGGCCAGGGACACACACACACACACACACACACACACACACACACACACACACACACACGCACTAACACGATGCCACAGAGCGGAGGAGGAGAGAGATCAGCTCTGTTTCAGTGTTGGCTCTCTGGGCCAAAATGAGCCACTGTCTGTATTGTCGACTCATTTTAAATTGAACCAACAGGGGCTGTGAGCTGTGGGAGCGCTGCACCCATGAACTCCACAAATCGACCTTCATTTTGATTAAGCAGCAAGGGCGGTGGAAGCCTGCAAGTGGGCAGCTCCCACTGGGTAACAAGAGACGACTGTGGTCATACTGGGCAGCTCTTAGGGGATGACACCAGAAGACTGTGGTGCTTAACTAGATATGCTGCTCTGCATGTAGTCTGTTTTTCAACTCTTCATTCAAAAAAATTATGTGGTCTACCAACTAGATCAAATTAGTTTAGTTAGAAATTGTTATTTTCACTGCGTGTTGTTGTTTGAATATCCTTACAGACCCTACAATTATTTCCACACTAAATTAGTCGATGCTTAATTCATATCTCCAATGTTTAAAGGTTAAAGTTCACCCACATTTTCCCAAAAGGAGCAATTAGTTTTGCACCAGACCAGAGCTGAACCACACATTGTAAAATGGATAAAAAGAGGATGTGAGCTGTTATATCTCATTGAATTCAAAGACATCATCAGTAAGGTCTCCTACCTTACTGTAAGCGAGTGGAATGGAATTACATGCAGGAAATGACGTTTGCAAAGGGACTCATTTTATTTTTTTCATTCCATTTAAAGTTTGCTAACATCAGCTGACATGCCAGTCATGCCAGGCCAATTAAGGCTGTAGGTATGACATTAAGCAGGAGTGCATTTTGTAAGGTGCTTAGATTAAAGAAGATTGAAGATATTTCTTCCTTCAAATGTTTAGTGGTCTTGCTTTTAAACTGCTCTAAATAACTTTTTTTTATTGGAATATTGTTTTCTCCCCTGTGAAAGGAGCGTACCAGCATCTGTTTGCTCATTGTTTTGGTTTTCAAGCGAACAAACGCAGATCTTATCCATCATGTGACCAGCCACAGGAGGCAGTTTTTGTATAAAGCTCTTATAAACTCACTGGCTGCCTCTCACCAAACTGACAAAGTAAGCTGGTGAAGAATGTCACATATCCAGTAGAGGCCAGATATTTTCCTCAGGAGTCCGAAAGGAAAATGAATGTTTGACTGGCGTTTGTTGGGTAACTAGAAAACACAGTTAAGAAACATGATCAGCTGTTGTGTTTCCAGCATGTACCGCTGCCCCTAATGGCCAAAAATATAATTAAATCAGCTGCTAGGGGGAATAACTGGTATTTTTAAACATAATTTGGTGTGTGAATGCTTAATAGGTACAAAAGGTTTTAGAAATGGTCCAGTAGATTGCCTCAGCTTCGACTGCCAAAGTAGTCTGAGGCTGAGAACAATGTGGAAAGGATCCCTATAGAGATAGACCTTTTAGTTCGAGTCAAACCCCTTTTTTTACTGCTAGAAACAGCTGCCATTACTCTTGCCAAAGGAACAAAATAAAAGTGAGCCAAAACTTCACAGTTTCTGTTTCTTCGTGGAAACATGACCTTAATTCGCTGTGTAATATGTGAAAATACTCTGGCTCTACATGTTGTGTTTCGCTTCACTGATGTCTGACCTCCCTCTCACAACTTTCCCAGTACTTTCACATCTAACAGAATTAAGGGTTTATTTTCACCAAACCAGAGTTGGTGATCGTTGGAAAAGTGGAACATTGAACCATTATAGTTTTGTTGAGTTTAATTTAAGTTCTGTCAGCTTTTAATTAAATGTTTTTAGCAATGATAACTATGTCTGTAAATGGAGTCTGGTGGATTTGGCATGGGTGACATCCTGGCTGTCTAGTGTTAATGATTTTACTCTAATGTTGTCGAACTCTAAGAATAACAGTCTGAGCCTATCTATGGTTAAAAAAAAAGGCAATCTACTGGACCAATTCCATAACTTAGTGTAACTATACATTGGACCCAGGTGTAAGGATAACGGAATTCCCCTTTAGGTTTACAGTAATTATCCTGTCCATTCTACTTTACATACGAGTACACAAGGGGTCAATGGGCAGTCATTAGTGCCCCGGATGCTCAGTGTGCGCAGCATAGACATCTATCTGATGGCCATCCAAGACTTTGCCTAAAGAAATGCAACAGAAACCACTGTGTGAAGCCATGCCGCAGTCATCCTACAGTTCATCACAACGTGCTACAGAATTCACGGAAACAGTGTCAGTGTCTCTCCCAGTCTTGGTGTCTCCTGCCCTTTAAAAGATACTGTAATAAAAATACACTCGTTTCAATCCTAAAATGATTTTCTGCTGTTCAACATTTTTTTTCTTTCCTCTTCAACCTGACTGTTGAATGCTGATTAATCAATGGCATCCTTCTCTGAAATGGCTCTGTAAACAAGCAGTACGCTCATGCTCTGTCTGTAGGCATTGTTGGATCTGACAACTTTCTCTTGCTCGCATAAATTATTGATCCCCGACACTCTCTGTTTGCAGGATACTAAGGATCCCGTGGTATTTATAGCCAGCATTCGGTAAAGCAGCTGACTATGTTTGTCTGTGTTGATGATGATTCCTCACATCGGGCTGCGGTCATGTTTCAGGGTCGTGCACTCATTCTGTTGACCCAGGTGGTCTCGTAGTCCGTGGGCTAGAGGTGAGGCCATGTTTCAGTTTGTTGCTGGCATAGGGCTGTTTGGCAGCTGGTAGTGGCTCAGTCAGACCTAATTTCTGCAGCTCTCTTGCACACAATGGAAGTTAGTGACTCGTCCTTGTATCAAATGTCTTCCCAGCAATATGATTCAGGATTTCCGAGCACTGTTTAATATATAACTCTGTTGTAGCACACCGTCCCGGATCCTTCTGCCTTAACACAAGAAAGTGAGAGGGAAAATGTATGTTAAGCAGGTAGTGGAAAATGATTTCCATGCTAGGAAGTGAGATGGCTGGAAAGCTGGAAAGTGATTTACTGTATAACATTGGTGTGAGCTAATGCAAGATTGATTTCTACATGAAACCAAAGCATCAATTGGTTTCTCTGAAATTACAATAGATTTGTGTAAATGCTGGTGTTTGTCTGATGACCGTCTTACTGTGGAGGGGACAGCTCAGCCTCTTACAACTACCCTGGTACTTCACATCATTATGCTGCTTAACATTAATTTGCTAGAGATGGATTGTTTCGTAACTGATCATCTCGAACTTTAATTTCTCAGATATCTGTGATGATATGTGTAGGATAAGAAAATATTGTACTTTGGCACCGATGAGTAGCAGTACCAAGAATAACAGCTTGGCGAAGAGCTAATTTACTTGCTGATTAAAAGTTTATGCCATTAGAATGTTGTAATCACATACAAATTCTACAAATAGTGTCTTTACAGACAGGATTAGTCTATCTGTATGCTGTATTTCTTGTCAGACCCAGATATTGATATTGCAATTTTAAGTGTCCAGCGATTTTGATCATAACTCACATAATAAATAGTGTCTTAACAAGCTGTGACGGTTGATATCATCTGCCTTAATGACGACCTTTCAACGGCGCATTTGCTGAGCTGTAGTTAATGAACGTTAAATCTGTGAGTTGGCAGAGCTCTACTATAAAGACTCTACTTTCAGCTGGTTAATATGCTCTCTGCAAGCCATTGTCACTGAGGAAAAAAACTTTGATGTGTAAAAAAAATTCTTTAGTTTTTCTTGGCTACTCCTTATCATCACTAGAGGTATTATGTCTATTTGTTGTATTCCCTCTGTACTGCTTACTTTTTATTTTCTCTTGTCACATTCGCACAAGCAATTATCACCCATCATTACTTACATTCAACCCGCGATGTTCACACTTTGCCTTGGCACTGCCCCCTTCTCTCTCTAATATTTTCCTCTTTGTGAGCTGGAAGCCTCCACCCTTTGTCCTCAACATTTCACTCCAGTTATCTCCATCTATTCCACTGAATCTCCCTCTTAATCCTCCTCCCTTTCAAACCACACCTTTTTCTCACAGTCTGTCTGTGAGCCACGTGATGAGCTTTAACCCCAGCCTCTGTCTCTCCCCCTCACATATACAAATAAAAAAAGAACCGCCAAATGAACAATCATTAGGGTTTTTGTCATCCACAGACAAACACATGCAAACAGACCTCGAACTCAAAAAGGAGAGATGTGAGATAAACATGCACTATATATATATATATATATATATATATGTATATATATACACATATATATATGTAATGACAGGGACACATTCACACATACACAAACATACATGCAGATCTCATGAAGCCAGCGTGTAAACAGATGATCTGCTTGGCTGTCAGGGCAAACAGGCTGAGTTCGGAACATTGGCAGCCATATCCATGCCGCTACTACTGCTAAGTGTGTGTGTGTGTGTGTGTGTGTGTGTGTGTGTGTGTGTGTGTGTGTGTGTGTGTGTGTGTGTGTGCGTGTGCGTGTGTGTGATATCCTCACATGCAGAGTGAGTACGGTGTCTTTCACACTCTCTGTGTGCAGGATGTGGTGACTCAATGTGAGATCACATGTGTGTGTAATCAAATGTGATCCAGCTTCACAGAACTTGGGAGGACTGACTTGTGACAGCCTACTGATCTTGACTTGGGACATTTTGAATTGAGAGGACATTTTGAACAATCTTAACAGCCAAAACAGCTCAAGTTAGGATTTTGCCTCCACCTACAGTAACATAGACTTTGCAAGTGTGCAAAGTGTCAGTTAAGTCAGTTAAATGTCTTTGGTTTAAAATCTCTCTAAAGCAATTCAGTGTCCATTTTTTCTTTAAAAAAGACACGCTACCCAAAATCTTTCATTATTCACATTTAAATAATGTGACTGTAAAATGTTGGTGAGGGTGAACAGCAGCTGAGAATTCAGCTGGTTAGGTTGGATTCCAATGATGCCCAACGATACCAGATATTCTTTGTCTTGTTAACCCATGGGTGATGGGCCAAACGTTTGTCACGACATAAAAATAACAAAGATGAATTAGAGATACAGATATTTGACTTAATTATATTCAGCAGATATTTGTATGGCATATGTGTGACTTGTATGTCCTTACCTCAACTCTTCCTGCATGGTGACCCACCTTGCCTTGAGGTGTGGCTACTTTTAGTGCAAGTGTTAGGGTCAGCTGAACCTCTTCAACCTCACTGACCTGCCGGAGGGTCAGTCATGACATTACACTCTGTCTCTGAGGAAATCAGGTTGGCTAAGTCAGTGATCTCTAATCTTTAAGTCCCTTCTTAAAACATACTCTAGTCAGAGAACCTTTCCATACTTATCTGTTGTTGTTTAATATGTTTTTGGTTGTTTTTTTTTTTTTTTTGCTGCTATTGTGAAGTACTTTTCATTTTGAAAGTGCTGTATAAATAAAGATGATCATATTATTACAAGCTCAGGCTGTGCAGCCAAACATTGCTCCAGCCAATTCAAGTAATTCAAGTGAAGATCCCAACATTTCAAAACTTAACAAATTGTCAAGGAGCATGGAGTCTTCTGTTTAAGTATTTAATTCAGAGCGAACATCATATATCCTCAATGAATATTTGGATGAAGCTGATATAGGATTTGTTTGGTGCTGTCAGACGGTGTGGAATAAGATGACATTTCCAAGCTTGAAGTTACTTTAGTGTAAATTCAAGGGGAATATTAGGCTTAAGGGTCTTGAGGTTTAAGATTTGGTATGTAAATGTGATTAGGTCAAACATGTTGATATTAAATAGTATAGAGTGGTCATAAGTTGTCTGTGTCCATTTTTGCAGCTATCTGTGTTGCGAGGAACAGGTTGACATTTGTTGCCATTCCAAAGCATGTTGCGAAGCAAGTCATTGGAAATGTTTGTTTGATCTATTTTAAAGTGCGTGGGAATTAATGTAAATCAATGTATGTCAGTACAGAGTCAATCAGATTATGTATCCTAACAGATCAATGGGTTAGTGCCTTTTTTACTGCTCAATATGGTTCAAGGCAGCATCTTTGTTTTCCAGGGAGCCTTTTGTTCGGAGCATAGGGAATTCAATAATGCTCACAGACTGTTAGATTAGACCAACTGAAGACACATCGGGATTATTAAAGACTATTGGCCACGAGAATGTCAATGATACTGTTTTTAACATCATAGATCTGTTTCCCCTATACCTTACAAGATAAAAACTGTACTTAGGCCTTATTTTGAATAATCAGACAATTTTGCCATTACATATTAATGTAACATCTAGTTCCGTAGAGATCCTGCAAGTCTGTCTTGGTAAATTATCTACTCGACTAGAAGCAGTACATTTTATGTGTTCAGTTTAGCATTGCCTGAATTATTGACCTAAATAATGAAGTGAGCTGGAACAGAAAAGGCCATCCTCTTCCCTCAAGTGAGATGTCTTAGATGAAGCCTATTTCCTGGTTTAGGTGGGGGAAACATTTCCCAATGGAATATAACACATTTCTAGCAAATGTATCCAAATAGTCCTTAACCAAAGCATTCCAGTCTTTACAATTTAAATGTTAGCCTATCACTTCTATTTGGGATGAAATAATGAAGCTATGAATATGAAGTTGTAAAGTCTAGTGAGCATTTGAAGAGCTGTGTTCATCAGATCAGTTTAAACATTCCCTTGATCAATGCTACATATACTTAGTGAAACGCTCAGAAATCCTGACAGAACTCAGAGCAGCTCTTTTTGCACAGGCCGCTAAGAGATGTGGTTAGGTTAGCCTCCTAGACTCCTCCCTGCGGAAAATCCACAGGAAACCTCAGGGCAGGCTCACACCAGAGGTATAGTACATGCTGTCGAGCTTGGGAATGCCTCAGGATCCCCCAAGAAGTTCTGCAGCTGACCTGGGAGTTGACTTCTAAGCTACTCATCTTGTCAAAAGTGGATAAGTAGTAGGAAATGATGAAGATGAGAAGAATTCAGGCCTAACATTTATTGTGAAAATGTACTTGTGATTATGATCGACTGGCAGACGCATTTCAAATCTTCCAGGTAGCACTGAGTCATAAGCTTGCTTCCTGAAGCCATAATACAGTTTATAAGTGTTAATACATGATGAGGTGTCAGGATATGCAAACATAGTAGAGGTGAAGAACGCTAAGATGTACAGCAGTCCTGACAAATTAACAGCAAAGAATCTACTTCCAGTGCTGAGGTTTGTCTTTAGCTCGGATGTTTGCTCTGGAAAAGCGATATGGCCGCTCTGAGAAATGTCTCCTATTTTATCAACAAGAAGAAAGTTTTTGCACATTCATGAGCCATAAATATTCCATAAAGTCACATGATCATATTGTTTCATATCTACAATGTTTAATTTGTATTTGTTGTTAACTTTCAGCCTGTAGTATATAGTATGAGGCAATATGATTGAAATCGAAATATTTGTTTAAAAAAGCATCTCTGGCATCAGTATATGTTTACTGGGATTCAGCAAATGCATTCAGAATTCCTATGTTGAATAAGGAAAGTAATATTTGATTCAATCAAATGTGTCTCTCTTATAGTGTACATCAAACACAACCTCCAGTTGTTCATTATCTTTCTTTTTTGTTACATTTCGCTTGGAACCATGTCAAGAATTACTAGTCTTGAATTACTTCTTAGCCCTAAGTCACAAATGTGCCAATAACTCGAGCCTCCTCTGGTAGAAACACAATATTCTTTCATTTATACATTTCAATTTCTTCTGCTTAACCATTCTTTCAAACTGTGTTAAGCTACCATCACTTCAACTCACCACTTCCTGTCCCTCAAGTCGTTAAGAAACTATGAATGAAATGACAAAATATATTGTTTTTCCATGCCTCCTGCAACGTCTGACATCCCTATCAGCAGGACAACACATCATTGTCCATGCAGTCCAGGACTGTTACTGAACACTGTTACCTTTGTTTTTTTTCCTACCACGATTACCTTTGCCAAGAAGGTAATTGGTCTATTAGTCATTAGGATTACACAAAATCTAACTGAACAGATTTCCACGAGTCTTGGATTGAGATTGGGTTCTGTCCAAGAACAGTTAGTGCTGATCGAGGAATTCTTTTTCACTTTCTTCAACATTGCAAAATAGCACATTTTTTATTGATTACCCAGGGAATAACGCACGGATCTTGATGATGGTATCTCTGACTGAGTACAATTTCATGCAGATCCCAGATTGGCTATCGAGTTTAATATTGAATTTAGGCTTGACTGAATTAAAAGGGACTCTTGGGTTTTGGCGGAGGTATGTGCTCTATTGTGTGCTGTTCCACATACTAGTTAACACAAGGTGTTTTGGGGCACCTGTTCAAACGGCTGATGTTTTTCTTGGAAGATTGTCTCAAAAAAATATCTGTGTCCTGCACTGTACACCCAATGGCTATTGCTTTGCACATAAAGCTGAAACAGTGTTAACCTTATTTTCTGTAGAGTGCAAGTGGAGTGGTGGTGCTGCTCAGCTGTATTTAAATCATATTAATAAAAGTCCACTGTTGTATCTGTTTGACACCCTTGTAAAACTCTTAAGACAACCGTGAGGGCCAACTCTCAAATTAGTAACTACATTCTTTTTTGTTTCCAGTCAAAAGTCCTCAGAAGCAAATAGAGAGCATAAAAACTGTTTTGTATTCAACCTGCTGAGGGCTGACAGTGTTAAAGGATCGTGGGTGGAGGAATGGGTGGAGAGAGAAGGGCTTGTAAGTGCTAAGGCAGTGTAATGGTCTGTTGTTGTCATTTGAGATGGCACATGTGTCTCTCCGGCGTAAAGTATATTCCTGAGCCCTGTTGTTCCTAATCATAATAATAACAGCGAATCATTTGCATTGTTTCTTTGCAGCTCTCACTGTCTCAGCTGGCAGCTACTTCACGCTACCCGACCATCAGCCACTCCAGCTCGGCGTTACCATGGCAACAGTCGTTTCCTTCTCTGCTCCATCCTTCCCCGTTGGCATCGGCCCACCAGCTGTCACATGTCGTAAGATTTCCACCCCCGTACGCTCACACACGCGCACGCGCACACACACACACACACACACACACACACACACACACACAGCATTGTACTCACGCACGTAAATGCTGAGCAAAAATACATAAACATTAAGCAAAAGAGTCAGATGCCTTTACACGCAAAGTGCACATACAGACACAGCAATACACAACATGGCAAGCCTTTATACATCCCTAAGGAAATGCAGACAGTCACTCAATAGAGTTCAAAGACACACTCACCTTTACAGCACTCTGCCCCTAGCCTCATACCCATGGAGACACTCACACGCAAACCTCTAAAGTGAACTCCAGCCCCGCGCACTCTTTGTTTTTGGAGCTATACTGGAGCTGCTGGAGGTGTCGGCGCTACTCCTTTTCATCTTCATAATCAAAAGAAACATTATTCTTTGACTTGACTTTTCAAATCTTTCTACAAAGGCCACTTCAATTTTTCTTAAGGTATCCAGTATCCTGCATAACCTTGTGTTTTGCCCCCTCGAAAAATAGGTTTAATCTGCTTTGTCCAGGACCACTTTTAATAATGATTTATCCTTTTTTCACACTTTCACATCTGCCTTTTTTCTCTATCAGCTCCAGTTCGGTCAAGGCATTAGTATTCAAATGCAGACCTTGATGAAATACAGCAATTGTTTTAAAAGTATTTCAAAACTAGAGACATCTTGTACTGGGCTCAAACCAGCGCTAGTCAACAGACAGACACACAAGGTAAAAACAATATATTCCCTGCTCTCATAGCTGTTGATGATTTAGTAAACCCTGCTATGAACTACCAAACCACACTATAGCACTCCAAGGAGTCCAAACCCAATGTGAACAGTCTTTAATAACTGGTGTTCCAAGCCAGCTCCAACATATTGAGAGTATGTAGATTCCAACGGAGCCCAGGAGGTGACATGGATGGGTTGTTTTTTTTATCTCGTGAGTGTGACTTACTATCTCGCACACGCCATTTTCTATCTGCCGCACGCGGCTTAGTATCTTGCACGATTAATTCATGCGCATTTTGACGTAATTAAACAGTGCAGTCGGTTAAATGCAGGCTTATTATCATGGATTGATACATCTCGGAATTGTAATTGATTAATAAATTAATAAAGGTTAATAAAGTGTCTTATTGTTATTGTGTAACGGTAAGAGGTACATGTAATATGTATTTTGATGATCCACGATGAGTGTCCAGGTGTTTTAATTGCTATTATGCTAGCGATGATGATGGAGGAGTTGTCAAGGTAATAGTAGTTTGGTTATAATTAATTTGTGAAATAATGTTGCAGCAGTAACAACTGGCAATCAAGACAAACGATTAACAATGGATGCAGGTGCATATAGAATCATATTCATGTGAAAGTTGTGACAGAAAGCCTAAATTTAGTAAAATACCTTCAATTTTCCACGACATTCTGACACAGACCATATTCTCTCGGCTTTCACAGTGACACTAAACACGTTTGTTGTGTTCTGTTATCATATATAACAGATATACTATTGCTCTTTATACCACAAGGGGGCGCTGTTGTATAAGACAGGTCATAGTTAACACGCTGTACGTAGAGAGGTCAGAGTGCAACAAGATGGCGACTATGTACGATACGACGCTGCTACTGAGAACAGTGTTACAGTATAAGGCCCCGTCCAGACAAAAATGCCGTTTTGCAAAAACACACACGTGTTGCATCATTTTGGCCGACCATCCACACGGATCCTGAAAACGCACTTTTTTGAAAACGGGTCTCAGGGTGGAGAAATCCAAAAACGCAGCCCTCCCGTTTTCATGTGGACGGCGAATCTGCAAACTTTCCAAAATGATGACGCCATCGCCCCACCCCGCGACGTCTCATCACAACAACAACAACAATGGCGGACTACATGCACAGAAGATATTGAGCCTTTCTTGCAACTTACATGCCTTGTAGTTGAGTGTGAGTCGCAGCAGCAGTTCGACCTCATTACCGTCCTCACAAACGATCCTGGTTTCCTTGCACTAGCCATTTTCATCTTCTTCTTGCTGTGTTCGGTTTCTCCGTCTACTGTCTGTTTGTTTACAGCGCGCAAGCTTAATGCGCATGCTCCGTGTCTTCTTCTCCATTTTTGGTGAATGTCAAGCGCCACCTATAGGCCTGGAATATGAACTACAGCGTTTTCGGTCGTTTTCAGTGGAGCCGTGTGGACACAAATATTCTTAAAACGATGCCGAGGAAGACGGAGATAAAAAAGATTGTTTTCGCCCGTGTGGACGACCCCTAAGTTGTTGAAGTAAATGGCACTTGTTCGTGATTCTCATACTACAACGTTCACTTCATTCAATTGTTTGAGCCAGAGTGCCACTGCATCTTACTTACAATCACGCGAGTGCGAGTTATTATCTCGCACGCGCTGGATAGTAAGCCGCAATCGCGAGATTAAAAAAAAACAAAAACATCCATGTCACCTCCAGGGCTCCGTAGATTCCAGTGAAGTGGCGTACAGTTAATAATGAGAAAAGACCTGACTGGCAGTATTTGCTAACAAGCTTTTTGCATCTGAATAAAATCCTATCATTGCAGCCAGGGGATAGCAGGAACGAGGGAGTCAGCGACACTGTGCTGATTCAGGGCTAATAGCACTGAATAATTTCCTGAAATGACACGAGGATAACCTGTTACCCTCGGGTGTAGGTGTTTGCTGCCGGGAAACAGCAGGCAGAGTCATTTTTTGTCTTTGCTAATTTAGTCCATGTTCACCCACAAAGATTGCATATATTTGGAAATCAGCCCACAGCAGAGTAGAAACAGTGCTAACATCTCACAGAATGGATGAGAAAGCATCACGCTTTAATTCTGGGATTAACCCTGAATCTTTTTCTGCTCATCAAAGTCATTCTGCACCTTCTTATATGATATGTACTATTAAGTGGTGGAGAAAAATCGTCACTTCAGGATGACATTTCGAGCTGTATGGATTTGTGAACTGACTAGTGCACATGCTAAAGTTTCGGTTCTGTAGACTTTCTCTCTCCAGTCCATTGCTCCTCTTCTCGCCATTCAGGCAAAATAGCTTTTCTGGAGTGAAGTTAGTGCTATAGTCAAACCTTAGTATGTAACAAATGGCTTTGGGAAATAGATAACATTCAACATGCCAGTCACGTGGATATTGGTCTAAGTACTCACTGTCATCACGTCAAGTCAGCGAGGGCACTGAGCTGTGACAGGTATTATGTGCAGTAAGACAGGAGTTAAAACGTTTATCATTGCTGTGGACGTGACAAATGCAGATATCTTGACCTTGTAATCCATCGCTGAGTACGTTCCTAAATGTTCCCAGGCCAGGTGGGATTCATAATCCGTCCATTGTGTTCTGTGTCTGCCCCAGGCGCTCCTCGCACCTCCCAGTTTGACAAATCGTGCTTGAGATACCTTCATAGAAAGCGTCTCTATCAGATGCTCAAACAACTTCCAGATGTCTGCCTGTGTCCTTGAGGGTGAGCCCAGACACCCTGCAATGAAAACTCATTTTGGTTGCAGTCTAATTCTTTTGGTCATTACCAACAGCTATTGATGAGTTTAAGATGTGGATTGACTAGAAAACCAAGGGCTTAGCCTACATTCGTAGCTGTTTCCCAAGAGTTTTCCAAAGACAGACCGTCTGAATGACAGCAGAGTGTGATGAGGCAACTTGCAGACCCACAAGTGAGCCTTAAAGTACATCTGTAGCAATCTAGTCGTAGTTACAGCAACAATAACAGTAATCTTCATATTTTCAAGTAGTGAAATATGTGATGTTGAACATACCATGCATCATTGTCTCCTTTGTTGATTGGCCTGTCTATAATAAGTTTTTTTCGTACCCATTTGTTATCACAGTAGATCACAGAACTTTGCTCATAGTCTAACTAGACAGCAGTAGCATTAATAGGTTTCTCCCATATTTCAAGCTGGAAATCCATATAGCTTAAGCCATGAATCATATTGCAGGAATAATCCAGGAACTGTGGCTCAGGCTTACTGGAGATAACAATATAATCAGGCACACAATATGGCTAAAAAAAGGCACAATTCAATTTGGTTCTGACAGACTGACTAGGTCGTGCAGTGGAACTGTCAGAACAACTTATCTGTTTCATTTGTATCTGCAGCTCGTGTCAAAAGTTTGAAACATCCTGTATTTTAGCATTTTTTAAATATTTCTAGCAATAGGCTGTCGTTATACTCAAAAATGTCACTAGTACAATTCAAAAGTGAGTGTTTTTTTGTTTTTTTTATTTATTAGGATTAACCCATATCTTAAAACATACCTATACTGTTTAGCTCAGCACCGTAACGTAAATGTGCGGGGCCCCCCCCACTACTATCCTTGAGTGGGCCCCTATTATAAACATTTTTTAATTTTTAAGGGTTGTCAGGGTGGGGGGCGGTCTGTGGTCTGCAACATGTGTCTTAGAGGCTCTTTACACCTGGTATTATCACCTTATTTATTACCTTTGTGATCAGATGACAAGTGGACAGCTCTAGGTATGTATGTTCACACAGGCATTAAAATGCGTCTCGACTGACCACTTGGATCTCCCTTCCCCGCTGATAAGCAAATGCAACACGCACATCATGTCAGTACTGGTGGGATAGAATTGTAATTGGTAAATTTACCGACCAACACTTGCTAGATAACACACATTTAATCACATTTATTTATGTGGGAAACTGCGACCGCTGCTACACATGAACACACACATCATTAGTGCGCACGGCCGGTGATGATGCCAGGAGCTGTCTGTGACACTGTCCATCGTCCTTCATTTGACTCCTCCTCATTATTCATTGTCTCAGAGTGTAGGATTTCACAATCAAAGGTACTGTAAAAAGCCCACTCAGATTGTTACACAACTGTACTATGAGGAAAAAACAAGCTTTTCCCTTACAGCCAAATTTTTTTTATTTCAAATCACTTAATCACACAGATCAATAAATTGTCAGTTGTGAATATACATTCACAGGACAACATGTTTTCTTATAGGCTTGCAGGCGAGTATACATGCTTTGATCTTTTGGCATATCGATGAGCAAAATCCCATACCACCCTCTTCAAATCCAGACTGCGTGCGCGTTTATTTTCAGTACTCAGTATGGCCAGCCCCGACAGTCTCTCATGTGCCATGGTGCTTCTCAGATATGTCTTAATTAGTTTAAGTTTTGAGAAGGATCTTTCAGCACTTGTGACAGTTACAGGTAGAGTAAGAAATAGTTTGATAGCCATGGCTACATCAGACACACTTGGTAATATGGAGTGGTGCTTTATGAATCGAGTTTGTGCCAAATCTTGAACTGAGCCAAGCTCGATTTCTTTTATGGTGGACGCGAATGCGCTTCTACATGAAAGAACTTGTTCTGGAAAATCCGCAGACAAGTCATCTTTGTGTTGGTCTGCTAAAGCACTTGCTGATGTATACAGTTCACCATCGGATTTTAACAAAAGTTCTTGTGGGCCTAAAAACCCAAACCTCCGTGCCACCTCTTGCATGCCCTGAAACCTGTGTGTTACCTGCGCAATGGCAGTGTCTAGAGCTGCGTAAAATACCGACACTTTGAAGTGCTCCTCTGCATTTGATAGCCTTTCATCCTCGCATAACTCATCAGAATGTTGTTTGGTGCGGGCGGGGCCCATATGGGCGTATACTTTACCACCCAGGTTTAGCTGCTTTTGCCTACAAATTGTTTATATCTTCATTGACCTCCATGCATTTAACTATACAAATATCAGACTGCTATTTGACAGCACTCCAGAGATATTGCAACCTCAAAATTTGGGTTGTTTTAGAGTTACTAACAGATTTAGATGTTTAAATAATTAAACTTGAACTTCTCCACCAGGGGGATTTATTTTGATTCAGTATAACGCATTAATGTTGATTTAGCTGATATTATTGGGGAATGAGTATGAAAAGGTTATTTTAAGGGGTCACAAGCTGAGGGTTGGGAACCACTGGTTTAGACAATGTGACAAAACTGCCGGCAGGTTTTTAGGGCCCAACGCAGAACTTGTGGTGACTGAGGCTGACTGTTGCGTCAAATCAGGTTGCCTGTGGTTCAGCCAAAAAGCTGCACTAGAACAAAGCGCAGAGACCACAGCCGGCAGCCAACTGGCTTGTACGTTCTGTGCATGTGATGGAGGAAATAACTCTCCACACCACCAGGTAGCAGAAGTCTGTATCTGTTAATCAAAAAGGGGAGCCGGAAACTCAGAAGTGCAGCTGTACAAATTGTTATAACTTTGACACTATTCTTGCTAATATAACCACTTCTAATCAAGAATTTGTCAGAATTTGTTGCAAATGGCACTGGCAAAAAGGGAGGGGTGAAATATAAGGTGAAACTGTGCTAAATGTGAAATAATTGACAGTGACAGGCTTAATGGGCTTTCTCTTTCTTCTTCCGTTTCTCTTCTTTTGCACTGATTCGGCTAACAACCAGTCAGGGTGATGTCGCTTACTGACATGCTCCGCTGCTGATTTCACATGCTCAGTCACCCAGAAAGCCACTGACTAGTGTTAACTATGCTCGACACGCTGAAACAACTAGCGCCACTACACTCACCAATGGCGCCGACATTAGCCAATAGACGATTGTTGGTCTGGTCAATACACCCTGAAGAGGGCCCATTTTTCAAACCACTTTGAGTACCTGGACCTGAATTATGTATGCATTTTTTTTCTTTTGGTCAATAGTCTTCCTCTCTTTTTTTGTCGGTCTGTTTTATCATGGCCCTTAATGTGAACCTGTACAGTATAACCTTTGTTGCCACAATTGTAAATTTTGGCGTAATGCTAAACACTAAAACATCAACAAGCAGCAAAAGTAGTGAAGAGTCCTGAAACACACTTACTAAGTAACTTCAGTTACAAAAAGGGGATAATATTTACCTAAGGTTTGCCAACATCAGTTACCTTAATCTACTGGTCATACCTGACCGAGTTAAGGCTGTAGCAGCAAAATCCTGTAGTTAGCTGAAGTGACGATGGATGTGTTTCAATCCTTATGAATAAAACTTTTGAACAGTGACAAAAAGACTGCAGTGTTTCTTCTTTACTAGTTACATAAACTCGCATCAGCAGCACCGTCCTAATACTCTTTTATATATATCATTTTTTCTATACTAAGGTGACAGTTGCTTGATTGCGCCTGCTTGTTTTATACTCTGCGGCTGACTGTACAATGCCCTGAGAAACCCTGTCGACATTAAAGTCGTTGATTAGTGTGATGCATTATATCTCCAGTCCATTTGCTGTTATTAGTTATCTGTTATGATACTGTAAGAGGGTTTCTCTGACATTCTCTTTGCATATATTGAGTCATTATACCAGCTTGCAGGATTTATTGTTTGGACCTCTATTTGTCCTTGTCCATATCCTGCAAAAACACCTGCTGATAAGGAGCACTTACTCACATGTCATCATACACCGTATGCTTGATGGCAGCAGGTTCACATGCTGTATAAATCCATTACTTTTAGCTGTTGGAACATGTGAAGGCTTCTCCACCGCGCCTTGGCACCGTCTAAGGTTATTATATCGCAGGCTGTTTGATCAGAGGAGAAACATGGATGTGTATGTTGCTGCATGACTCTGGTTGATGTTATTACTGGCATGTTTAATGTAAAGTCCCATAATGCACAGCCATGCATGTCCTCTGGTAGGCCAATTGAACCATGTGCATGTATCAAACTCCAGAATAAAACACACTTGACTGGAAAATGACACTATTAGCACTCTTTTGCTAATTATCTGCGCTAATACCCCTCCAGCTGCGTGTCTGTCAATGAAAATGAAGAGAGGATTAATGTTTGCCAAAAAGAAATTCTTAAATGTGGAATGTGAACCGCAGGCATTACAGTGTATTTTTCTTTTTCTAAATAGCTGTTATTGTGAAGTAAGAAGACTTAAAAATGGATGAGAAGTACTGATGCTGTTAAACACTAGAATGTCAGTAACTGCACTGCAGCTTAAATGCAAGAGTGCCTCAAAGTCAAAACATAAACAATAAGTTGTTGGCATTTACTGAAAAGTTAGGATGGCACTTTGTTCAATTAAAAGTTACCACGGTTGTGCTCTTTCTCACGGCATGAAGGGACATTAACACACCACAAAAATAAAGCATTTTCTCACAAGAAAAATTAAACACTTTATGGGTCCTTCACGGCTTCCTGGAAAGATTTATGTTATTTTGTACTAATTTTGGGAAAACAGGAATGTCCTTGAAAGCTCTTTTCAGACTCGGGCAAATATTCATTTGTTTTGAACTCATTATTGGAACCTTTATTCTCAAGGTATTTTGAACTGTGTACTTGCCCGTAGAGAATTTCAGATCTTTGCGTGTTCCACTGACCACCTGTGTTGTCTAAACAAACTATCAACCTGAATGTATTCTCTGAAACTTTTTCTTTTAGTACTAAGTACTTCTGCCAAAGAAACTCTTTTTAAAATCTTTTATTTTCCAATGATAAATCTGTCAATATTTTCTTTAATGTCAAAAGATATCATGACCAAAGCCAACAATTATTTGAATCCTGATCACAAGTACTGTGTATCTAAAACCTAATTTTTCCTCTTTGCCCTAAAGCTTCACCAACAGTGTTTTAAGAAACATAAGAGAGGCACATCAGGTGACGATTTCCTCCATTACATTCATTAACCATGGGCTCTGTAGTTCAACATTCACTTACTCATGCACCGAATGTGTATAAATCAACAAAACAGCTGTTTTTGGAAATAACTGAGCCTTTTTTTTTCTTCCAGAAATTGAGCGAGGTATGTCTGACCCACTTTCAAAGATTTGCATCTTCACTAAGAATAAGGCCAGAGTAGGGGAATGGAAAAGTACTGACAGTTGGACAAACACATTTTTCATTTTTAGTATTGGTCTTTACATGTTATTTGCTAACAAACAATGTAGAATGAAGTTGGCAGTTCAACACTAACACTAACATACAATGAGCTCCTACTGTATGTAAAAGTCTGGTTTGTATGTAAGGTAGAAATCAAGCGAGAGCAGATCACCAAAGTTGCTGCTGCAATGAATCCAGTGTCAGACAGGTACTTGCATGCCTTATATTTGTTGTTCCTAAGGCTATACAATCTGAGCTGAATCATCTCTTTAAGGTTTATCCCACATATTGTGCCCTGCGATAGCTTGAGATATTACATTGGCACACCTTACCACTTTCTCTTGGCGATGAATTGTCCCCGTGTCAAGCTTATTTATACAGCATTTTTTTAACAAACAGGTGTTTCACAGAGGTCCCTGTAGATAGCAAGGCACACAAAAGCCGATTCGATCGAGGGTTTTCAAACAGAAGCGATAAAAAAGTTCGACACAAAGGAAACATGCAGAGAGTAATATCCAGGAGGAAATCTCAAAATTCAGCCTGACACACTGTCGGTGTGATTTATAATTGGCAGGGCAGCTTGTAGGGAGTGATGGCTAAGACAAAGTCACACTTTCTGCCTCAGACGTCTCTTGGTTTTCCAACCTCTGAAATAAGAATAGGAGGGCGAAGTTTCTGAGATTCACACATAATCTTGCTCATCATCAACAAATCAATTTACAGGTGTTAATTTTATGATCCAGAGGAGTTGCACCTTGCACTGAACAATGACTCGTAACCTTGTAAATGCTATGAAGATGCTCCAACATACGAGCACCCCTCATATAAGAAAATATTATTGGCTACATTTAGACTTTTATGTTGATGAACAAATATTTTTAGTGCCTTGTAATTCACAGATGGGTACTCAGAATTAATGCAAGCATTCACAAGGACTGAGTAAAAATAGACCAGGGTAAGCTCCTTATGTATATATGGCTACTGTGTGTTGAAGATGTGTAATTCTTCTGTAAGTGTGTAGCTGGAGCTGCCAGAGTGTTTGGCCTTTTCCAGAATCTGTTTGTGCAACTCTACCATTTGCTTTCTCTCTTACTGCCAAGTTGCTGGGTGCAAAATAGCAAAAATCCTGATGAAAAGAGATGAAAACATCTCATAACTATATACTGTACAGCAAGGGTGGAGGAGGACATCCTGCACCAGATTTTAGATGGTTTCTATTGAATAAAGAGACCCAATCTTAGGGGGTTACGGTTGGGATTACTGGCTGGTCTTTACCTGTATCTATATCATCCCACTTTGTTCCAGGCCTACTCAGGTGTCAGCAACATAGTCCACCTGGAAATGGACCTTCAGCGGGATGGGGACGTGTCACCTTCTCTAGATGAAGGAGACCAACTTCAGGAGCTGCCCTTCACCCCTGTCCATGCCCCTGTCATCACACTGGGGATGAATGTGCCTAGGTGAGCCACCTCTATTGACTGTTTCAGACATGGTGAATGATCTGCTGTAGAAAGTAACAGGTTCACTTAATCTGCCAAAAGCCTCTGTGACAATTTTTGTTGAAGCTGCCATGTATAAACACCATCAGGCTTAACAGGACAGGAATCTTAGAGTGAAATATCATGCTGTGAGTTTGTTGATTTACACTCAGTCACTATTGCATGGATAGTGGATAGAAAGCAAAATGGCTGAAGCAACGAGCTGTGTGTTTTGTTTTACCTTCTTAAATTGTAAACATCTCTTCTAAATGGTTTCATAAAACATTCTTGGTGTTATTTCCTTAAACCTGTTTTTTCATGGCATCGTTTTTCATTCTCTCCTCTTTGGGTTTCAATTATCATCACTCATGTTAAAAGGGAATTTGAAATTTAGACCTCGGCCCTATATTAAAAAGTTTAAGTGTGTAAATGACTAACATTGCTAAAGTAGATCCCCTCAGTTGGCAGCCATGACGTATGCAACAGAGCCAGAAACACACACCTCGACTTGTCTTGTCGTTGCCTCATCTAAAGTGTCAAATCAGTTTAATATTCAGCTATGACTTTGGAGATAAATTCTTGCTGGCATTTCCTCTAGGTAAACTTCAAACTCATTTCTCCAATTCCTAACTCGTTTCTTTCGGTTTTCAGAGCGAGATTTCTCCTTGAGGCTACTTATGTTTCTGATTACAGAAGGTCTATCTCTGTCGGAATCCTTTCAGTAATGTTATCAGACACTTAAAATAGCAAGCGGCAGAAACAAGCACTTTAAGTGGATGTAACCTCGAAGGTCATAGTTAGCCCCAGTGGGTTACATTGCAGCCATCGTAGCCGTGTCGCCAGCTGATCTGCTGGACGGATTCCAAAACTTTTGGCACATATGAATCGTTTACATACCAAAACTTGTCAAATATAGGGCTCATGTTTAAAAAATACCAGAATTCCCTTTAACGTGGATCATTTGCATAAACTGATATTAAATCCAGCAACTGGGAGCCCTCTGCTCTTTGAAACCTAAATATGGAGATGTAAAGGAATGTCCGCCTCATATATGTTGCTGTTGGGATCGACTTTGTACCATGAATTGCAATAAAGAGGCCAGCTGTAATCAATAAAACAGGAGTGGTCAATATGATACTGCTCATTATGTGCGGCTTTACTGACTTCAGTAGAATTAAATTGGTGGTCAGCCCTTGATGGTAAAAGGATATTCTAGTGTTTTTTTATAGTGTTTTCCATATATATATGAAAATAGAATGATTTAAGCATCTCTCGTCTCTCTTCACCTTTTCTCCAATTTCTATTTTCTGTAAGTGGCACCTTGCTACAGTTTCTCGTCTGGCCAGCCTCTCAGTTGCAGCATAGGTTGAGGGTGACATAAGTGCTATTCATGTTTGACAGGAGACATTATTGAATGAAAGCCCTTCTGAACATCCTTTTAACATGCAACTGCTGTATCTGCCTTGGAGTCTCAGTGAGAACACTCGTACAGTCCTTCATTACCACGGCAGTTTACTGTCTTGCTGTCGACAGAGCGATATCGATCGGCTCACTAATTGGCAGCATGTGTTCACCGGGTAGCATAGCAGCATTGTATAGGAGAACTCAGCTCAGAGCCAATTTAAAGAAACTGGTGTGTCAGCCTTTACATCCCAATTTGGCTAATGGCCTCAGCATTGTTTGTTAGTGTGAAAATTCATTCTCAAAGCCAGCTGTAAGGAAGAGGTTTTGGAGGTGATTTAGAGTCACAGAACACAATAAAAATTAGCTCTCGGTTTGCTTTGCAGCAAATAACAGAGTTGGAAAAGGGCATCATAATGGCTGTGGTAATGCAGCCAGGTCTGTTGAGGCGAGACACCAAAAGAGAGTGTACACCTAGCAAATAATAACTCTGAAACAAGGCATTGCATTAGTGCAGAGAGTCTGTAAATAAGCAGCTGGCACCGAAACAGTTTCCCAATCCCAGAGTTTGGATCCAGACATGATGCTCTTCAGTTCAGTGGGCTGAAACATCTATGCCTCCTCACTCAGAGCCAAAACATCTTTCTGACTGTTTTTGACGTGGAATGACCCACTTCTTTGAGAAGAACAATGAACTCTTAAGAAGTTTAATTGAAGTTGCCGTGCATATCTGATTGAGCCCCTTTTGAAATAGAAATGATGGCTTGCATATTAATCCACCGGGGCTAAATTAAGATAGAACTTTGAGCGAAGGGGAAGAGAGGGGGAGAGCATGAAATCGACAGAGCCGCAGAGGAAAACCCAGATCGACTGTCTTCTTCACTGTTGCTGCCTTAATTAGTTTGATCAAGGCTTCCTTCTTTCACAAAATATGACGCTTTGGGCTCAACTGTTTACCAACCGGACAGCCTCGCTGTTATGATAAGCCCAAACATTATTGTTAATTTCCCTGTGCTTGCACTTTAGCCAGCCATCTGTGCACTGTGTTTATCATACCCAGAGTGTTTGGTGTCAGCGTTGAAAGTATAAGTTATGAATGTTACCATAGTTGTGGAAAAACAGGTGGCCGCCATGATTAGAGATAACTGCCAATTATGCTTGAAAATCCTGAGGGAGCGCTTTGGCACCCGTTGGCTCTCTCCCCCGCAAGCGTTCTCGCCTCGCCGCTGCCTGACGGATATTGCTGACATCCTCATGCTGTTTAATCACTGTTTCACTGATTTTTTTTGTGATGTCCAGCCAGGTGTTGAAATTCAGGTTCAGCTTAACAGGCGAGAGAAGTAAGTACATTGAAGTTATCTCCCAAAAGATTAACATCTTGAGTCTAAATGGAAGTGATCCAAGATAAACTGAGCTGGGTCGTTTACAACCACAAATCACCCAAGTGAGGCCAGCGCACCAGGGACTAAACACATTACCTCCTGCTGCTCATAAAGCATCTGGAGTGGCATTCACTGAAATCTTTTTCAGCTTGGAGAGTGATCGATGTGCACTCATGATTCTTTAACCCTTATCCTTTAGTTCCTGCTCAGTCAGCTCCAGGAGCTCAATGGCACACCTCTACTCCGCTGGCTTCCCTGACATTGTTGACTGTAGCGGGCAGGTGGCGGAAGTCCTGGA
Source organism: Diplodus puntazzo (assembly GCA_963678695.2). Classification (NCBI taxonomy): domain Eukaryota; kingdom Metazoa; phylum Chordata; class Actinopteri; order Spariformes; family Sparidae; genus Diplodus; species Diplodus puntazzo. The sequence goes on along the minus strand of OZ023165.1, from coordinate 11,438,113 downwards.
CCCCACAGAGCCCGTGCCCTTTGACCCCCAGCGCGAGGAGACTGACCAGCTACAGGGCAACCTGCTGGTGTTCCAGTTTCTGGCGTTCAGCAGGTGAGGTCCGCCATGCTGGGTCGCCAGTGGCTATAGTGTTACTAGTAACTGCCAGCAGCAGCACATCTTTCACAATGTATCTGCTGTTGTCATAAAGATCAGAATCGATAAGGCATGTATGCTCTGATAGATTACATGCTTGGTAAGTATTACTGTAAATATAATAATACGTGTTCCCAGAGAAGTCAGAACTGTTGTTGTTGTTGTTGCACTGTTGTTGATTTGACAGCACTTCACTCGCATCTCACTGTGCACCGACCCACAGGCCATTTAATTGTGTACAGGAAAAGATCCATCCTTTATGCATCTTGGTTGAAGGCCAATGAAAATGCCCTGCTTGCCTTAAGAACTCTCCTTCCTTTCTTTTTGTTGTTGTATTGAACTGCAGCCAAAACGTCAATGCACTTAAGCCATGCAGGCATAAAATCCTTGCAGTCATCCTCTACGCACATGCCAAGTACATACAGCACGCAGACATACACTAACAAATTGCAGAAAAAACTCCAAAAACACATTTCCCGACTGCATGGGAAGAATCGTGTCACTGTCAGCGGCGCGTCATAAAAACCCTGGAGCCAGTGTCCTCTCTGTCAGGGGCTGACAGTGGAGGGGGGGCTGCTGAAGGATGGGTACAAAACACACCACTGTGTGTCCTTCTATCTTGTCATCCGTACTGTCAGCAGATTGATAAACCCAACATCTGTCTTGTTTGTCATAGACTCACCACCACGCTGCCATGGCTACCAACCTCTGTCATTTCTTGCTGCTAAGAGACGCGACGCACAATGCCGTTCTCATTGCTGGGTGTGAATTGACAGATTTGGTTTGTTGTTGATGGTGTGAATTAATATATGTAGATCAAAATGTTCTTCTGGCTCTTCCCGCGTGGTAATAAATGCCATTAACGTCATGCAGAGTCACCTGAGGGTGCTTTGAACTTTAGAGACGAGCAAATGACTTGAATTTATATTTGATAGTGCTCCCATCCAATCATCCAATCATGTCACATAGCTGCAAATGCTCTGCCTTTTCGACAAAAATATGACACTTGTTTGAATACTTTAGATGTGAAGTGTTTCTGCTGGAAGGGCAACAGAGATCGCCCGAGCAACACATGTCTGGATGAGTAATGGATAAACACAGACAACAAGGATTTAATTTACAGAAATATTTGTTTTTCTGTCTTTGAAATGTCAGATATTAGTAAAAAAAAACATACAAATTAAACAGAACCCAAGGTTACATGTTCAAATTGCATGTTTTGACATCACTCTTGTCAGACATTTAAGTGTTGTTATGTTTGTTTGTTTCAGTTAATGTCAGTCTCTGTTCCAGCCTCTAAAATCAAGCATATATAGTGCAGATTAACACAAAAGTATTGTGTTAACGTTTCCTCCGAAATTGCTGCCACAATAGGACTAAACCAAACTCAGCTTGTTAGTTGAACAAATGGGCAGCACTGTGACATCTTGCTGAAATGTGAGCCACTCACAGGAAAACTCTGGTTTGGGCAAACTGTGACATAGTAAAGATCACGATCAGTCAGACGATCAGACAGGTTGTAAACAAACCCCACGTTTGCCAAGAGGGGAATTTGAAGGCTTACAGGCAAATGATTACCTACACGGGCTGACATTATAATTTAAAGACTCACCTACTGTTTCCACTTCACCCTAAATCCTGATTCGGCATCCACACATTGGGCATAATACACCCATTCTTTCCATATTCCCTTTTCACTTGATTTTCCCCACTGAGGCTGAACAAAACAGCCAATAATTACATCTTCCCTACCTCCAGCTTTCCTTAGCACAGCATCGTTACCGTGTTTATTCCACACAGGCTGGCAATTAAATCACCTCCTTTCTGCAGGAAGGAAGTTTGGTTGTAAAAACCTTGTTATATTGTAAGATTACAACTTCAACAAATATTGAAAAGGCTCCGGGGAGATAAAAACTAGATTATTATCAGTGGGACACAGTGAAACAAAACAGATTTTTTAATATCAGAGTTGGGATTTTTACTTGAATTTGTGTTGTGTGAAGGTATGATCTTATTTGATTATTCTGTTGTTTTTTTTGTTTTTTTTCAAGGTGACCTTGAGGTGCTGCCTGAAACCCTTGAGCATACATTGCATATGTCTGTATCTGAATCTCTGTGGCTTGCTGTAGAGTGGGTCAGGGGTTATCTCATTATTATGACAAACATGCATGGCAGGGGTTTTAGGCAGCAGCAGCAGTAGCACTTAGCCAAGCGGGGAGCCCATGGATGGCAATACAATTTCTACCTTTCACCAGGGCACCATAATTATCAATATTGTCTGTTTACAGAATGAATATTTATGCCGGCTCTTCTGTGAGGATGATGCACGGCAGCATCTTTAACAGTGGAATATCCGAGTGTGTGATTGACAGGGAGGTCACACACTGCTCTTATTAGATTCCACTTTGAAATTTTCGGCTCTGACGGGCCTGTCTGTGATCGTGGGGGTCCTCCCAGCAAGTCCCTGCTTGTTTTCAATTGCTTCTTCTTTTCTGCTCATTATTCAATACCCGACGACTGATTGCTAATCTGTTTATCAGACGGAAACAGAAAGAAGCTCATCCTGAGACTCGCTCATTATTTAATGTGTTCGGTGCTAAATTGAGTGCTTGCAGGCTCACCGGGACTTTTTGCAGGCCGTCAGCAGACTGAAGTGTGTGTTTAGGTTTGTATACGTGTGTGTGAAATCACACTCAGAGGGTGGTGTTTATGTGAAAAGGAATACACAACACCGGGAGGCCCCCTGAGTCACAAATTCTTTCTTTTTTTCACCATAGGAGTCCTTATAAACAAAAAAACGAGTCCCTTTGTGTTTAGAGAATATAACCATATTAATACATAAACGGACAAGACTTCCTGTCTCCCACACATCCAATAACTAATTTTCATGCTGCCTCTAGTTTTTATGAAGGAGCCGAGCTATCTGCTTAGCATGAATCAAAGGTGTAGTGCTGACTTTGTACCTGCTCAATCACCAGTCCAATTTATAGCCACTTTTAAGCTGTGATTTACCCCCTTAAGTTCTAATCCTCATTCTGATTATTGGGTTTTCACTTTAAGTAGCTGTAAAGCTGAATTACCGGTTCTGGTAGGACGTGCAAGACATGCATATTTGATTTTACTCTTTTCTGAAATTGTCATTAGCTGAAATGTGATTTACTCTCCCAGGTTGTTAATGACATTTTCCCACATTAATTTTCAAATATGCATACCACTCTACTCCCCACAAGGATTTGGGAATAAAAACACCACAGTTAGTGTTTAATTGATAGTATCCAGGGATGTAAATCAATCACTTGTGCATTTGTTTGCATGCCGCATTGCTTTCAGATACGGCACTGTGAAATACGGTTGTTATTTTCTGAATATTTACAGAACTCCCGTCTTTTGACAGAATCCCAACAGCGGGTGTCGGTCCCAATTGGCCCGACAACATCTACTTCACCTTCCAGTTCTATCGCTTTCCACCTGTCACATCGCAGCAGCTCAAACTGCTGACCAGTGACAAGGTTCAGCAGAAAGTTGGCGATCCACTTCCCTGTGTGCTGGCCTCTATCAACAAAGACGGCACTGTCAACACTGGTAAGGATCCTTCCCTGCAAAAAAATAAATAAATGTTGCTTCTCATTTCCTCTGTCCCAAAAGTTTAGGTACACTGTAGATTACTTGTAATAAAATGAACTGACAAACATGTGCTGTTTGTCATGTTCATGTCCATGTCAGAAGGCGGGGCAATGCATTTATCTTCACAAAATCATATAACAAGCCCACACTAAGTCCCTGCCATTGATTACGGTGTTTGTAACATTTATCCATTACAGCTTTTGGAGATATTATGTTTTACTGCCGTCCGGGTTTACAATGTACAATCAGCGGCTACGCACATCGATGCTCCGTGACGTTCTCCGGTGCCGAGACACTTCTCTTTCAGTCAGCCGAGCAGGCGCTGATTGATGTCAAGTCTATTCATGTAGCAACTAATGAAATGGAAGAGATATTACATCTTCTGACAGAGCGTGATATTGAACAAACAAACAATCCCCCCACCCTCCTCTGCCCATTCTTACGCCCACCCATATTCTTCATTTCCCAGACATATACACTCAGGTCTAACTCTGTCAAGATTTCTGCATCTGTCTCCGCATCACTCTCAGTCTGTGTCATCATGTGCACTTCCACAAAGCCTTCCTGCATTCAGACAGATCCCTCCATATATTCTAAGCCTGCAAGCCTTTCTACCTGTTTACTAGTAAATGCTTCCTTTTTCTTATCTTTCTTTTGCAACTTCACTTGCTAAACCAGCCAAAAAGTTAAATATTGTTTATGTCCTACTTTTTCTGTAAAGATGTTATTACACGGTGTCATAAAATTGCAACCTCAATTTTAATCTCATTACAAGCAGATATGAGGTTTATGAACATTTGAAAAAACTTTTAAATTTGTGTTCTAATTGCTCACGAAATTACAAATTTCATCAATTAAGCATAAAATTACAAGCACAGGCTCAGCAAGCATTTGCACAGAAGCCATTGTTGATTGTCCAGTGTCCAATGCCTGATTTTAGTTGGATAGATGCTAGTTTTGTTTAAAGGTGCAGTATGAAATAATTTTAGTTTAAAACAATGAAGTAAATAGCAAAAATATCAACTGAAGCTGAAGAAAAACAGTTCTGCCGGCATGCCTTGCTGGGTCACCCGTCCCAGGTCTGAAAAACTTGTTGTGTGTTGGCGGTGTAAACAACACTCCCCCAGTGCTCCATGCTCCCTGTCCGAACAGCTAGCTGCACCGCTATCGGATGTAACAACTTAAAGGCAGCTTCAGTTAGCAGCAGTTATTGGTTACTCTGTTGATATACTGCCCCCTATACACCGATCAGCCACAACATAAAAACCACTGACAGGTGACGTAAATAACATTTATCATCTCATCACAAAGCATTGTTCTGCTGGGGAAACGTTGGGTGCACTTGACACGCACCACCCATCTAAACACTGTTGTGGGCCAAGTACACCCCCACATCACAACAACACTACCCAATGGCAGTGGCCCCTCAGCCGGATCCACAGATCCCAGTCTGATCGAGCATCTGTAAGACATGCTGGAGCAGGTCTTATTCATAAAGGCCGCATCCCCCAACATACAGGACCCAGAGGATCCACTATAAAACGCCCTGGTGCCAGACACAATAGCACACCCTCAGAGGTCTTAAGTCCATGTCTTGACTGGTCAGAGCTGTTTTGGCTTCACAAAAGGAACCTTCACAATATTAGGCAGGTGGTCATAATGTTAAGCCTGATTGGTGTATACATTTTATGCTTTTGTGTTTCTTTGCTCAGGGTCATTGTAAAGGTGTGTGACCCAAAACAGGCAAAAGATTTTTCCCCTGTAAAAGATATAGCATTGTGATTTTTGTCATTATTAAGTGGTCTGTGAATCCCATACCCTGAGGAGGGACTATCTGCAACTTCGCCCAGTGTTCAGTGTTGGGATGAGCTCTTGATATTCAGTTTGACCTGGAGAAAATCTAAATTGAGCAGTCATGATTTGTTTGTTCCTCTGAGTAGTCTCCGCTGTGGTGTCCTCCACTCCCTATCAGGCCTGTTGTCATGTCTCAATCTGTGAAAATGACTGCAGAGCCTTGTCCAACCCAATGAGCTTAAACCACATACTGTAGGGTCTCTGACATTTATTTGGGTGAGTGCGTGTGTCTCACTTCAGCTATTGTGACAAACTGCCTCCATAGACGGACTCCTTCAAAACCATTTAATGCATTTTCACCCTCCATGAATTCTCGCCACCAAGACAGTACGTTTCTCCCAGTAATTTCACGATGAATAAGACAATCAGCTCCCTCAGTCACTAACCCCCTCTTTCCCAATCTGGCACTAAAGACTGAGAAAGGGGTGAGAACTCAGTCTGGCATCCTGCTGTTTACCTCATGTAAGTTAAAGTAAAATGTTCTGTCTTGACAACTAATTTTGCTGAGGCAATAGGAGTTCTTTTTTTTTCAATTATGTGTAAGCAATTAAAGTAGTTAAACTGAAGGTAGTAACAATTAACAGAATTCACCAGAGAGCAAAGAAAAATGGAATGTGCGTCGTTCTATTTGTGTTTTTGAGGTTGCAACACAAAAAGGCAGCAGTAGAAGTTCTGAGTAGCTAATGGTAACAACAGATCAATATGTGAAGTGTGTTATTTTTAGCAGATATTTTCCAGGGGTGGTAATAATCCTGTATGTGCCTTACACAGCCAGGGTCCACCTACACAGACATTTCCATTTGCCTCCTGATTAGAACTCTTCTCAGGATTGTGTGGGTGCGGACAGACAGACACAGCTTGATTGACATGTCTGTCTTTCCAGTTGGTTTTGTTGAATCTATTTAAGTGTATTCATATTGAACACAAAGCCAGTTTTCCGCGTGTGCCATCAACAGTGTACCAACTGAATAGGTGCTTGCTGTAGCTACCTAACAACACACCAAATGTACGTGCATTAAGTGTTTCTGTGTTGGGTGTTTTGTGGTAGTTCAGTCTTCCTCGGCTCTGTACCTTTTATAACTGGAGTCAGAAGTAAAGCAAATACAATTATTAAATTCGCAAGGATGAGTCTGAGTGACTTTATACAAATTTCCATCTCATTTTACACAAATTAGCTTCTGAAGTTCTCTTACTTTTTAGATGAGGTTAGAGACCTCAGCAAACTCTTTTGGAAAAAGCCCTTTGGAAAATGATGTAATTTTTTTCAGCCACATAGTTTATTGTCCTGAGAATAGTTTAAAAAACTGAGAAACTTCACATAGTAAAAGAATAATTGTTATTCTCAATATTTTTTTTAGTTTAATCAGATATTCCTATGTACTGTATTGCTGTATTGCAAAGATATCTACTGAATCACCCACAAGGTTGAATAACAATGCTTTCTGCTGTTATTTATGCCATCCTCCATTAAAAGCATATACAACTAGACTGGCACTTAACAGAGTGCATACCTAAGTTTGTGTTTTTATTTTGATCCACTTTACTCAGTCATAGATATCAGCCACTTAGATAAGATTTCTTTCCCCTCAAGATCCATGCATTATTCCCTGAGAAATAAATGAGAAAAAAAAGACATCTTCGAGAAAGGATGAAGGAAGTTATTTAAGATTCCTGGATCCACACCAAAAATGAACAGCGTATTTTCCCATTAACCGTCCTTCATCCAAGTTTCATGCAAATCCGTCCAATGGTTCTTGCGTAATCTTGCTGACAAACCAACCAACCAATCAACCAACCATTGGTGGACGTAATGAGGAGAGAGGTGTACCTTGCATGGACTTGCACAAATGACATGTAAACTGTTACTCCAGTCTGGTGCATCTGCTTTACAGAACATGCATTTGAGGACAAATCACGAGCATTTGTTTAATAAATTTGGCCTGTTTTTCCCAAGAATTTCCCCCTTCAGAGCAATTAAACTGCTACACGTCAATTTTTGATCTGATATGCACGACAGTTTAACTGTGAAACGGGATGTTCATTAAACCTCTCCTTACAACTGTGATTGACATCATAGCTCAGGTACCTTTACCATAGCAGCCTTACTTTCACAGGGTTCATATTTAATGTCTTAAACATTCATTGATGTTAGAGGTTTAGGGACAAAAACAACCTGGTCAGAGTCAGGGAAAAGGATCATGGTTTGCTTTGAATAACAGTTTCATTAAAGGTGCAATATGCAAGAACTGGCCCCCTGCCGAGGTCATACTTTAAACAAGTAGTGGGCAGTGTATCAGCTGAAGAACTGCTAATTGCTACTAACTGCAGTTGTTTTGTAGTTGTTTTGCAACTAGAGGTCTGTAAAAGGAGCTTGGAGCACCCGACAGTTGATGGTGTTTACACCGCCAGGACAGGAACTTTGAACTTGGACAAGCCTGAGCTAACTGGTTAGCATGCTAACTTCCGTAGATATCTCCTTAACATAGTAGTTCTTCACGTTCTGTTGATCATTGTAGTCAAATTTTTAATGTTCTCAACTTAAATTTGTACACATTGCTCCTTCAATGGAGGAGACCTTGGCAAAGTTCCCTTCCATTTTTTTGAAGTGTCCAAACCACTCTAACTGTGCTTTGCAGACTCTTTGGCTCTAAAATAAAACACTTCCTCCTTTGCTCCCAACAGACAAGAGTCATAATTTATATACTCCAACCAGAGATCTTTTCTATATGAACATAAACTTAGAACATGGGGTTGTTGTTTGCTGAAAAAACTGATGCTTCTGTTTTTCTTGGGAGGACAACGACGCACTATATATTATCTTGATGTTAATATGACTGAACATTGTCAAGCAAAAATGTTTGAGCATCCATTTTTTAAGGTAAACAAAAATGCAATTCTACGTCTCTAAAAATGTTGTCCATTATTACTTTTAGGTGTCCCTGTAGAAAGCCACCAGAGTGTTGACTAATTTCATAATAACTATCAAATCCAATATAGTGCATCATATCCGTGATATGCAGTGAGAATCCCTTAGTGGCCACCATTTGTTCCAGCGGATGAATTGGTTAACGGTGCCTCAGTGCTCAGCGGTGCTCTGGCTTGCGTCAGTCTCTACGTTTATCTGCACGCTCTGTGCATCCTCTCTGTTTTCTTTGCCCTCAGCCTTCACAGTGTTTCTGAGAGTTGTTGATCCCCGACAGGATTTTTTCAGCCTGCCTGGTCTGCTGTGTACACACCAGGCAGGGCCATCCAGGTTTAGGGGGAGAGGGTGGGTGGGGGGTATCTGCTGGGTGCCGCTCCTCGTCTGCAGACCTAGCTGCACACGTACACAATCCCGTACAAACCCTTGGGCCAGATCTGTCAGCTCTTCCCCGCTTGTGAGCACAAACACACACATGGCAGATTCTCTTGCTTTCCCTCTCTCTCTCGCCACTCTACCTCTGTGTTCTCATTGCCATCCGTCCACTGCACACGAGCTCCAGAGCATGCTGGGAGAATTAATGGTCAAAGAGGAGAGAGTTGCGGGTGGTTGGGGAGAGGGGAGGGGGAAGGGGGGGAGGGATGAAGGAGTCTGCGTAGGTTAGGTTGAAGGAAGATAAGTTCTTAAGCAGCACAGAAACATAAAAACTGCTTTGGTCTCTGTGTGTCTCTCCCTGTCTCTTTATGTTTTTTCTTGAATACTGTCGAACGAGTCTGTAAAAGTCTATCGCTGTTGTCTACTTTAGATTAAATAGAGGTTCCCTTTGTCAGTCTCTTTTATGTCCTCTCACATATCTGATCAGAAAAATAAAACATTCCAGTGTGGGTGGATTTTACTCAGCAGTCTGTGAAACCTCCACTGTAACCCACCTCAGCTTCTTTTAATCAGCTGCAGTCCACCCAGATGAATTTTATTTTGCCTTTCACTGCAGATCGAACGGCAAAATAGTGTCTCCCGATGGCCTAAAATGCTGTTTCAAAAGCTTCTCTACCTTGATAAGAAGAAAGCGGAATGTTACTGGGGTATATGTTCTGCTTTCAGCTGCATCTCACAAAGGCAGACAGCATCGCCTGTCTGTGAACAGCAGACCAGAACCAGTCACACACAGGCGCACAAACCAAAAAAAAGGAAGAATTTTTGTATCACATCACGTGTGGAGGGGTTTGCTGGTCCCTTAAGCTGTCACCAAAGGTCCTCATTACTCCGCCTCTATCCAGCCAGCTGCCTCTCCGCATGTTAAAGTCATGGGAAGAAAGACAGCGTGGGCGCTTTGATACAGAGTTGGAGCCCGGCTGTGGGAGTCAAGTTGGCACACTCGCACCTTTAATAGACGCGGCAGCATGAACACGCCACTGTAGGTTGCGTTTGGGCTGCAGCTTACAGTACATGGTACCCACTCACCAGCTGAGTCGGATCGCTGATGGGGTCAACTGCTCGGATGTAGAGGATGAGTAAGATACCAAGAATTATTAGAGATTCGTCAGGGCAGTCGTTTCACCTTCTCGAAATCAATCTGGGCTTTTACTTTGAATTGAATTCATCAAAATGAAGTGGCTGGTGAGGTAGTCCCTGTGCAGTATGCGACCTTGCAGGAGCGAACAGAATAACAAACGGCTAATGATATAAATTCTACATATCAAATGGAATTTGCTGGCAGCAGAAGTCCTAAAACTGTGTTGGTACTATTTTCTTCAAGAGAAAAAAAACCTTTTTTCTTCAGAGTGATCAAGAGGGAAATCCACAACTCTGATTGTTGATGTGCTGATTAAAGCCGTGATTTTCTCCTGCTGTTCATAAAATCATTCTTGAGGGTTTTAGTGTGTTAGGCGTCATTATCATCTTGAGTTATGGGAACCCTGGGGTGCTTCTGATTTTGTGAAATGGCCTCATACTCCCTGGTTATTGTACTCCCATGCAGTGCAATCATCAGACCTAATGACTCCCAGTAGTAGTAGTAGGTTGACAGCTGGTTACAGATATTATGGCTCTCACTGGAAATTTAAACCCATCTGGATGGAGGGAAAGGCTAAAATAAGGATCAAATCGATGACTTCTTTTCCTTACCTACTTTGTTGTTATTGGACACAATTACACTGGTTCAACTTTTGAACCTTTTGAAAGGGGGATTTAGTGTGGCGCTTCCATAATGATAAGAGAGATACCCTGACTTTTAATCTCAAGCATCGATCTTATCTCGCCTTGTGCAGCCGCTCCGGGCCTACAGGTGCAGTTTAGAGTAGATGACGGTTTCCTGAGGCCAGGAGAGAAGCGTTGGTTCCTGCGCTACCTGGCTCTCCACACCATGCATGTCGACATCTGGGACAGCGACTCACTGCTACTCATCGGTTCTACCGCCATAGAGCTCAAGGTAAAAGACTGACTCAGTAGTTGCAGTATTACATTGCTATGCTCTGATTCCCACTCACCTGGTATACATTACAAGGAGAGTTAAACGACACAAAAGAAAAACAGCACATTTTTTTTACAAATGCATTGTCAACTCCTTGCACACCTTCGTTGCTGTGTCTGTTGTGGATTCTTGCAATGTTTGCAGGTTGTTTTAACACAATTTAATAGAGTGAACCGTGCGTTGCAGAGAAAACAGCCACTGATAATAGAATGTCAAATACCAAAAGCTTTCACTGTGTATGAACCAGGTTTCCGCAACGACACCAAACAGACATGTCATCATAGTTTTTAATGGTTGTAATATTTGTTAACTTGAATAAGCACAAATGATAAGAAATGGAAAAGTTGTGTCTGGTAAAAAAAGAAGTGTTTGCTTTTATAGAAAAAGCATAGATGAGTTTGAAATCTGTAAAAACAAAATTACCAGCACCAGAGTGAGGCGCAGCATGAACAAACTCAAAACTATTTAGTGTTGCTCACTGTGTACTCTGTGTTTAAGGATTTGACCGACGCTTTAACCTCTTAAGATAAACCAATCCCAGAGTAAAGGCTTTTTGATTTTGGTCGTTTCAACTCTGCTATATATATTGATTGTACTGCAAATCTTTTCCCAATCTTGATGTTGAAATTGATTTGCTCTTGCCGCTTGATATTTGTAAAGCATTTAAATGAAGAAGAAGTAATGTGGTAGTTTGCAACTGGTTAGGGTTTTTTTGAACAAGACCCGATTCATGTAACTCAGACTCTCAACTGTTCCTACTGCCTGTGTGCTTTTGGTTTCTTACTAGTCTGTCTTCCTGTAATCATTCGCCCCCCCATTTCTTTTTGCATCTCCAGTACATGCTCCGTCAGGGTAAGTCAGCTGTGCAGGCTCTTCATGAGGTGGAGGTTCTGACCACTGATTATGTCGGAGAGGACACCCTGCTGACTAGCGCAGATGTGGGCCAACGGTCAGCCCTCAGCCCCATTACGGTCCACACCATTGTCAGGGGCCGGCTACACATACGCACAGGCAACATAGGTATGTTGCATGTTATTTATTTATTTTTTATGTTTTTATGTCCTTCTTTGCTTACCAAGTATTGATGTGACCATTGCCGAACCCACAACGTCATTATGTGTCAAAAATGGTCTCATTAGGGGGTCTCAAAATATTGATAAATGAGTGCCAATTTATGCTGTCCCGGTGAATGAGGGCTGCACAGTTAAACCCATGAATTTGTTGTAGGATTTGTGGTTGGTCTCATAATGGATTGTATAATTGAAAGTAAAAGTTTTGAAATGTAATGAATATGACTTAATGTATGCATTTAACGTTATGTAGCATTACTGAGGGCTGCCATTGACCCATGTGCCACACTTTAAGAGCCCCTGGACTCGAAGAATAAGATTACTTCCACGCTCAACGTCCTCTTCAGACTCTTCTGAAGAATTGTTAATTATCTTTATTTTCTGCTTTCTGGTTGTACGAGTCATATGGTTAATGGATATGTAGTATGTTAGAGCCTGTATGTCTTGATCCAGCACTTAAGCCTGATTAATGAACATAAGATGTCGTATGGATAATAGTCTTAATCTTGCATTGCCCCCATTGGGACACAGAAGAGGGTAGAGAGTGAGTGGATGCATGGGATGAGAGGGCTGTTGCGAATGGCTGAGTAGTTGCGTTACCATAACATGAAGGTAAATGTGAAGAAGGCCCTGAGAAGAGGAACTTGTATTTCTCTGAGCCTTCAGAAGAAAAAAAAACACTCTCAATATCACCCAAACCTCCTTCTACCTCTGAAATATTTACAAGGGTGTTTTATATTCAGGTCATATTCCTTTCGGAGCCTCAGATTATGAAGTAATGTTGTCTGTTTACTTTTATTGATGTGTCGAGTTGGGAAATGACAGTGATTCCCCAGGGCTGCTGCTGTTGAAAGTTCCCATTTTCTGGAGGTGTGCTGGCTCGCAAAGTAAACACTGTGCCAAAACGAAATATCTTGATGTGATAGTTCCACTCCGTCTAGCAACTGAGCACCTTTCCTCTTCCCTGTTGCACTCATCCAATTTGGGCCCGGCGTGCCCCCGCAGCGCGATGGCAGCTGACGATAGCTTTGCTCGCCATTAATCAGCTGCTGAAACGATACTCCCGCTCATAAACAATGCATCATTCTGGGGGCCTCAGAAACTCTGCGGAGCGCCATTGTTGGGGCTGAATATGCCAGCACTTATCACTCAAAGCAGGTTGAGAGCACAGTGGGTTATTGGGCGTGCTGGGGGATGGAAGGAGGAGGGTTGTGTCTGGCATGTAAATTCCAATCAAGGCTCAGATATCCATCAGGCGCCCTGGCCGACCGTCAGAATCAATTTGGGGAAGGTGGACTCGCAAGCACTTTTCTTTGTTTTTGCCTCCATCTGTCGCCGCCTTTCACGCTTCTCTCTTCGCTCTTTATCACTGTCTTCCTGTTTTCTCCTATTCATCCATTTACCTCTTACCTCCCTCTCACACCCTCTATCTGGCTATTTGTTTTCGTCTCTCACCACTGCTACATCCCCCTGCTCATCTCTCCCTTTCTCTGCGTCTGTCATCAAGCTGTAATAAATCAGCTCTCTCATTTGGTGGGTGGTAGAGGATGTGAAGCTCGGTCATTAATGTTCACTGGGAGGAGGGGATCAGAAGTCACCGACAGCATGACAGATGGATTTGCTGTATGAAGACTTTGACAGAGATCTCATAGGAGGCACACATACAAGCATGTGTGCATGTCAAATCACTCACACGCGCCAAGAAAGTCGCGCGTTCATGCATACACGCGAACGTATAGATAGGCAGGTGTAGCAGAGCGTGGACAGGTTGTGTGATGAGACGGGGTGGGCAGAAACGAGAGGCGGACAGGTAGAATATATCATCTACATCATGTGAGAAGCTTGTAACTCCATTTCTGTGATTTTCAAGTTCAATAGAAGGATTAGTTGGCTTCGCGATGGATTCCCTACTACTCCTAAATCCCCACTGGGTGGACTCAAAATGCATGCTGGCCAAGCTGAGAGGAAAGGCTGTATGTGTGTGTATGTGTGTCGAGACGCCGCAGGTACAGCTCCAGGATTTCAGCTCGAGAGGTGATGGAAGGTTGCTCAAAAACAGTCAATGACGCAGAGTGTGAGACAGAAGAAATAGTGGGTGACAGGAGGAGCAGCAAATGTATGCTTTTTTCTCAGTGAGGTTGAAATGTGTTTTTGTCGTGAGGTTCTTGTCAATATAGATTGATGTGCTGATTTGTTCTGGTGGTCACTTCTTTATATTATCGTATGATAATGTAAAGAAATGACCACCAGAGCGTTGAATTAACTCAACTGCTGGCTTACTTTGAAACATTTTAATCTAGGAGGCCTTTCCTTAACTTTTCCTCTGTTTCTATTATATGATAGTAACAAGTATACTCAACATTTCCACCGCACTGGTTCTATTAGTACAACAGAGTCATGGAATACTGAGTACACTTACAGCAATGTTGATTTCAATTTGCCTGCCGTGCTTTCTGTTTGTCTGATATCTCAAGAACGCCCTGGGGGTATTTCTTCAAATGTGTTGCACACATGACACGAACTGATTAGAATTTGGTGGACAATGGTCAGAGGTAAAGGTCACTGTGACCTCACAAAATCCTTTTTTTCGCCATAACTCAAGCATTCATACGATAATTCCGATTACATTCAGCACAAATGTCTAGTAGGATAAAATGATGAAGTTACGACATTTGATATCCGAAAGGGTCGGAGGTTGAATGCACTGCGACATCATAATACTCTGCTAAAACCGTTCTGTCGTTATTCAAAGCTCGGGAACAGCAACTTGACAGGTGCACGGAGGCACACAATCGTGTGGCAGTAATTCTAGTCTCGCTGTTAAGTGGCTGTCAATAGCGCTTCACTGCACGGATGTTTTCACATTCAAAGCCTCCCAGTGACTCACGCGGCATAATGCCACCTGTACCTGCTGGGCTTTTAATTTGAAGCATCGAGAGGAAATGTGTGCGCTTTAGCGAAAGTAACTTAATAGCAGCAGAGGATGACTTTGTTGTGTCCATATTCTATAATTTCCATGTGAGCCATGGTGTCACCCTAAAATGAAGATGATATTTAAAAATATATTTTGATTATATGATCATTTATATTACTTTGTATTATAGTTTGTATTTATAATCGACTTCCACTACTATGCCTTTATATTTCAGAAGTGATGCAGTCCAGACTACACACTGCTCTCCCCCTTTCTTTTCTTTTTTTTTTTTCAATTTTAGTCATGCATGCTATTAATCATGTCTTTACTTCGCCCTGTGGGGAATTCATCAGAATTAGGCTTTATTGGGAAAAGTGAGTGGCAGACTGTCTTTTCCAAATGAAAAAGAGTGAAACACCGAATGATATCCTTTTTAATCATCACAAGGTGGGATTGACAAGTAATTAATTAAATGGTAATGATATACGCTGTCAGGCCTATTCAATCATTCTGTAAAGCCGCTTTTATTAATAGCATTATAAAGGACTAAAGGAAGTGGCTTAATCAGAATAATAGAGAGTTGTGAAATTGTTGGGGGTGGGGGGGGGGCTGGTTTTGCAGTATGACGTCTTTAGGAAGGAACACATTGCTCCCACACAGTGAACTGTGGGAGCAGATGAGGAGTGTATAAGCCGTGACGGCCACCTGCTCGTCCCATGAAACTGATCGACTGGTGAATCGAGAGGAAGGCTACAATGCTTTATTGATTTCATCTGCTAAATCCACATGAACTCTGAGAGGAAAATGAAGACGGAGGCAGTTGAAGAGAGATGTTTAACCGTAACACAATTGAAAACTGTGCAAGAACTTAACATTTGGAAGCCGGTACAAATATTTTGTAGCACCTGTTCAAATAATTACGTGGGCCAGAGTCTGCTGAGTCAAAGCAGAATCATCAGCATGTATGAGCTACTTCCTTCCAAAGATAGAACATAGAAAACACTGATTGATCTTTTTTAATCCCTGATGTCATTATGATGTAAAGCTGAGAGCATTTCCAAAGACTTGTACGGTGGTCTAATTGATGGTCTGTTTACAGCGATTAATGTATTGTGTCTCTCTAAAACAAACTGGCAAGCAAACACAACACAGATAGATGACTGACAGAAAGTGAAGGATGGATGAAACAAAAACTAAAGAATGAAACAGCAAGGAAAGGAGAATAATTTTCATTGATTTGAGCCTGAAACCACTTAACAGAGGGGTATGTATACTAGTCTGACTCACAGGAAGTGCGCTGTTGGTATAAGCCTATCATTGGCTGAATATTTCAGGAAGCAATCCCCTATATATCTGCCGTTTGCGTGTCATCACTGTCATTCCAGTCCCTGTCATTACGTGAAGGAATGACAACAACAACCAAGCTGAAAATCCAAGTCTTGACATCGATCTGCCTCGTGCAATCAGGCAGGACTGCGTGATTCTTTTGCTGTGATTCTGTGAATTTTAATGCCAGGGCTCTCCTCCCAGCGATCGAACAATCCTCCAAAACAAGTACCCTCCAATGCTATTTTGCAAGGGCTCCATTACTGCATCCTGAGCCTAGCGCAGCCCAAGACGATTGTTTTTCTGTGATACCGTAAGTTTATCAGACGTTTGTCAATGGAAAAAATCGTTGTACTCTGGCTGGGAACAAGGCTGATAAGAACCGAAGTTGCTGGCCTGAAAACTGAAACAACAGGCAAAAAGACTGTTAAAATATGCCATAAACATGAAGGGAACTGCAGAGTTCGGTGATGAATCTCCGTGGGTTCATCACTATGATCGACCCTTTTTACTTGGCACGGGGTCATAATCATGTGAAAGTATTGATTAGGGAAGACTGAATGCAAGAAATCTCTGCTTGTTAAAATATTTTTATTTAGCTGATGATAATTTCAAAATACATTCGCGCAACAGGACCCTACCTGGTATATTTGAGCCAAGGCTACAGCTGTTTACACATACCGTTTGAATTAAGCTTCATAAGAAGGTAATATTAGCTACACTGCCAAAATTTAGGACAGTGAGTGCTTTTAATATCCAGTCTGGAAACATGCTGCTGAAATCTGCCAACAGTAAAAAGGCCCATATGTGACAGAAGGGAAAGCCATTGATATCAAATCATTTTGCTGACAGAGTTGCGTCTGTATCATTTCTCTCTTAACTCTCACTTTCTCTCGCTGTTTTTTTTTGGACCGTTTGTACAAATACTCTCTCTCTCTCACTCTTTCACTCTTTCTCACTCTCTTTCTCTCTCTTACACTCTCTGACTCTCTGTCTCCTTCTCTGTCTCTCTCTCTGCATGTATCTGCTTCAACACAGTAGAGAAGACAGATTAGAACCTTCTCCAGACCTCACAGTGCTCCTCATCTGCAGCAGCCTGATAAGCCCTAGAGAGACGGACTTTGCGGCAGGAGAGGGTGGAGAGAGTCCCGCCTAGAGCTGCCACTGGACAGAAATTTACCTAACAATTAGTTTGGCGAGGTGGTTTCCCTAAGGGGCGCACATGCAGTATATCTCACTCATTAAAAGCTCTTGCTGTCAGCGCATTAAGGCCCTGACTTTATCAACCTTGCTTTTAGCCCTGAGGTGAGAGGGAATCTGCTTATTCTGAAAGGTCAGTAGCCTGGAACGAGGAGCCAGAAGAAATCGAATATTGCAGACTACTTTGAAACCCCCTCGGTGCTTGCTCCCATTTGTTCCGAGGGCCAGTAAATCAGCGGTTTGTTGTGGCCTTAACCTCAAGAACTGCCAACAGAGCAAAGAGGGAGGGCAGGTGGGGTAGTGCCGAGCAGTGTTATTGTCATGCAACAGAGAGAGGTAGTCAATAAATTTGATAGAGTTCAGCCCCCTGGCACTTTGTTCACAATTACTCCGCTCCACACAGACAACACAGCGGCAAACGGCACGCTGGGTTTTCTCTCTGCAACACAAACCCAGAGTATTAGCTTTCATTTCAGTGATGAGGATCATCAGCTCTGTCTCAACAGTCTGCCAGTGTGATTCAGCAGTTAGGGACCGATAATGTGACCGGGAGAAAAGGCATCCACGTCAACCTGGATTAGCGCTGAAGTAGGTATTATCTGATGAGCCTAATGATGGCTGTGGTGATAGCCGATTAATTAAAATGATTGACTGATTAAATCAGAGGGTCACAATTGGGTTCATCATCGGTCCATGTGTTTTATTGTGGGCAGGCAGCCCCGGGTGTTCATTTTATCACGTCCTTGCAGGCTTATTTTACAATTCTATTTATCATCAAAGCACAAAGAAAGCTGGCTCAAAGGGTCATAATTAGCCGCCAGGAATGAGATCTCTATGGCTTGGTTATTGATTAGAGATGTTTATGGGACGGCAGAAGTAATGTCTTCACAGTTATACTTGGGAAATATAATTCAAACAAATACCGGCCGAGTCGTGTGGCCAGGGAAGGGTGATGGATGATGAGGGGAATGCATTGGGACGGCAGACACCTCACCCATTAATCTGCAGGGCTGCACTGTCTGTGTCTGTTTGCATGGCAGCATCAGCTCCCCATTACTCATTTAGCTGCCGCCCATTATCAGTTTGTTGATGAAGGACTCTGCCTCTAAAAGATTTGGAGGGTACTTTCGCCTCCTTCTAAAACTCCGACGAGCTCACCAAGGTGTCAGTTCTGGGCGGTAAAGCCACTTAATTGCTGCACTCACCATATTTCAAATGAAAGCATTCCAGGTTTAGGTATCTCAGAGTCTCTCAGGAAAGGCTAAACCTTCTTACGCTACAATTAAGCCCCTCATTTGGGTATGTTGTGATGTTCCAAAGCCTCGACATCGATGGGAGTAATGGGAGCATTGTGTCAAAGTGCACTGTAATTTAAAGAGCCGTAAACTTTAGTTTTAATTACTTCTTCAGCGAACTGTTGTAAATTGCATCTAACGCATTCTAAGTGTTGGCCTCGGCTTACCTGTAAATTGCACAAGACAAGTCTTTTGACCTGTGGTATTTTCAAATTGTGAGGAAGGAAGGTGGTTGCAGGGTGGTGTTTTGGTTGTGACTCTGTGAGCAATTATCTGTCACACCTCTATTACCAGGCATTTCGTGTACAGAGCACTGTTCAGACACATAAGCAAGCCTTTCCCACAGCTACTGTACTGTCGGGGCTCTGCACAGGATGAGTTAATGTTGAAGGAAACTTAATATCAGCCATCACTCACTGTCTTTGTACAAGTGCACGCTGGAGTGCTTACTTATCCACTTGCCTTTTAAAAGAGGGAGGAATGTGTTGGTTTCGCCATTTAGGAACATAAAGGGACACAAATAAGGTTCGTGACTGGAGGCAGACTGACCCAAAATTGTCAGCTAAACCAAACAATGACATAAAGCTTCTGCAATGACTTAGAGTGCCTGGGCCCATTCTGAAATCAAATTGTTCATTAAAAGAAAGATTTGTAATGACGTGGTCAGCCCCCACCTCTAGAAAAATTGGTGTCGAGCTGCATCTCTGACAACCAGCAGTCAGCCAATCTGGACGGAGGCCAAACACGAACCATCAATCAGTGTGACAATCGCGTTTGCAAGCTTTCTGTGTCCAGGTCTCTGGCTATTTCAGGCCACTAATTAACTTCTGTAGGCTTGTCTTCATGCATTGATCCTGCCTTGAGTGTTCTAAGCCAAGGTTTAACCTGGAATGCATTCACTTTGGCACCGTCTACAATGAAAATGTTATTGTTTCACATGTGACTTCAAAGAGAACTTTGGCCTGTGACTGTTAATTTCATTTTTAAATTATTTTGGCAAACTAGCCGGATCTGGCTTTAGATGTCGGTTTGGCTCGTTACTTCAAGAGGTGGCAAGCAGCCGAGTCTCAAGCCACTGCTGGAGTTACACACATTTGGTCTTTAAATAGAATGAATCAGATCAGGAGTTCCATTAGTTATGATCGTGGTAGTGATACATAAATAGCCTCAGATGTAATGTGTGATCCAAGAACAAGCAAGGCCAACATTCAGTGTACACGTCTGTTGGGCTGCCCGTTCATTGACTTAGTTGTCTTGCTCATTAGCCACTGTTGCTATTGACAAGTTCGAAACAAACAATCTAAAGTTTCATTCCTGCTCTACCTGACAACAAGAAAAGTAAATGCAGGATACCAATGTTCTTTGTAAAAGCATAGCTTTGTTTGTTTGCCAGTAGGGTTACTCAAAAACTACAGAATGGATTTCAACAAGACTTGGATGGAGGATGGGTCTAAGGCCGGAATAAACCCCATTAACTTTTGGTGCAAATATAGAAAAGGGGACAGAATTTTAAGAAAATGTTTTTCTCACTTTCTTTAAAACAACTGATAATGACTAAACAACTCCCTCTTGTGGAGAATCTGCAGCCTGAATGTGTGAGTTTGAGTTTATGACTGACTTAAAAGAAGGTTCTGTTGGTTGCTTAACATGTCAGTATAATCAGACACAAGATGTCAAACTAAAACCTGTTTTTCTCCTCTACAGGGTGCCCTGTAGATCTGAGCAGGAGGGCAGCAGAACCGATGCAGTCTCATTCTCATATCATCACACCTCACAAAGTCACAGGCGGCTTCAGAGGAGGAAGCCTGACCTCCAGAAACATCCTCCAACTCAATGGCAAGCTCTTAAATCCCACTGAATCCTGTCTGTGCTGTCTGTACCAATGCATCATTTAACTTCACTCCTCTCATGAACCCTGTAGATCATTGTTTTTCGCCACTGTCCTTTCAGTGTATGTCTAAACACATGCACACGTGTGTATTCTACACCGCGGAGTAATGAGCGTCCTTTATTTGGGCGGTGACCATGCGCCTTGATCAACTCAACCAGATCCATTTCACATTCTGTCTGTTGGCTGCACCACTGAACCACTCAATTTTCAGCCTAATTGAGCTTGCAGAAGCATCTCTGGTGGCCAGCCACAATCCTGTTTGTGTTTTGTGTGTGTGTTAGAGTGTGTGTGTGTGTGTGTGTGTGTGTGTGTGTGTGTGTGTGTGTGTGTGTGTGTGCAGTCCAAGCAGAGGAACACACACACTGGGGAAACCAATTCTTTCCTCAATTAGAGACGCAGTCGCCAGTCAACTGGTGTGTATTCCTAATTTTGTCCTCAAAATGTGGATTATGACTTAAACACGCATGCATACATATACACAGTAAGAGGCATCGCATTGGAAAGAGTTGAAAACAAGCAGATAATTGCTTATAATGACATAAAGTAAGTCTGGCGGGTCTAAGATTATATATTATTATTATAAAACATGTTTACACATGCATACATGTGTTCGCTCCAAATATATTCCCTACACTATTTACCCCTGATGTTACTGTGTGAACACTTTGTTCACTGTTTGCTTTGTTACCTACCTCAACCTCCTCCGCACCACCACCACCATCTCTCCACTACTCTTTCCTCTCTTACACACTGAACCTTCTCCTCTCTCCACTCCTACCTCCCTTGCGATTTTACACATACAAAGTGCCTAATTGGTCTTACTGGAGTCCAGTGGCAACAGTAAGCCTCACTGAAGCTGCGTTGTGACCGCACGCTCAGTCACAGTCCTATCCCACTCCTGTCTGCCTGTGGTTCTGAAGGAAGCAGTGTAGCCAGACACTATCTGGTGTGGTGACTGGCAGTCGACCGAATGCTTCTGTGATAAGGCGATGTGGGACATTTCTGAGGATAAAGAATGACACAGCGAGAGGAAAACAGAGGGAGAAGAGAATGTACAAGAAGTTATGTGTAAGCTCAAGAATAGGTCCAGGAATTGAACAAAGATCATTTTGTTTAGACATTTCCTGTGTGTTACAGCTAGTTAAAGACAATGGGCTGTTTGCTGATTGGTTGGTTAATCCGCTGGTTAGATGGCATTGGTCCATGTTGCTTTTATCAGTTTATTATGTTGGCTGAGAAGGCGCCACTCACTGCAGCTAAAGACAACAGAACACAATCAACACCTCGGCCACTGTGACAACAAGTCTGTCACTAATTTGACAACAAATTAATGGCAATGGAAACACATGTAAGTAGACAGTTTCTTAATTGTTATTTATTGTTGCATATTTTTTCATTTTATATATTTCTATATCATATTTTGCTTCTCTCAATATTATTGTGTATTGTCAAAATAGTATAAAATATTTTCCTATTTGCACGTTTTCCTGAAATTGATTAAGAGAAAGGCTGCGTATCATTTTTTAAATTTGTTTCCTGACTTTCTTCAACGTCAACTTTTACAATTTACAGCGTACCTTACTTTTCTACAACTTTTTTTTTTTTTTATCAAAAGAAACTGAAGTATTGAGGTTACACATCCTGACATAAATATGAGTTATATTAGGTTGGTAAAAGAAATAAATAAATCATAATGCCTGTAATTTGCTAAATTACATTCTTTGGCCTCCTTTAATCTGAGTAATATTCTTGAAGAGCTTAAATTTGAAGCCTTTATACATAAGCCTCGTGTTTCTTTTCCTCTATCATCTTCTCTTTTTTGTCTATCTAATCATCTCGTTGCGTGTCATAGACTGATCAGCTGACTGACATACTGCTCACTCTTTCTCTCTGAGCTGGCTGCGTGTTTCTCTCTGATTTGTTGCCACTTTCAGTCAGTTCAGGTTCACCTTCGTGCAGGCTGCAAAACCTACTTCACGACATGGCTAAACATTCAGTGGGGGAAGAATAAATCTGTTTTAAGATGTGAAAAAAAAATGCAGACCTGAGTTTGAAGTCTGTTATCATCTCAGCGTTGTTCAGTGTGTAGGATTAGGCACATTCTCCTGTCAGAGCTTTTGAAGAACATGGTTAATTTGCATGATCCAGCCAAAATGAGGATGAATTGTTTGGTGACTAGAGGATGAATCAGGTATTTTAATTAGATATTTTGGTGCTTGCAGTGGATACAAAGTCATTGAGGTGAAAAATAATTTAGGAGGAGTGAAAGTGTGTTTTCCCAGCAGCAGGGCTTTGGCCCAGTTGTAGCGGTGCCAGTTGTTTGACTGCTGTCTGCGTACAAGCTGTTGTTTCTGGTGCTCCAACAATACCTTAATCTGTCACAACTCCCTCCCTTGGACATTTGGAGGGTTTTTAGAACATATGGTCAAAATGAAATGAGATTAGATTCCACTCTGTTCTGTAAATATATTCATGATTGTGGCCTGTCTCTCTTTTGCAGCCACTAACACTGCACAGGCACACAGACTGGAAATAGATCACGTGCCGTCATTCAGACGTGGGATCAGAGCTGACACTGTCGTGCCTGGAGAGCATAGCCTAAACGGGCCCGACGATGAGCGCCACAAGCTCAACTGCATGGCCGCCGTACGTCAGCGGGAGGGCAAGGAAGATGTTAAAGCGTCAAAGGTCACGGTGAGGTCAAACTTTGCACTAAGCCAATGGGGGGACAGGAATAACTGCATGTCTGTAAAGCTACACTACTTGCTTAAATCTCGATCGGACAGCAAAGACAGAGCAGCTTCCATTCTGGCTCTGAAACAAGTCATGAGGGAGCTTTTGTAGAGGTGAGAAGCATCTCCCAGACGGCCCGGCCCGGTGTTAAAATTCTCGCGCCGTTGTGCCCTCCTACCCTCTGCGTTTCAGTGACTGTACAAAGAAAGTGTTAATTGTTCTTCCACCCGAAGGCACATCTTGTACTTTCACCCATGGGCGCACATGCTAAATGTGATTTTGACTGTGGTGCATGTCTGTCTGAGACATTTTACACATTACTTTTCTTCTGGTAAGAACTTTGTTGTAGTTAACTGCCAACACTAGGGCAGCTAGTGAGGACTTAGTTTGGTGTAATTTCAGTGTGACAGTTCAAGACATGTGTAGCTACTGTGCAGTTCATTGTACATTTTGCAATAGTTAAAATGTTTGAATATAAACATAGATATGCCTAAACTATGATAGCTACAAAGTTTTACAAAACACTGTACATAATATTGATTCCTTTCTAAATACCTGCACTTAATATTTCAAGGGCTTAAAGGTTTTGAAAAGGTCATTACATCCTCTAATAACTTGTGCTTGAAGCTGTGTAACATAAAGCCTGCCGCATGTTTCAACTGTAACATCGTAATCAGAACGTAGCCATCCGTTGGTGTATGCCTCGAAATAGTCACTGAACAGTCGGTTTATTTTCTTACCTTGGACCATTATTTCTATCAGTTGTGATATTTTAGTTCTCACCAAAGTCATTACTGAGAAGTGAGATCATGGCTGCTGTTGTAGTGTGTATGTGTAACAAAAATAGTGAGGAACCAAACGCAAGACAGTCAGGAGGCAGGCAGGGTGAAGAACAAAAGCAAGATTTAATAAGCTAATACTCCAAATCTGAGTTCAAAAAGCCAAAATGCAAATACAAAAGGCAGTTAACAAAAAGCCGAAACCAAAAGGGACAAAAACAGAGGGAGCCGGTGGGGTCGAATCAAAGACAAAATTACAAAAACTAAAAAAAACGAAATAATGTTCAAACCAAAGAAGTGTAGTGTTCTTCTTTATCTATTTTTTTTTAGTTTTTGAAAACAGACATGAATACAGGAGACACAATATTGACTTGGGGAGACATGGTGTACCAACAAACAGTGAAGGAAAAATACAGGCTTGTATAGAAAGGGGCCACTTAACAAATGGAACACAGATGAACAGAGGGAAAAGGGCAGGAAAAGGACATAGGGAGGAAGTGAAAAGAAAAACATGGCAAATGAGCAGAGAACTCCAAAATGTAACAGGAAATAACTAAACCAAAAACTCAAACTATGATAACTACAAAGATGTCTGAAGGTTTTTAACTAGTCAACCAGCTAGCTCGCCAGATTATCCAAACCACTTTATTTAAAGGTTTAAAAGATAGCGGACGGGTAATAATTCGACATGTTGTACAGAGTGAAATGATATTGTATTGCTTGATCTTACACTGGAACGTCCTCTTCATTATTTGCCAATCTTCTTGTGTGTTAGGATCGGAAAGAAGAACTTTATCCAATCAAACCTGTTGAAGAGCGCAATAAGGCGGAGGGCATTGCCAACATGCTGAGCCAGGCCATCACCACCCAGCACCTGCTCTACGCCAGCCTGGGCTCTGCTGAGTACATGGAGTTTGTCCTTAAAAATCCCTTCAATGTACCTCAGACGGTCACCATTCACAGCGACGACCCTGAGCTCAGGTAAGACTCTGCAAACAGTTAGCTGACAGCGTGGTGGTGTCAAGCTGGCACCCAACCCTCAACTGTTTGTTTGTTGTGATAGTGTTTCAATGGGAGAAAAACTACAGCTGTGTTAATTTTAAAAACAAGACTTCTTGATTAGGTTAGGAGCAAGAGCAGGTTGTCACTCATATGTCAGGTAATTTTATATTTTGTTGTATGAAACAATAAACATAAACAGGTTCTGGGTAGAGACATTTCATGGAAAGTTAATTATGGAGCACCTCTCATGTGATGATACAAGAAATTACAGCATCTAAAACAAAAGTAAATCTATAAGTATGAATAACTATAAAAGATAAGTATAATCAACCAAGACTAGAATGTCAAGATGAATTCATGATGTCTGCTTGTGTGACTGTTTTATTCAGGTTGTGGGAGTCTGATTCACAGCTTGCTCACTGTTTTGATATGATGCATGTGTGTGTAGGTGTGTATTAACGTGTGTGTTTGCATGTATGCCTGTTTTAGGGGTTTGGAACGGGTTTATTTACTGTTTTGACACATCTTCATTACACGTGGTGGGTGCATTATTTATTCTTGGAATGTTCTAATTTGAGACGGCACGCTTTGTGTGCCTCACGCATTTTGAATTTTCCTCACAGCTTTGAGACGTGTGTACTCTTATTAATGAACAAATACGATCAATTCTTAGTTGTTCGGAACAAAAAACAGCCACTTTCGCTTTCGCTCTATTGGGCACACACATACTGTATGCCTATGAACAAAGAAGATTTCGGCTCCTTCAGCAGCACAATCATTTGTCCTTGACATGGATGCAGGCCACAATGCTGGTGAGGTGCTAAATACCCTCTTTAATCTACGCATAGCAGCCATTATAAGTGACGTTTTCCTGGATCACCCGCTTTGGTATTCATGTCGTGTTTGTTTCCTTCAGTTAGCGTTGTCGTTAATCCCTCCACATTGAATCTTTTGTTATGGATTCTGCTCATGCCTGAGCTTTGGATTAACACATATCACGTTGATCAACAAAGGCTGAAGTGTGCCACGGATGAATCATTATGGCATTAGCCCGGCCACCAAGCCTACCAGGTCTAATTGAGAGTCATCAATCCCTGCATCTGTCCTCTCGTCGGCTTAGCGCCCTGTTGGTTTATTTATTTAATTCCTGATGAGGCAGTGTGACACTTTACACCAAACCGTCTGCCACCTCCACTGAGAGCCAGAAATGTGTAAATTAGGGAGGATGCTTCTGTGTTTGATGTGTTTCTGCCGCAGCACCGTGGGTTTTAAGAGTCAAATTCAGGTCAATTAGTTAGGTTGAGACAGTTCACTGAGCACAGCACTGCCCAAAACAGATTTTATAATCTGCTTTACTGTAATTTGTGTTGTTGTCTCCACAGAGGAGATGAAGAGAATATTCAACAGAGCCATTATAAACTAGGCCTTTATCATTTTAAAATGACTTCTTTCTGAGTTTGCATCACTTTTTAACATTTGAGCAAACTTCTGGCCTTGATACTCCACCTGTTGAACTCTGCTCTGCACTCTGGTTTAGGGACTGAATCCTGCGTGTCTGATTCATCCACCTGCATAGTTTACTTTCACTTATTCACACTCCAACTTTGTGGAGGAATGTGTTTAACTGTAAGCCGCCATTTTGTGATGAGAAGCAGTTGTTGGAAAGTGCTGCAGCTTAAAGATTGATAAACATAGTTATATAACCCCATTAATGCATTTCAAGGTTGGATTGTAGTGTTTGTTTTGCTTCAATATAAACAAAAGCCAGTGGGATGCCAGTGCACAGGCACTCACAGACACAAAAACACACTGAAAATCTTGGGTTGTGTAAGATAGAAATGTTTTAGAGGAAAAAGAAGTATATTTTTGTCCCAACTCCCAAGAAATCCCTGGATGTGAAATCCAGAAAATCAATATGTTGATACCACAGTCTTATTTGCTGTTGAGGATGTAAGGGCTGCATTTGATTAATGAGGGAACCCGAAATATATTACACCAAACTACTACGAGTTTGAACCCAAAGAACAAGAATGCCTCCTGGACCTCTGTTATTCTGCATGACCATAGCTCGGTCAGTGCATCGAGGCTACTCTTCTGTTCCTTTCGTCCTTGTCAATATTTCAACCAATATTTGACAAGGTGCTTTCTTGAGAACACAAGCAAGACCTTTGGGTTAGCTCTTTGTTCTACAGAAACAAACAGGAAAGAAAAAAAGTGTGACCCGTCTAAACCTAAAGATCCAGCATCGGGCTTTGAAGGAAGTGTGCTTAGAGAGAGGCTAGGCTAGCTGGCGCTTTGATGTTTGCAGCAGGTTTTTCGAGCCCAGAGGCTCCCCTTGACGTGGAGAACGCGTTTGCTACCTGTTGCCATCCATTTTGCATGGTTGCCTTTTTACACTTGGCCTTACAGAGCTTACTGAGAGCCATGACTGCTGGCTGGCAGAGAATTTTTGGGAGCCTAAAACTCTGCTGCTGCTTTCTCTCTCAGTATTTCTCCCTCTCATTATCTGTCTTATTCTCAGCTCCGCATTCATTCAATTCTCTCTCTCAATGTTCTTTTTAATCATCTTCATTTTGCTACTTCTCTGGTTTTATCTCTCTCTGCGTCTGTTTGGCTCCACCTTGTTCTGTTTTCTTTCTGTAGAAAATGAATCAACCCATGCTTTTTTATTGAGGCATCACTGACTCACACACACACACACTCTTTGTTGTCATTATAGGCCACAGGCGAAATGTTTTATTCCATGTGCACAGGTGGGAATCTCCAAATAAGTTTCATGGAATGGACTGTTGCATCTCGCCCTAATGTTAGCGAGGCGGGGCCCTGAAAAATTCATAAACTCTCGCTCTCCTATTGAGAGAAATTCCCGGCTCCATGCCCATGGGTTGGAACCTTTGATGTTTAAAGCAGCACTTCCCTTTATGCATTTGTGCGTGAAATTTCTGCATTCAAAGGAAGAGGAAAGAGTGGAGACGAGCCCTCCCCGTGTTGGACTGTGTTGTCTGTTCCTGTTGCTTTCTCCCTGGAAATCCATTTGCTGGGGTTGGGGGGGGGGGGCTTTCTCTGACCTTTACACACTGTTGTGAAGGCTGCCATTCGTAATTAAATGGAAAGCATTGTGTTTTTGTGTTGACTGCTCAACCGTGGAATTGGCTCACTTCGATTGTTGGCCATACATTGAACCTAACATTGCTAGAATCACTTCGTAAGAGTGGGAGATCCGTATTCTTGTTCGAACCAAAGGGAATTGTATTGTTTTAGATGCTTTGTAGGATCTCTTGGAGAGATTTGCTCCAGGTGTAAGGCATATGTACCATGGTTTCCCATGGCCACACATCAAAGATGAGGAATTTTTCCTTCCCTCGAACGTACCGTTTCCTCAAAAGTAGCCAATATCGTATCAGCTATAATCAATATTTTTATAGAACTATCAGGTGTCATGGCATTGTAAGCTCTCACAACACAACATACCATATACAATGCATCCATTCATAATCTGCAACCAGACAGAACACATGTCAGCAGCCCACCAACAAACGATTTCACCCGGGACACACACATTAATGTTGACAGTATTCATTGGGAGCATTTAGCAGCTACAAAGCAAGATATTTCTCTCGTGACATGGTAGAGATAAAATAATAGAGCTGAAACAGAGTTAATATTAGACTCACCAAGGGGACCAGAACCTTTATTGCTGGTTGGGTAAATAAGCAGCATTTGTCAAATCAAACTGTTTTACAACTTGTTTTGCCGCCACAACCAACCCCAACAAGATATCTGTGATGTGTTACAAACTGGGGGTATGGAGTTTGAAAGATATAGATTTTAACCAGGCAGGCCTAACAAAACAATAGGGTTATGGGAAGTGTGGGCTTCAGTGACCTTGGAGTTTAAGACTAACTAGATATTCGATCTCAACCATTCTTTTTTGAAACAGTTTCTCCCAAGTGTCCCAATTGTAAGAAAGTGCAATGCTTAATCTTAAGAATACTCCTTTAACTTATTTTAATTTAGTAAAGATAATGTCAGTGGATTATTCTGTCAAAAACATCAATGTAACCTCAACATCAATGTATCTATATAACTGCAGGGCAGATTACTAAAGAGTGTGCTGTATTCTATATTCTTTACTGAACACATCCATGCTCTCCAGCTGATGAACCATTTCTATTTTATGTAAACTTTAAGACCTTTCCTGTACAACAATAAATCAGATATCAAGATTGCAATCAAATTTAATGAACACATTCAAGTTTCTAAGATGATGCAGTCTGGTCTCATTTTATTTTGGCTGAACTGATTTCTTTAATGATTCAGTGAACTTCAATGTACCACCACTGTCTTTTTTTAACCAAACATCTGATAAATCTCAAAGAATAGCAAAGACATAAGTCTTGTGTTTGTCTCTCAGTGCCATCTTTTCATGGTGTACGATATAATGAACAGTGCAGTGCTCCTGATCACGTAACAAGTCTAACTCTGATCCTGGATGGATCCCTTAAAGATATACTGGAGCCTGCTTTCATCTAACTCATGTCCTTTAATCTTTCCATCCAGTGTCATCACTAACACAGACGAGTGGGGTTACTTCAAAGCCCTAACCAAAACTCTGACTCCGCTGGAGGAGAACATGTTCCACTTGGAGGATGGTACTGCAGGTCCCAGGGTTTACTTAAGGCCCAAGGAAAGCATCCATATTCCCCTGAAGTACCAGAGCTTTCTCTGCGACCACACCATGAGCCTTCAGGTACAGTGGAGACCAGAGGTTGATGCTGATGGACCTGTCAGGATCAATCCACTTTTAGAGGTCCCATTTGATGCTCATCTTCAGGTTCACATTTGTGTTTTGGGTGTCTACAATTTTTTTTTACACACTTTAAAACAGTATTTTTCTGGTACTGTCCATTTCAGCTGCACCTCTATTCACCCTTTGTCTCAACACCCCATTTTAATGCCTGTCTCTTTAAGGCCCCCGTCCTTAAAAGCCCGGTCCTCTCCGATTGGTCAACTCAAACAAGTCTGAGCAAGCACCACCCACCATGTTTCACCATCAGCCGTGCCGCTTTTTCACAAGTGCGGCTGTGCTGAATGCGTGGCTGAGGGTGATGATTTAAAGTTATGACATCACAACCTTGCAGAAGTCCTGACGGCTCATTTAAAGGCACTGTGTCTGAATACTGGCTATGTGCATTTCTTTGTTGAGCGCTTTGATACTTTCATGGTATTTATACAGCACCTGGACCAGCTATATCAATCAGACACAAACATCTCAAATTTCTACAATATAGTGCCTTTGAAACCACATTTTAGGAATGGCAGTTATTTATTTTTTTAGTTGATATAAATGTCAATAGATGTATAATGGAAAATTTGGATTTACAATTAATTAGATGCCAGAAGGACAGTTCAAATGCCATTTAGGCCAACTGTGCTCTTATCTCCTGTAGATGATGGGGGGGTTACACTGCCTCCAGTTCTATTCTGCTTTGTGTGATCATAAACAGTTTTCTTGCCCAATATGCAGATGTAATGTTTTCTTTGCAGTCATTTGCTTTTATTTGGTAAATGACAGATGTTGATAGCTATTCTGTATCTAATCAAATCTTCACAGGGACCAAGCTTCCTGCCTACAGGCAAAGGTTCTCAGGTGGCCAAGAAGAATCTCTCCAACATTGTTGCTGCCAAGACTGTCAAGGTACACAGTGTTCTACTTATGCTCTGTGTAGTTTCTGTGTGTTGTACAATCGTTATCTCCTTCTGTAGTGTTTCTGAATCTCACGGTTGTTTGTCTCCAGGCTGGAATTATAGTAAGCTATGGATGTGAAATTAACTGTGTATGTGCAGTGTTTTTCGGTCATGAAAATTTGTATGTTCTAACCATCTTTAGTATATAATAATATAGTATAGTAGTATAGTGTATAAAAATTGAATATTTGATTCAGATACTTCATGTATTGTATGAAGCTTTTGATTTGGGATGTAGTTGTGTTAACCTTCTGTTACATCCCAAAGTCTAACAACATCCAGTGTACACACGCACTCCCAGACAACTCTCTGCAGAGTGGCAGTGCACCGCCTCCTTCCTACCCCCCTCTCCCACACAGTCACAGCTCAGACACAAAGAAGCGCTTTGAAGTGCCAACTATTTAAAAAGTTACGCTAGCCAGACAAGATTGTCAGGCAAAATTATATGCTGGAAATCACTTTTATCTTACTGAACATTGTTTATCTTCTTCAACTGGCGAATGTCAGGGTGGAGAGTTAAACTATCTCCGATTGGGGGACAGCATGACACGTCTGGCTAATCTGCTTCAAATGAACCATGCATATGTAGTATTATTCTTGAGCTATTTTCCAATTCTATGCACATACTCAAGCGTTTAAATATGTAAGAAGTTTAGAGGAAGGAGAGACAATGTGTGAACGTGCTTGTTCGGATGTAGTTCAGATAAGACGATGCGCTCTATATCTCCATGTGATGTAATGTGCTCTGCAGCCCCTGTATGCTACAGCTGTCACCAAAATTAACTTCTGTTCCTCATGAATCCATTCAAATTGAAGTTTCTGCTGTCTCTCTCTGCAGACGTGACCTCAAATCTAGGCGTATGTTATTAGCACATTTATGCTGATAAAAAAAAAACAGATATCCATCACTGCGCGCTAACCTGCGGTGCCTCGCAATAATCCTGTTGTTCCTGTAAAGTACAGTACCCCGAAGCTCTCCCATTGCACAGGGTGATGAAATATTTGCCAGTCTGCCAAGTGTGCATGCGCGCGTGTGTGCGTGTGTGTGTGTGTGTGTGTGTGTGTGTGTGTGTGTGTGTGTGTGTGTGTGTGTGTGTGTGTGTGTGTGTGTGTGTGTGTGTGCATGTGCGTGTGTCAGTGTCAGCACTGCTGCTCTGAGCAAAAATCCTGTCAAGAGGTCAAAGAGGTCAGGTCTGGATCAAATCTGTGTCCCGCTAAAATTGACAAGCCCCAACAGCAGAGCTGTCAGGATGCCAGCTTTGGCACCGCTGTCAGTCAGCACACATCACCAGAGCCAGATATGGGCCACTCCTGCAGGTCAGCGTGGGCCCGCAAATATGACCCATCAACAATTTGGACAGCTGCTCTTTGGCAGGAATCAACTCTGGGTTTGTGAATCAGTGACCAAAATGTGCAAAGTTAGCTTCAGAATATAGTCCATTACTCATATTTATGCTGTTGCTTTAATTAAGGTCCTTTTCATTAGCAGGGACTCTTTTTTTCTTGTGTCATAGTATTGCTTAGATTTACTTGCATTATGTCTTCTTGTATGAATGGCTTCAGCAGTTTGTAGTCTGTGGACACCCGAACATTGTTAGTATGCCTCTTCAACAGCCTCCCGTCCTCTGGGATGGCTCCAACAAATTTGGAACCTGGCTGCAGGGATTCGCTCCCATTCAGCCACAAGTGCATTAGTGAGGTCGATGCAGGCAACAAGGTCTGGATCACAGCTGGTGTTCCAGTTCATCCCAAAAGTGTTAGATGGGGTTGAGGTCAGGGCTCTGTGCATGCCAGTCCAACACCAAACACAGAAAAACACATTTTCAGATGTAAGCTAGAGGAGACTAGGGTTCATTTGCCTTTATTTGTACAGTGGCTTGCAAAAGTATTCACCCCCCTTGAACTTTTCCACATTTTGTCACATTTTAACCACAAATGTAAATGTATTTTATTGGGATTTTATGTGATAGACCAACACAAAGTGGTGCATAATTGTGAAGTGGAAGGAAAATTATACATTGTGTTACTTTTTTTTTTTTTACAAAGAAGAAACAGAAAAGTGTGGCATGCAAAAGCATTCACCCCCCCTGAGTCGATACGTTGTAGAACCACCTTTCGCTGCAATGACAGCTGCAAGTCCTTTGGGGTAAGTCTCTACCAGCGATGCACATATAGAGACTGAAATATTGCAAAATAGCTCAAGCTGAGTCTGATTGGATGGAGAGTGTCTCTGAACAGCAATTTTCCAGTCCTGCCAGGGACTCTCAAGTGGATTTAGGTCTGGACTTTGACTGGGCCATTCTAACACATGAATATGCTTTGATCCAAACCATTCCATTGTAGCTCCGCCTGTATGTTTAGGCTTGTTGTCCTGCTGGAAGGTGAAACTCCGCCCCAGTCTCAAGTCTTTTGCAGACTCTAACAGGTTTTCTTCCAAGATTGTCCTGTATTTGGCTCCATCCATCTTTCCATCAACTCTGACCAGCTTCCCTGTCCCTGCTGAAGAAAAGCATCTCCACAGTATGATGCTGCCACCACCATGTTTCACGGTGGGGATTGTGTGTTCAGGGTGATGCGCAGTGTTAGATTTCTGCCACACATAGTGTTTTGCATTTAGGCCAAAAACTTCAATTTTGGTCTCATCTGATCAGAGACCTGAGCTGTGGATCTCTGCAGCTCCTCCAGAGTTACCATGGGCCTCTTGGCTGCTTCTCTGATCAATGCTCTCCTTGCCCAACCTGTCAGTTTAGGTGGACAGCCATGTCTTGGTAGGTCTGCAGTTGTGCCATACTCTTTCCATTTTCAGGTGATGGATCGAACAGTGCTCTGTGAGATGTTCAAAGCTTGGGATATTTTTTCATATCCTAACCATGCTTTAAACTTCTCCACAACTTTATCCCTGACCTGTCTGGTTTGTTCTTTGGGCTTCATGATGCTGTTTGTTCACCAATGTTCTCTGAGGCTTTCACAGAACAGCTGTATTTACACTGAGATTAGATTACACACAGGTGGACTCCATTTACTAATTAGGTGTCTTCTGAAGGCAACTGGTTGCACTGGATTTTATTTAAGTGTGAATACTTTTCCACACGCCACACTTTTCTGTTTTTTATTTGTAAAAAAAAAAAATGAAAATCATGTATCAATTTCCTTCCACTTCACAATTATGCACCACTTTGTGTTGGTCTATCACATAAAACTCCAATAAAATACATTTACATTTGTGGTTAAAACGTGACAAAAGTTCAAGTGGGGTGAATACTTTTGCAAGCCACCGTAACTATAAGCTAGACCTAATTGTGAGCAATTCCCAATAGAATAGTGTTTCTATTTCATTTATTCAACTGAAACAAAGACCTGGCAGGTCTGCACCTTTAACACTAGTCTGTCATTCAAACGGCAGTGATTGGAAAAAGGTATACTACAATGTAAACTGATTACATTTCACATTTGATTACTTACTCTGCAAACGTGCAACTATAGACAAGTCAACGAGTGTAGAGCTCCAACTGCTGATCGTAGAAACTGCACTGTTTGTTTGATGTCACAATATTAATGTATTAGCATGAATGAACAACATTCTCAATACAGTTGGCTTCTTCTTCGATCGCAATCTCCCGGATGGATTCTGAGATATTTGGAATAGAGTTTTTTGTGGCCCTTTTCTGGCACAATGGCAGAAGTACCATTATTTTATAATTCATATCATGCAGTTCAGTTACATGCAGTCTATAATCCCTAAACTGACTCCAGTTTTGAGTATCAATTTAACATATAAATCATGGCAGCAAACACTAGTTTAAGATGTTGTAGGCTTTGATGATACGTGACAAGGTTAGCAATTCCAACATGTTTACAAATGCTAGCATATGTGTATATATCAGCTATGATATGCAGCCATATGTAATTAGTGCACTGTATATGTACGAACACATTTGTGTTGATTTGCACGGATCCTGGGGGTTATTTTAATGCAGCAAACTTCAAAGCACATTCAGCTGGTCTGTGGGGGTTTCAGTCGGATTGAAGCCAACTTTTTATATTCTAGTGTACAGTGGTGCTCCATCATCATCATTCGCTCTCTGGTGAATATTATTATAAAACTAGTCAAAGGCTGTTTATGAAAAAGCTGTATATGTTGTTTAGAGCTGCCTCAGGAAAAAAAACATGGCAATGTCAGTTCTGTGTTTCTCTAAATAGAGTCAAGGAACTACACCTCAGGTATTTTCTAATGTCTTATTACACATGATCAGTATTGTTTGAGGGTCACACACACACACACACACACACACACACACACACACACACACACACACACACACACACAGAGAGAGAGAGAAAGCAGGAGAAAAGTATGGATGAACTCATTTATAAAGTTAGAGTTGTTGCCAGAAAATAACTTGAAATTTTCATGACCTCCCGCACCCTGCCTTACAATTAATTATATTAGTAGATGAATTCCTATCTGTAAATACAAAATAACTGTACTCATCAAGGCCATCACCAAGATCCGGTTCAACTTTTACATTCTTTGCTTAAGGTAGTTGTGCGCAGAGTTTTCCCATGCAATGATTTTTAACATTTCTGGTGCGTTAACTTTGATATTTCCCTCTAATTACATGGTTTGGATCATCGGTTCCCAACCCAACCCTAACCTGACCTCCTAAGGGGTCCAAATATAAATAGAATCTAAGATAGAAAAATATGTGTTTCTGCTGCACAAAATATGTTGTTTCTTGTTTCTTTCTCTACATTGAGCTTTTTTTCTTTCAATACTTAATAGTTTTTTCCTCTTTGGGCCTTTAAAAATTCTTAAAAAGAAACTGTCAAAGAAAGAAAAATCACTCTCACTGTCAGTAAGGACATAACTTGAACCCTGAAAAGAGATTTTTTTTAAGGGGCCACAAGCTAAAAGTGAGCCACTGGTTTAGATATTGCGGCAAAACTTCTGGCAGGTTTTTAGGCCCCCGACACACCAAACTGACCTCCAAGAACTAGTAGTGCTGAGGGACGACTGTTGAGTCACATCGTGTCACCTGTGTCTTGGCCAATAAGCATCACATGTGCCAACAGTGCGCTAGTGGCCCTTTGTTGATCACAAAGTTAAGATAACTGACAGACAATGGTAGATAAAACTATGAATACCCATGTTAAATAATACTGAAATTCTCTCAGTTTTATTAACATTCCTTACATACACTGATGGCAGAGGTCACCCTGCAAGGCACTAATCTGCTCATCAAGAGCAATGGCCATTCACACACACACACACGCACCATTGGAAGAGCCACCAAGTGCCAATTAGGGTTCAGTGTCTTGTCCAAAGACACCTCGACATGTCGACTGCAGGGGCCAGGAATCTAACCACAGACCATACGATTGGTGGATGACCCCTCTACCTCCTGAGTATGGTAATGTCATGCTGCTGACACTGCTGACCTTCCCCCTTCCCTCTACAGGTTACATTCAAAGCTGAAGACGGCAAGCCGATGGCCATCTGCCAGGTGAACGTGGAGCCAACGCCTCATGTTGTTGACCAGACTTTCCGACTTTATCACCCCGAGCTTTGCTTCCTCAAGAAAGCCATCCGCCTGCCACCCTGGCATGACCCCACAGGTTACCCCAGTTAACTCCCATTGCAGGATTTATTGCATCCTGTTTTTTTTTACATGATATATGCATTTTTTAGTATTGTTTGAATACATCTTAAGTAGGTGCACCAACACTCCTGGAGGAGCAAAGACACATACATGTGTAAATTCTATTCTGCATTTTGTTTTGTCATGTTTTTTAATGATGTCATGCTTTATGCTTTTTAAAATATCAGTTGAAATGATTGTGCATTTTAATACAGTTTCTATCAGGAAAAATTGGCAAATACAGCAGAGAGGCATCTCTATTTCCAGAGCAGGAAATGAAAGCAAACAAAAAAAAAGAATGGTTCGGATGAAGAAAATGGGACAGCATCTATTGCACATATATGCATATTTATGTGTATACATGTTTGTATGCGTAAACTAAAGACATAGACAGACAGACAGACATACACAGATGCCAAAGTACTCGAAACAGTTTCTGTGGTATTTTCTGCTGGTCTCTAGGATCACTTTTGCCATGATGAAACACACAAGCACACACACACACAGACTCACAAGACGAAAACAATACCAGCCGACGCTGACGTGTTTGGTAAATATATTGCATTGGACTTGAGATTGCCTTGGTGTGAACTGATTCAACCCTTAAAAACTGCTTATACAGACCATCAAGCTCAGAACTTTACTGTCTGTATGTTAACCGTTTTTACCCTTTCTTGTTAATGGGTGAACTAGTTGGAGACCCAAGTGCCAGGACTCGCATATCTGTACGCTGCAGCGACCCTAACATCATCTGCCAGACAAGGATGCTGGTAAGAGCCTGACATTATTTTCTTACATTAACTGATAACCAACTGTAATATTAGCAAGGGATTAATTACTGAACTGATAGCTTCATCACCAGCACTTTATTCTGGCTTTCCAATCATGGCTTTTCCAGTTGCAAGTTGGTTCAGTTCCTAAAACGGCTTGCCCTGAAGCCATGCCATACACTTTTAAAGTGCTAATGTGGGGTCTCTTTTATTTCTGCCGCTTTCTTTTCCTTTACCTGTGTAACATCTCTCTGTCTTTCACTCTGTCTCTCTCTACAGGTACCAGGGGAGCCCCAGGATGTGTACTTGAAAGTGCCAGGGAGTCCCAGTCCACACATAAAAATGTTCTTTGTGATGGTTTTTACGTATGTATTATTTACACACATGCGCGCACACTTCTTAGCCTGAAGAAGCATTCCGTTTTGGACAAATTAAATTGTTCCCACAGGCTTGAATTAATTATCTAATCAGATGGAGGTTTGGTGGTCAGACTGCCTGAAGATACAGAACTAATCTTTCACATCTTCACCAGGATTAAAGAAATATCAAGTGTGGGTTTCTGATGTAGAACCATTGTCTTTCTCTTATTAAGGTAATTCCACTCATATATGATGGTATGAGGAAGTTTTGACTGGTTACATATCTACCCCAAAGCTTATCTGTATTAGATTAGTTGTGTCTTAGAAACCCCTAATTTAAAGTAATGTGTTCAGTATGCTGAGATCATCCAGAAAGTCCTAAATTATTTTGTGTTAATTAGTGTGTGGCGAATAAATTAACCAGGGAACTCTCAATATAATCAGTGTTATAAAAAGTACCCAAAAGTCTAAAAGTATCTGAAATTATATATATTTAAGAATCAAAGCAAAAGTAAAAGTAAAAGTAAATATTACATACATTAACATGTTTGTTTGTTTATGCTGTATATGGGTCAATCATAAACACCTTTATCTAAATGTTTAATCAATGGAAGCACATTATGGAAAACACATCAAGTCATAATCTATATTGTATCCACAAAGTGGATGGACAGTGGGAACACTGTCACAGGTCAACCCTCAAACTATACAAACCAATTGACGCACAGGTAAACTGGGAGTTTTGAGATCCCCGGTGGTCTGGAGCAAATGTAGTAGGATCCATTAAATAAAGCATTACAGGAGCATGTACAGTAATGCTACTCAGTTTAAACATTCAGAACAGCTGAATATCACTTCTCAGCACTGTCAATCAAACACTAGTAATGTAGTGTTTGCCTTCAAAAACCCATATCACTTGATTTCTATTCCAAATATCCCCAAATGCTCCTTGAGTGCTGTTGTCACAGAGCGAGGCTGAGTAGGTGA
The DNA here is from genome assembly GCA_963678695.2 of Diplodus puntazzo. Classification (NCBI taxonomy): domain Eukaryota; kingdom Metazoa; phylum Chordata; class Actinopteri; order Spariformes; family Sparidae; genus Diplodus; species Diplodus puntazzo. The sequence goes on along the minus strand of OZ023165.1, from coordinate 11,399,397 downwards.
CTGCATCACCTCCCACACAGCTCTCAGAGTCAGCGAGGGCCACTGAGACTGAATTCCCTGCTTCTTCAGCAGTGCGAGGAGGAGGAGGATGTTGCTGCTTATTAAAATGCTAGCACAGTCGTGGATCAGCCCTCCTCATCTCCGACCTCATGCTGCTCCCGCTGCGTCTCTAGGGGCCCTCAGCTTAATTGTTCCTGATGATATTTTTCTCTGTAGTGACAAGTGGATGGCAGCGCCCTCCCAGATCTGGCAGATTTACGTGCATTTCCTGGAGCGAGTGGATGTCAGCTGTGTGAGTGGCCAGCGGAGCTGTCAATCACTGGTGCTGAGGGGGCGGCAGGCTGTTCGCAAGGTCAAATGTTTCTCATCGCACCCCCAGGAGATTGAGGTACGCATATTTGATAGGAACTCAACACTGAAGCCACGTTTTGGAGTGAGTTAAATACGCATTAACTTCGATTATGGTCCCTAAAGAAAGCACTGCCATTTCCACTGAGACTAATAAAATAATAGAAAAATATGTGTCATTTCCTAATTATACCTAGTCTAATAATATCAGTGAGGGTCCAGTTGTTTAGCTCAGGCTCTTAATCAATATGTCTTATACCCAAGAGGATACACGCGGATCCTCTAGCAGCTCTAATCCTGTGTGTATCACAACCACTGCTGTGGAAAATCTGTTTTTGAGGCACACATGCAGGAAAACTGACATGTATTGCTGCTCTTTTGGACACCAGCTGCTCATTAGTTGGTGGAGCATCATACATCTGCCAGCGTTGGTGTTTTGTCTCTATTTGGGTCTGCACACACTGACCACATTTTGGATCAGGTCTGATTATTTCTGGGTCTATTAGGGCAAATAATCATCAATAATCATATTATATCATACATCATACATTTTACTCAACCGCAATGTCTATCAAAATAATTGCAGTCTGATTCTTCTTTACCATTGTAAAGAAGAATCAGACTGCAATTATTTTGAGCCATGGCACCTCTGTTGCACCACCATTCTACAGATATAATAGAATGCTGTGACACATTTGACCTTTTTCAAAAAACTACTGCTCCTGTAATTTGGATATTAAACTTGGTGATATTGTGATTTTGATAATAGATGGATTAATTGCCAGGCCTAATTTGAAAATAGTCCCTTCCTTTTAGATTTGGTTTATTCAGTTAGTGGAAAGTTCTATTTGATTCTTCATGACCGGCAGAAACACTGGATACCCATACGCATTGTAGTGACATACAAATGATTTTTCCAAATGATGTCCGGGTTTGGATCAGTTTCGGTCATATCCTATATATAAATTATATGTACAAATATTTATATATTAATTATTAAGCACTTTCACAGTAATCTACTCTGTACATGTCTGGGATCAGGGTAAACAGGCAAGCCGTAACCTTGGTAATTACGCACACACTTTTTAGTTTTGCCATGTCATCAATACTAGAAAGTCGTTGCATTTGAGATGATACACCGTCTTGTCTTTTAGGTCATTACAGACCAGCACATTGCATTATTTGCAAGTTTCAGCTCATCTCATCGCAGATCTTTGGTCTGAACAGTACTCTGTGTCAGGCTTGAGTCAGGTTCAGTCATTAAAAAAATTTAAAAAAATTGTACACCTGTTGATTTTGGGTTGGGCAAATGAAACTTAATGGGGGGCTGTGGGCCAAAAACAAACACTTTGGAAATGACTTCAGTATTTTAACTGAAAGAGAACAACAGAAACAACAAAAAGTTAAATCAAAATAGCTCAAATCATACCTTGAATCTTTGATACCTAAAGAGAAGTTGAGAGCTTTGTTTTTGACATATTCTTTTCTGTATTAGCAATTTTCAATCCGCATAGCCAAATGTGATTTCATGCAAATTGTTCTCTTAGCAGCGGGAAACAATGGCACGGCTACAGCCTCTTTTGTAATAACCCCAGGTTAAAATTCAAGTCATTATCTAGAATGTAGAAATGCAGATTGACATAATGGGTCTTTCATGTCATTTCATTTTATTAGGTTCCCCCATTACCTCCTGCAATCATGCCATGTTGGGACACAGTTTGACACAATCTGAAAAATTAGCAAGGCCTCTATGCTCTCTGAACATATAAAAACATGTTCCAGGACTGTCAGATTGCCTTCCATTCTAACTCAGATTGTTTCTTATTCATAACTGGGTACAAGAGGGAAGAGAGTTTGACAATGCTTTTCACTCAGAGCTGCTGTAAAAGGGGCATTTCATATAACTCACTCACCTTCGAAAAAACAGTGAAAAAACTGAACTGAAATAACTGTGGAGTGTCACAGCCGCCATGGGTGCATGCAGTTCGACCCGAACGTTCTCTCCCTGAAGAATTGGGGTACTAGCTGCAAACGTGACAGCTGTTTTTTTAACAGATTTCACCGTGTGCATCAGCGGCCGCTTTGATCTGACTCTCAGCAGGTTAGCTCACTGTGGAATGCATCGGAGGAGTCTTATAAAACAGGATAAAGCTCACCGCCAGAGAATAGCTTTGCTTTTCTCAACAGATTGAAAAGGAGCTGCGCACTAAATCTCATTCTCACATCCTCGTGTCTCCCCATCACTTTTTCCGCGACTTTCTCCCGTTTCATTGTCTGCCGCCTCTCTTTGCTGCTTTCAATGAACCTCATTCGCCCTCTTCCCTCATCCACTCTCTCCTGTAATCCGTACACCTTCTTTATTTTTCTCTGACTCTTTTAACAACCTTTTGCTGTTAATTCTCTCCATTTCTAGACATTTTGTATTTACCTCTTTGTATAAAATGTCTTTCCTTTCCTCCATACTGTGTCTTTCTAATTTTCACAACACACCTAATCAACTACATCTCTATACTTTAATGCCAAACCTGATCACCCTTTACCTTCTCTGTAGGTGGACCCAGACAGTGTTTTCATTCTGCCTCCTGCAGCAGTGCAGGAACTCCAGCTGAAGGTGCAACCATGGCAGGCAGGAAGTCGCTTCTTGTATGTGAACGCAGTGGACGTGGAGCACCGGCGGCTCGTCACCGCCTGGCTGCTCTGTCTCAACGTCCACCGACCCATACTGTCAAAGGTATGTTATGAGGTTACTATTAAAAATGGTAGCATATGTGTTGTTATCATGTCTTCGCCTTCGGTGTAAGTACTTGCATTGCGCTCCCCTCAGATCAAACAATGTGGGCATGGTGCTCTGATTCAGCTCTCACTGCTGCTCACATCTGATATGATGGACAGCTTAAACCTTAAAGGAACGTCTAACTCAAAGCCAGTGGTGACACAGAGCCACATTCAGTGCTTATTGAACCGGTCTAGTGATTTCCAGGGTCAGTCGGACATTCTAATTCCCTTTATGGCAAGTGTAAAGTGAAAGCAAAGGACAGCACTCAAAGCCAATCCCCTCTCTAAGTGCTGTCTGCCTTTTATAAACTAACTGACTGCCAAATCAAAGTTCACATTACATTGAAGTGTCAGAATAAAATGTATTTTCCTCTAATATTCAAGTCCTGCTGGTGGTGTATTAATATACACTTTTGGTCTGTGAGAAAAATGTGATATGAGCAGCACACTGGAGCTTTTCTAGAAGTTGCCGAATGATTTAATGACAAAGCTGTCGTGGCACTAACCGTCTGCGTGCGTTCATGTGCGTGCAGGCGTTTGAAGTGTCCGTTCCAGTTGGCGGCTGGCGTGGTAACTCCAGGAAAATCACCTACGTCAACCCCTACACCAGCAGCCGCATGTTTCTGCTCCGCTCGGACCATCCAGACCTGCTTCAGTTCAAAGAGGATAAATTCCAGGTGAGATAAGACATGAAGTCATGCGCTTTCACTCACTCTCTCTGAAATCGATACCTTGATTAACATCCATGGGATCCTTCATCCTTGTCAAGAGCTTGTCTTTGTTGTTGAAGTGAAATGAAGCCTTGCATCAGTGCAGGTAGTTTCACGGGATTAATGGTTCCTTGCATAGTTAACACCCTGTAAGTAATTAAATCTAATGGGGAAAGTTATTGGCCAGTGGGAGGAGTCCTTTTTAATCAGCTTGTTTTAATCCTATTCAGAATATGTAAGTAATGCAATTCAGTAATGTAAATAGTGGACCTCTTTTCAAACCTACTGGTCAGTTTTAGAGATATAATAGTGCTTCAGTGGAAATTAGTTATTATTGAGTTATTATTTCACATTCTCAGATTCCATTTACAATTCCACTGTGTCTTGGTGTAGCACCCAAGCCAGTGCCAATGAGGATAATGTCAGAAAGCTGATGTAGAAGAGGAAAATGGAAATGAACAAATCATACCAAAGACTTTTTGGGGATCTTTCATCTGCTTTAAATTAATTACATCCTATCTGTATGTAAAAAAAAGTCTCAATACAAAGCAGTTTACGATAATACGTCTGAATTCCCAATTTGCACTTTGCCAATATCTGACACTGTCAAGAGTATTGCACAGAGTATATTCCAATCATGCAACAGAAGAAACTGTATTTATCAGGAGTGCCTGCTGTAGAGCTAGCTACAGCGATGAGTCTTTTCACTACTGAAAATGAGCTTTTGACGCTTCCTGGGGCTTTTTGTGAGTACGATTAGGTTGCTTCTGTTAAATAGTTTCACGTTCTCTCCTCCTCTCTTCACAGTGACTCCACAAACTTTTCAGTTTGTCCACGTATTGTCTGTTACAGAGTGTATAACCCGCCAAAATCAAACCCAAGGCCGCTGCATCCACATTCACAACATGTACTGAAAATTTAAATGACTACTAAATGATCCTTTTCATGCTGCACAAAAGAGAAAGACACAAGGTAAAGCTAACGACCTGCTATAATATAGTAATTAAAATGAGGAGTGTATAGCTACAAAGCATCTGTTACCCCATCAATGATGAATGAGCTGCAAACGTGTTTTCAATATGCTCATAAAGCACTAACAATGTGACAATACACCTCTAAACCTTATTGTAAATGTAGCTGCTGAAGAACAGGTTGCTTAATGACTCTGCACACCCTGTGTAGCCTCTGTAGTGTGAGCAGCAGCTTCATTGCTCCATCTGTGTCTGCGCAGGACACGTTCAGGAACAGTACTGATTGTAGGTTAGCCGCGATTTGGCAGCCCAACTCACAATCAGCGTAATCACGCACATCTAATGGCAATACTAAACTTGAAATGTAAAAATACGGTGAATTGATTATTTCTACCTGAATACAGCAGCGTCACTCAGACTTGCAACCTCTCGCTCTTTCCTGGAGGTTATAGCGACGGATGTCTAAATTTAATGCAGCGTCACTGTGAATAAAATGTATAGATTTCTCTGGGTTTGAACATTTATAATAATGTTAGTGAAGAACTCAGCAAAGTATTAGGGTCAAGTTGTTTTCAGACATTTCAAAGTAACATTATGTAGAAATTGTTTTTTTGCAACTTGGCGCCCCCCACAGTTTCTGAATGCAACACCAAGGTCCAGGATGTAATGTTTAAGTGCTGACTAAATACAAAACTGTTTACATCATAACAATGTTACAATCTTGTGTGTTAAAGTAAATATGTGTGTGACATTGTGATCCTGCCCTCTCACTGAAGTTACACAATGCAGAAACAAGTGATGGATTAAAATAGAAGTATACTTGTTCCATCAGACGTACATGAGACAAACAAACAAAAAAGCCTGCTGTGTACACAGGCCTTCTTGTGACAGTTATGATGGAGCTGTAGTGCAGGCAGAGTGCAATGCAGCTGCCCCCAGTGAACAGGACGAGGGGACAATTTAGTATTGGATTATTTCAGCAATGTCACACAATGCCATTTTTTTTTTTTTGTCTGTTATCAGCTTCAAAATCAGTTTTGGTTCCTCTCAGCTAAAATTGTGAATTGGCTTCGCTGCAACCCACTGCTAAACTTTGAGGGAAAAGTTTCGACCGGCATGCTGATTGTGACGAACAAGACCGTTCGTGTGCGGCAGCGACCTTTAGCGTTAACTGTATCAGCAAAAGAAAATATGTTTTTGACCCTCCTGCCAGCTTGACAGGTGAGGAAAAGACATCAGTGATTTCAGGCCTCTCATGTTGACAGTTCGTTCCTCAGCTGTTAGACAAGTGAATGATGTCTTTGTTTGCCTATAGAACGGAACAGGAGAATATAACAGAGTCATTACTGCCGTTGGTTTATTGTTTTGTTGTCAGTGCCAGCGCCTCTAATGGCTGATTCACTCACGCACACAGATACCGGAGCCACTGCCGTCATTGCCTTTCATTTGCCGGGGTGTGTTAAATGGCAGACCAAATGGAAAAGCAGCATTTTAAATTAACAGATAAATGAATGGGATGCAATGAGAGTCTGTTCCCACATAAACTATTTAAGAGTCTCGCTGCTGCCGTCCAGAAGACACTGCATCACTTAGACAGAAGGAGGGGGAGAGTGAAAAACAGCCATTGTTTTATTCCATCTTGTCAGCCGAGGCTCCAGGTGTCTCATAAAGAATTTACTGTGCCCGCAGCATTAAGTAAATGTGGAGACACTCTTCTCTTTTTTGCCGTTACTACCCCGCCGTGATAAAATCCGCTGTCAGAAGGGAAAGCAAAGCAGGGATCAATACTGCTGTGCTTTTGGGGAAGATTACAGCATAAATCCTCAAAATTGACCCATATATTCATCGCTGGCTATTACAGAAAATACAAGAAGACAGTTCTGGTCTGATTGAAATACTGAAGGAAGGTAAAAAAAATGACCGAATAAAGACTTTTTGCACATAAAAAAAAAGCAGCGAAACTTTAAGCAGCGTGTGCCTTTATTTCAAAAGAATCATCAGTGTTGCATTTTGGATGGAGAGGTGGTAATTTGGGAGAGAAACAAAGAGTATGAGTTCAAGAGGTTAAAAGGATGACGAATACAAACGAACCGTTTGTTCACGTCATGACTTCCTAGCTTCAGACTACCCCTGTCACTGTATGTTAGTCAGTGGAGACCCACAGCGAGGGTCTGGATAAACTTTACTCCATGGACATTACATTTATTACATTGCTTTGAATCAACAACAACACCACATAATGCATTTTAGCACTTCAGTATCTTGTTCTAAAACCAGTGGTGTTGGTGGTATGCAATCGAAAGAAGTTAGCCGAGACTTTAATCAGTTCCTTATAGGCAATAATCCAACATAAGAGCTGAGCAGAAACTGACATCCTGTATGTACCAAAAATTGGCTAAATAAATTCTCAAAACTGTTGGACACGTAACATACCTTGTTGCCACTTTTGACTGAAGCTAAACTCTTTATCTTGCTCGCCCCGTTTATCCTTTATTATCGTTTTCCTTCCTTATGCTACTGTTAGCTTTCTGCACCGTTTACTCCGTTTCTACCGTCATATTCTGTTTGTTTTTTTCTCGTGCATAGAGTCCTTTCAAAATAACAGGTAGTAATGATTTAACTGTTTTTGAGGGGGATACTATGTGTAAGACGAGCCTTCATCTTTGTTGACAGGCTTAAGATTTTGAATTCTTCAAAGTCAGTCCGAAAGATGCAGGCTCCCTTGTGGCCATTCAAAACACATTGCAAAAAAAGTGTTAGCTCGCACTAGCTAGCTTATCAAGCTATTTTAAGTATTTCGTGTGAGGACAGTCATAATTATGCCACAATCAAGTTATTGTGAGTGTTTTTATCACGATGCTCGATACATTATTTATACCCTCACATCCCAAATTAAGAGATATGTAACCTGAGTTTTATTTTTTGTATCAATGGCAATATCCTTCCTTCCCTTTTGACTTTTTCATTTATTCACTTCTCTTCTTATCTACCTCTGTACACACTGATTAAAACACACGTCACTGAAGGAATCTGAAGTTTTAACATATCATCATGAAGTCACTGTTGAATGATGACGACTAAGGCATTTACACTGTCTCATTATAAACACTATGCAATTTTGTCTGAGGAAAATGAGGCTGGCTGACGTCACACCACAGTTCAAAATAACACATTCAGGATCATAGGAGGGGGAGTTAAGAACACAAGTTTTTCAGCATCATTCTGTAATAATAAAACATAGCTAATAACTCAACACCTGAACAGATAAATCTGATTTTAAACTAAACGAACTAACTAAACTAAACGATGACGAATCAAAGTAAAATCAAGTCATACAATTCTCAAACATTCACCTTAAAGTTTACACTACTGATTATATGCAAAGAAGGAGAATAAAGGGAGCCCTTGTATGTGGACATGGTTGAATCAAAGTTCAGTGTTACGAGCTGAAGAAAAAAAAAACATCATCAACTGACCCCCAGGAAGCACTCAGATGAATATGAAGCACTGTTTGTTGTGTTCGCTGTGTTCAGATCGGCGGGGGAGAGAGCTACTCCATTGGGCTAAGATTCGCCCCCAGCCAGAGTCCCGGCTCAACAGAGATCCTCGTCTACGTGAACAACCTGGAGGAGAAGACGGAGGAGACGTTCTGCGTCAAAGTCAACTACTCGTGATTGTACTCGCAAAGACAGCGAGTTACAACTGCTTCCCGGAAATGTTGACTGGTTTGTGTTCCTGGTGTATTTTCTGAGCGTTACATTGAACTAAAATGAGTAATTTTTCTACTTGGTGTTTGGAACTTTGCAGTACTTTATATTTTTAGACAGAAATAAACTTTCTTTTGTAATCACATTTATTGTTTCTGTTTATTTTTATTTTTTTTTACAGGGGTTTTGTACAGGGATGAATGAATGAGAGGGTTTGTGCTGCTTCATGAACTTTAAACATACACTGGAACATGACACTTAATTTACTTTTACTTCACTAGGCATCAAAGCAAAGTAGAAACTAATATTGAAAATATTTCTGTGCAATCTTCAAAAGTAAGTAAATATATACGATTTTGTGTATGTTATGAGCAAAGCAGCAAAAAAAAACAAAATCAAACCACCAACAACACTAAGTCTTGATTGTGATCCGTCCCCTTCCGAAATGTCCGGCAAATGTCTGACAAAAGGTGGACCGAGGGTGAAGGCAATAACGTTTTATCGACTTTAATTACCCTGCAAACCCACTTGAATGCCACTTGATAGCCGAGTTTTAATCTTGGACAAGCCAGGGGTCTGCTCTCCACGTCCCCTCGCCTCCTAAACAACTTATCTTCGTTGCCGGCATTATTAGAAACGGTGTCGTAATGAGGTATGACTTTCCGGCGAGGCGCACATCTCTTTCACGTCGCCCTCATTAACACCAGCAGCCTTTTAAAGCCCTCCGTCCTCCTCCTCTTCTTTCTCCCCGCTCTGCCGTGTGTCTCACTGTCTGAGGCGCAGAGAGAGAGAGAGAGGGAGTGAAGGCCGTGCACATTGTGTTATGTAACACAGTTACACAATCCCCCCCACTCCCTCAGCTCCCCTCCCTCCTCCTGCTCTCATTAGAATGCAGGCTGCGAAATAAGCCTCAGCACAGCAGCAGAGGCTAATAAAAAAAAATAAGACGGCAAACACGCCGGATGCACTTTATCTTTACCTTCTCCAACATCTTTTCTGAAGCAGGAGCCTCGTTGTCGTCTCTGCTCCGTGTTAATATGTTAACAGCCTACAGCAATACACATTAAAGCTGTCTTCGCTTCATCGTTTGCTCCCGGGAGCCTCTGACACTTGCTTCTTGTGTTTAAAGACGCTCTGTGCTACTTTGAACATACAGCTTAGAGGACGAGTGAGGATCTTTTAAAGTTTATCTTATTACAGTACTCGCATGCCACGTGTAAGGTGAAAGAGTTATCGGTCGTTGTAATCATTCTTCCTGTTATTACAGACTCAGGAGTGATCTTTTTTTAGGGTGACCCAAGAACCTCTCACACATGCACCATTCCTCTGTACCTTGACCTGGAGGTGCTGTATATGTGAAGTCCGTCGACCCGGACGTTAAACGGACTCGAACCCTGCCGTCACCCGAGTTCAAAGTCAGTGTAAGGTCCGACTCAGCCCATGTGTGAAAAGAGCAGGTCAGCGCTCCGGTGTGTAGCTGCTTCTTTTGTCCTTGCCTGTATGTCGCTCTCCAGTCTTCCCCTTTTGATATCGTGGATACGCCCAAATACATGTAGCACTGATATCACTGCCAAGACGGCCCTCATTACAGCTGAGTCCTCCTCCTCCTGTGAGCTCTACCCGCGTGTCACCTCTCGCCGATATCAAACTGAGTATTTCAAGTAGGTGAGAACACGTCTGGCAGGGATAATCCTCTCCTGTGTGTGTTACATTTGTGAAAGGGATTGTCGTTCTCGCTCTCCGCAGTTTAAATGTCAAAAATTTAAGGTCAGCACGGTTTCCCAGAACAAAACATTGACGGTTAGCGTTTCTGCGAACTCACCGACGTTCACATTTGTACATGTCATAGGCTGCGTACTATATCGACATTTCTACAGTAGTTGTCATGTGGTGTTCATCTTACATGTTTATGACCTGACTTTCACGTCTGGAGGTGGAGGGGAGGGCAGTAGTGTTGAGCAAGAAGGCTGCCAAGCCACCGACCAGTGTTCCAGACTGTGTTTAAACATTTTGAAGCTTGACAACACTTGTTATTTTATCCGGAGACCTCGGGACAATTTCTAGCTGCGTTTGTGGCACAAAAAACTTGAGTTTCAACACATTTATGGTTTGCAAAACCGTATGTTGCCAACATTTATCCTAACGATTTAATTAAGTTGGCCTGATAGTTTGACTGAATTTACGTACACTTAGTTAATTATTAATTGGCATGACATCATGTTCATGCCAGCTGATTTCTCTTCTCTTTAATTTGTTTTTCGTCTATGCATGCATGCTCTTCACCATTTTTGTGACCATTTTTCTCTTTGCCATGGATGTAGCTACAGTAAATGCAGCTACCACACTATGGAGGAGGATGACTTTTCCTTAATTCTGCTTTCCAAGCTTTGGTTGTTCCTCCAACCAGGGCTAACTGAATGAATGAATCACGGAACAAGTGTGAGATGTAGGCAGGGGATTCAGAGAGTGGGAACCGGCCCAAATCCTCATATAAACTTCTGCTGAACTTGAGGCCTGTGGGTTTGGTCCCTCAAATCCTACACGTCTGTCACGCTGAAAGGATCGATTCACAGTCCAGAGGCAGGACGACGGATAACTCTTTTCATACGTGCTGCGTGTGAATCTTGCATGAAGACAGACTAAACCTATTCCTCAAGTGGCAGCACAAGTTTTTTCCTGCACAGCTTGTTCCCTGTGTCTGTCGGGGTGGAGACGGCGAACAGCCGTCATGTTTCCAGGCTTCACTAGCTGCGCTTGGAGGATGACTCGTGCTGCCATCCATCCCCAATTTGGGCAAAATAATCCACAGCATCTGTGGTACGGGTGGGATGTTTTTCTGTCGCAGCCCCACTTTGTGATTCACTCTAGCCCGACGAGGCAGGTGTGTTCACGCGCGTTTGCAGTTTTAATTCCTGCGTCCCGTTCGAAACTGCATTGGTTGTTCTCTCAGCGAGGGGTTCAGAGCAGTGCTGACACCTTATTAGCACTGCCAGTCCAGTTGTTGGCGGTTCCTCCTGAAGGAGCACAGACAGCCGCCACAACAACTCACGCTGTCTGCTCACCTTGTTACCGCGGTTAGAAGCGTCTCCTGTCTAGCTGCCCGCTGGAGAGGCCGCCTTGATGTGCTTGCCGGGTGGAAGGTTACCTGTTATTGCCCTGATTCGGAGAAAAACCAGGGCCCTACCCGCTGGTGCGTGTCTGTGTGCTCGGCATGTAGGTGCCTGGCCCGAGCCATGTGAGTGGGTGCGTGTCTGTGAGAGAACACAGCGACGCAGGTATCAAAGAGCTTCGTAACCGGAGGAATATGCAGCCTAGCAACCAGCCCTCCTCCTCATGTACACCGCTGGCCTGGATCTGCTCTCATACAGTGGAGAGAAGAGAGAGAGTCTGTGCGTATCATTGCAGTTCGATTCAAACCGAGAACACACACAGTGCACAACAGAGGAAGACAATCCTCGCCGAAGATTCTGGAATAAATACAAATAGAAAAGAAAATTTGAAGCGCGTTCACCTCTTTCCACGCCCTAATCAGTGATGTCAACTGATGTTTCTGCGGCTGTCAAAGGCGAAACAGCCACTGAGATCTGGGTGTGACAAGAAATGCAACATGCACGATCGCTTCCGAGGCTTGAATTCCCTTCTTTTTTTCTTTTTTTTTTCATTTCACAGGAATGAAAAAAAAGTGAATATTTGAAACAATGAAACAGGAAGAAGAAAGCCGTCAAAATGACAGGAGAGGTAAAGTTAAAGCAGCTGTCTCGTTTCATCTTGGGCAGGGAGGGGACCAAGGTCGGATCAGACGTGAAGGAAAAAAGGATCTCTTTACAAATTGAAATTCAATTACCTCGTTACCCGTCTCAGCAGGGCCTCTCCTCAGCCATGACCGTCGAGCAGAGAGGAAATGTGTTGGGCTGAGGCAGCGACACACACGTCCAGTATGAAGGCAGCTCTCAGTAGATGGCAGCCTTTCACACACAGCAGAGCTCCCACTCCTCCTTCCCACCAATCTCCTTTTCTTCTAAGGCAGTAAATAAACAGGGAGGTAAACTATGACCTCCAAACTGAAATTATCGTAAGATAACCAAGAAATACTAAGAAAAGTATTTCTCCCTTAAATAGATCAATCACCGTTGTTCAATTTACTTGTCTGCGCTGTATGTAAACAGAGCATACAGTGAGTTTTCATTTAGAAATAGGTCAGGCTTGAAAAGAGGGATAAACTCAACGCCACAAATAAAATGGTGGGTGAAACAGAGTTCCTCTGCGTCTCTTTTTCCGTCCGCTCCCCTGATTGTGTTCGATGCTGCAGCACTAATCTCCTGGTGGTTGGAGGCTCGTGTACGTCTCTGGCCTGTGTTTTGTATCATCCTGATTCCACACGCAAATTTCGTTGAGCAACCTCGGAAATTAGAAATGGCCGTTGCGGATAGGACTGAGATCGGTTCAGAAGGATCAGGACATCGTGAGGTTAAATGCTGAATTCTAGTGACATGAAAATACTGCTCTAATGTCAGAAACACAAGGATTTAAACAAATCCCCGAGGCAAAGTCAAAACTGCCGTCCACACTGTACATTGCAGAAGGTCCATCTGAATTTAAGCTATAACTGCGACCTTCCTACGATACTTGTGTGGGCATGCATATTTGTTTGTACCATGAGGGATTATCACTTACATTTCAAGTGTGCTCAGAGTCCCTGCAGGAATTTGCAAGCTTTTTGGGGATTATTGCAGCCTAAAATAGCTTTTTAAGAATATTGTGACGTGTGTTATAACGTTATTAGGACCCTTTTTTGCAAGGTAAAAATGGTAAAAAAAAAAAAAAAGTTTTTAGTTTTTGTATAATCGCACAAACGCAACCTCCATCTCTGATTTCATTACCCAACTTATATTTTAAATGAAGGTTACACGCCATGTTTCAACATTTTATTCAATAGTCAACACACGGTTTGTCATGCAAACAGGCGAGCATGCCTGGATCCATTTGTGATTCATACCACATTAACATCAGCACTAACAGTGCATATTTAATTGATTGATTGATTGGGTACTTTATTAATTAATCCTGGACAGGAAATTAATTCATTGCTGCAGCCATTATTAGACACTCTGAGTGACCTCGGTTCTTTCAGCACTTGCAATAGATCTCAGTGCAGCAGCTTCTGTCTGCGATTTGAATGTTTTTTTGTTTTTTTTGAGGCAGAAGCCGTTTATTGTTGCTTGTCTCGCGTCATGTGTCTATCTATACAATCAGAAATAAGGAAGTGATTTTGGTGACATCATGAGTCTACTATTAAGACCTGGAAACACTCAACCTTGCTTCCAGTTTTGCCTAGTGGCCACTCAGAGGAGGGGTATAACAATTCAACAGTGGCTCGAAAAGCATTTTCCCCCACAGAGTGTCTGTAAAGCTGTTGACGGCACACCTCGTACTCTGTTAGGAATTTTTGATCCGCTCAGGTTTTGAATTTGTAAAAACTTCCTCAAGCGGAGAAAAGCTGCTGCTATGATCGGTGAACCTCACAGGAAACTACAACGATTGGTCAGATTTGCAGGAAATATGCCATAATTGGATCAAATTGCGCGGTTGCACAGAATTTAAGGGCATTTTTGCATGAATGGTTTAAATTGGAGTGGCTGACCATCAGGGGTGCCTCCAAATACGGGAGGATAACGCATTGGCTTAGTTTCTTTCCTTGTTGGACTCAGTTTGAAATCACTTCTCATGATTTGCAATCTGCATGAAGCAGAACATTATCCAAATGAACTTAAACTGAGGAGTTTATCATCAGCTACTTTGGCCAGCGTGTTTCCTACCATTACAACCCTCTTCGTCCCAGCCCACCTACGTCTCCTCACACTAACCTGATGATAACGATAACAGTTGGTTCCTCTGTCCCCCTGATTGCATCATCTGTCCTGAGTATATAAAACGTCTCTTTTGTCTCCAAGTTTCCATTGTAACACAGATAATGCCCTGATACAGGAAACGCAGCGTGGATGTTGACTCGGAGATGTGCTCAGGTACAATCAAACGCTTCGCCCACACAAAACGGAAAGCATTGTCAGGCTGAATAATGGAGCAGAAATGGCCACTCTGCCTGAACATCAGACTATTGTAGCACTTGTAAAGACTGGAGTGAATGTAGCCAGTGTGCTTCTGTGCTTTTTTTTTGTATTATCTCTTTATACTGCACATTCTGCTGACTGACTATAAAGAACTTTAAACCACAGCATTGATCAAAAACTACTTTCCAGAATGCAGTGAAATTAGCTGTGGATCTTCATGGTCATCTTAATTATTACAAACCTGTAAGTCTGTTATTCTTTTCATTGAGCACTTCAGTTTTATGGGTTGTGATGAACGGTTACATTTGCAACCCGCGGTGGGGAAAGTGAAAAGCAGTGCTTGTCCCTCCCTGATTATCCCCACTGAGGTGCCCTTGAGAAAGGCCCTTAACCCCAAACTGCTCTTCCAGGTCAGTGAAACCTTCATTAGTAAATAAAGGTAAAAAACTGAAATCCCTCTCATCGTCTTTCATTTGACTAGACTTGATTTTAAAAGAGAGACATTTTCTTTTGCCATGAGAGTTGCAACAAATCATGTTCTACCAGAAAAACTTTATTATTTATCAACACACTGTTACAGTTTTAAAGGGTTTATATATGTGAGCAAATATGATAAAAAAGAAAAATAATAATGTCTTGGTCTGCTTTCATTTCTTAAAAACTTCTAATCGTGCCCTGTGCCACAAAATACACTAGTCCCAGACGAGAACTGACAAATTCACACTAGCCTTGAAAATGTCAAGTACCTTCTTTAGGTGTCAAAATGGCAGATTATAATAATATTCAAAGTTAGATGTCCAAATATATTTCTTAATTGAGATGTCTGCCCAGATCTCTACCAAAACACAAAATAATCCGACTTTTAACGGGTTACCTCTATCAGAAGGACCCCTGTTTCACTTCCTGGTTTTAAAGGCGGGAATGCTGCTCAGGCACTGGTCAGCTTTTCCCATTTTATATTTTTTTTATGACAAACTCAAATCAGGTGTGTGTAAACCATAATTATAAATGTGTAATCCAATGGATCAGCCAATGAAGCTCTTTCTCCTCTGATTAAAATGTCTTTCCCAAAACCCTGTAGTGCCCCTTTAAGAAAATCTGCAGGCAATTTAAGGAGAGGCTGAGAGGACATCATCCCCCTCGTTAGCAAAACGAGGCGCAATCCTATAGGCGATCACAAAAACGGTGGGCCGCATTAAATCAAGACCCGCACCTACGACTACTAAAATACTGAGAATTATTGCGGCATGTTTTGTTGCAGCATTTCTAGCCTCTGCAGCACCGGCAGCCCGAGAAACTCACAGACCAGTTGCGTGGGTTGTAAAATCACTCCCGCGACACCACTCATCCAATCAAATCTGCGTGTTGTGTTAAGTGTTGCGATTCAAGTCAGACAGATGCACGCACACACACACACATATACACAAACACAAACAAGAGACAAGATGAGAGACAGCAGTCGGAGGAAATGGAGAGCGGAAACTGAGCTGTTAATCAAGAACGGACTCGAGGGCAGTTTAAAACCGGTGTGAGTCATATCTGAGACTGTGGTGATTATTAAAAGCTTCGTGTGATGCGCCACTACAGGAGAAAGGAAAGCAAACACACCCACTGTCTAAACCAAGGGCACAGGAAATAAAATATTATACTCTAAGTTAGAAATTCTGATGTTCTTGACCTTTGCTGAGGAAATGTTCTCTAACTGGACCTCTTTGAGTTTCAATTTTCTTTTTATCTGAAGACTTTTCAGAGACATGGAAATGCAAGTTAAAATGCTGAAGTCTGGCCTTGCATTTCAGACAGAACTTACCTTTATTAAATGTACACATTGGCATGTGTTAAACAGAGGAGGCTGAGTCAGAATCCTGCGCACAATCTTTCAATCTGAACATCGAGCTGCTGCATCCACTTTGGCCTCCGTGGGTCCCGCACTGACAGGGATACATGGGGCGCATCTTTAAGTCGACTCAGTGCATTTCTGGTCAGATGCTCCAAGCAAGCCACACAAGAATAAGAGAAAAAAACATCTTCCTCTTCAGTGACATTCCTCTGAAATTGGGGTTTAAAGAGCAACATGGAACCTTTTTCCAACTCCACGCAGAAAGGACGCTCCAGATGGAACTGGAAGGGCCCGTTAAGAGGGCGGCTGATAGTCTGGTTTAAAAAGGACGTGACACTGTCGATGCCGAGCAAGTTCCATGAGAAGGTTTCCAATAGCTTTAAGAAACGCTCTGCTCTACCTCACTGATGGAAAAGAAATTGAGTGGTCTTTCCCCCTCATACCCTGAAACTTTATTCGGCGTGTCATCCCAGATCAGAAGAATCTCTCACACAGAGGATTGACACGTTTTCTGCTGTGAAGCGGGAATGTGCCGCTGCTTCAAGTCCGGTTTGTTTTTTTTTCGCTTTAGGCACGGGGCGCACGGCCGCACGGAGAACCAGAGAAAGATATTCTGCAGCCCCGTAAAGTAAATGTGTTAAGACCTTTAGCACAACTCCTGATGGAAATGGAAGAAGAGCCACCGCCGGGGCCTTAAGGCACATCCGCAGGAATAACTGCACTGAGTGTTAAGCCTGGTAGCAGCAGTAGCTTCTGTGGATGGAAGAGTAGAATTCCTCTTACAAAAATATTTTTGTCCTTTACAACCTAATTCAGAGATTCATTATGGACGGGACGATCTTCTTATCTCACAATATGATTGAATACTTGATCATTACGCCTATTAAATATACTGTAGGAGCATCAACATTCCAATATGCACGTGCAAAATAGTAACCCCAGGTTACGCCGTGTCAAGTGAGACAAATTAAGCCCTCAAACATTTAGATGTGTACTTTGTGGTTTTCATGACCTTCGGGCTCAATGTTAAGACTGCAGGACTTATTTCAAATATCAACAATCCTGCGGCTCATGAGTTTTCCTGACACTCAGTGGTACATCGCAGTAACCATGGTGACTTCCGCCTACTGTGAGATTCCGTGCAAAGCCTCCGTTGAGCCCTTGAAGTTACTTGGTAAATATTCCTGTACCCGCAAACAAATAAAGCAGAAATTCAAAATGTCACAATGTCGGTTCCTTTCCAATATGGCGCAGCCCTAGATTTGATCTTTTCAAACATTTACACTGTCTTGCTACGATGTAAATTATTTCAAAATGTCATCATAAAAGTACAGAAAATACCATACCGCGCGGCTGTTGAAGGACAAAATCCAACGTAGGTCATTTTATTCATTGCGACCATATTGTTCGGATAACCGGAATGACTTCAAACAGTGTTTTGGAGAACTTAGTTCCCCTCGAGGATGGCTTGTTTATATGAAAATATATCAAATAACCATTTCCAAGTTTATATTAACGTTGTAAATACTTTACTTTCTGTGTTCTGTTATTTTTCCCAAACTACACACTGTACCTTTAAAGCTACTGAAGGCTGATCAAAGGCAGAGATAGACAAACCTCTGGAACACGGTCGAGCTTCAGATTTGTGATACCCCTGTAAAAAAAAATAAATAAAACAACATCAAGAAAAACAGAGATAACATCACCCCCCTTTCATTTTTCTGAGCCACACATGCTGTCGTGTTTCTGTGTTGCAGGATTCGATTTCAATACATCAAAAGGTTTAAACCAGAAGATCATTCAGACCACTGCAGAGGCTGCAGCCGGCATCAGGAATCCTACTAACCCCATGGTTAGAAACACCCTTTTTGCTATCTACATATCTCGAATGTATAATAACTGTCCTCCTTATGTAACCCACATTAGCACTCATTGCTTCTATTTCATGATATAGCTGAGGATAAAAGCCTAAAATAATGTTATGGCATGTCTAGGAAGGAGAGAAATCATCCTATAACTGGGTCAGCTGTCCATTACCAAGCAGTGACCGGGTTTCTAAATGTCCTTGAACAATTTGTGAACCCGACGCTGTTAATTACTTTGAATGGGAGTGTCAGCTGAACGCCTAAATTGAAACTGTAAATTAGCCGCAGTCAAGAAAAAGCAAAGGGAGAGCGACTGCTGGTGCCGTGGGAGGGAAGGTAGACCAAGAGCTGTGCCACATCAATCTGAACACACACACACACACACACACACACAAAAAAAAAGTCTGGTTGTGTTAGAAAGGAGAAAACTTCCATTACTCGCTGTTTGCTTTTTCTATTCTGGAGAACAATAATCCTGTAGCCGTATAGCGGAGGGTTCATGTGGGTTTATCGGATAATAAACTGGAGATATATTGCCGGCCAGTGCCCTCTTAAAGATTTCCTGACAGGAGTGGTAACACAAAGTGAACGATGACGCAAAGAGTCTGCACGTGTGTTCTGTCTCCAGATGTTTAAATATGCAGATTTTTATGCATCTGGAGCTCGGACCTCCCCGGTGCAGTTCACTGGAGTGGCTCCGGTCAGTCCGACCATGCAGAAAGGTAGAAAGGGAATTACAGATTCTGGAAATATCTCTGAGAAAAGAAAAAAAAATCTGGCTTTCTGGGGCTTGTTAAACGAGAGTTTTGGATCAAAGGTAACAGGGAGATTCTAACGTATTCCTTTTTGATAACTGTACAGGCGCCGGTATTAAAGGAGAGGTGTGATCCACATGAGCGGAGTTCTTGCTGCTTGACACCCAAGTTTCTTCGCGTCGAAGGAATGAACGTGTTTGCCGTCTTCAGAGGTTTCTGATGAGGCATACAGAGTTCTTTTGACGTTACTACAAAGGCGCCGTCTCAAAGTCTGCCTTTGACTCAAAGAAGTTTTTGGGAATGTTGCTGCAGCGACTGAAATCCAGTAATGACTAGGGCCTTTTCAGAACCTGCACAATAACGCCAGAGCAGGCGTCAGTCGGCGCTGTGGGAAGAGGTAGACGAGTCCAACAGAGTTTTTACCAGAATCTCCAGATTTACAGTGATTGAAGTGTTGAACGTCAGTCATTTTATTCATTTACTTTACTAACTTCCTGTTTCTCATACATGGCTAACACTATTCTATTCTATGCTCTGCTCACTTGGCTAACGCTTCTAAAGCATTGAGGTCCACAGTATCTCCACCAAGCACTGGAAGTAGGAACTCAAACATGTCCGACCTCCTGCTACTAAAGAAAGTACCCATAAACTTGACGCCACACGACAAAAGCAGCACCAATGGCGAGGCTGGTGGGATGTATTTGTAGGTGATGATCAGGCTAATGAGTGGAATATTTAGACACATTTTGAAGTGTAAAAGTGCAAAAAAAAAGATATTTATTATGGCTGTCGTTTTCAGCGGCGGCCCCAGTTACACATCTGTTTCTTTCCTATTTGAGGGTACTAAAAGCTCAAATGTGTGTGCATTATGGATGAAAACCTATCTTTGTGACTCATGGATGAAGTGTCGTATTAAAGTTTTATTCACGTCATGTTTCGTCACGTTCGCCTGGGATCTGGGTTGAACATTGTTGGAAAGATCTCAGATAAAGTAATTCTTCAGCTCAATGAAATAGAACATTTTTTTTTAAAGCATTTGAATATTTCAAAATGTTCCACGTGCAAAAACCCTGGTGAATTGTACTGAGTGAGGATGCATTTTATTGCTCATGAATTAAACCTGTCATTTATAGGAGGGATAACTTGTTATTTCTTTGTTAAAAAAGTTTTGCTTCTAAAACACTGAAGCCCATTTTTCAGGTGATATTAACGTATAAAGAGACTGAAAATGCAATAATTACTTATTTAATGGATGGGTTTTGATTTGAACCGTACTAAAAGACCCATTTAGAACCAGTGTAGCATTGATGGTGTCCCCTTTTCATCAGGAAACACTACATCTGTCAGACAGGGGCATTATACTCCACTAATGTATTCAACCAAAGACGGATAATAGAGCAGGGACATCAGGTTTTTAACACTAATGGATAATTAATATGCACGGACGCGTTTTCATTTCTCACATGCAGCCCTTTTTTTTCGAATCAGAGCGAACCGGAAGGTCATGCTAAATGTAATTATGAGCAGCAGTGCGTTCTGGTGGCCTGTGTTTTGGTTTGCCAACATATTACAGAAAACACAGTCACTGGGGCGCCCCGACTGAGTCTGCTTGCTGTCGAATTGAAAATGAAATGGACTGATGCAGTTGAGGTAAAATTATTAAGTCTTGATGCAGATACCAACGGCACAGGGGATTTAAATTACTTAAGTGTTAGCCTGTTATGAATTTTAAATGGGAAATCATGTCCCATTTCCTGGGTTTAATCAAGTCTCTTTGAAAATCAGCCACCGGATTTCTGGTTTAATATACTAACGGTTAGAAAGGAGAGGGAGCGGGGAAATGAAATATGGAGTCCTGATTGGGCGTCACAGTGCACTTTCTGTCTGTCAGCAGAATGGCCCCACCGTAATGAGCAAAAGCAGCACAATGGAGGCAGTGAGCGCTGTGCTCAAAGCCAAGAGAGCTCCACTTTTTTTTATTTTTCCTTACCGACTTCACACGTTCAGACCTATCGGGGACCTATCTGCCTCGCTTTGTAACCGCTGCACATCAGAGCGAGCAGCCACTTAGCGAGGCTGAGATGTACAGAAACATTATCAGTCACATCACAGACACTACAAAGCTGCCTCCCACCTCTGCCTTGTCCTTTTACATTTACACACTGCATTTAGAGTCAAAGCAGCATGTGTCAGACGTGCACAGAGATGATCTGCGAGGATGCTTCCATTCGGATCCTCTGTGGTTGACCACAACCGGAAAAAATTCATCTTAACCTAATCAGATCGGGCTGGGAGACAAAGCCTAAATTGCAGTTATTAACCTATAGCTCCTATGTTGATTACTAAGTGCAGTCCTATTGACCCGAGTGCACTGCATTAGAAATATTGTAAATATTCATGAGTGAGCGGCAGGTCCCCGGGAGATAAATTGGGCTCTCGCCTGTGTGTGTCCACCTTATCAAGCGCGGGGTCAGAGCTCAGGTAATTTCTTACAGCGGAGTGGAGGCAGTTCAGAACCTTTCCATAAAATCCAGCTCAGAATGGAAAGCTCTCACCTTAAATCATTCTCTGTTTCCTGCTGTCAGCACGGACTCGTTAAAGCAAAAGAGAAAAAAAGGAAAAGAATCTGAGGCCCCTGGTGATTTTCCGGCTTAATCGCTGATCCTGTCCTGCAGAAGGTTCAGCCGTCAATAACTGTTCACCTCTCAATAAGCTTGTTAGCTGGACAACCTGCGTTAACACCGGACACCTAATCAACATCCTGTTTCGTACCCGTTCTCATCAAGAGTGTAAAACAGAGGTGGGAAGTCGGTATTGTACTGCCTCCAAGTCATGTGAAGCCTGCATGCTTCAGATGACGACGTGTAATATGAAAAGTGTTGCTCATTTTGCATTTGAACGTTAATTCCTCTCCACTTTACAAAGTATTTTGGCGTCTTTCAGCCGATGTTTTAGATTTCACAGGTCGCAGCTAAACTGTGCTGGTTCAGTCTCAACGCTTTCATCAGCTCAGCTCCCAGCAGCAGCAGCAGCAGCTAATAAATCAACCGGATGGCACCTGCCAGTCACCAAACAGAGGACAGATGTCTGTAGGCATACAGAAGTCGAAGCACAACTAGCTGGTAAACATAGTGGAGTACTGAACTTAGCATCATAAGACTCTGAAGGAATTGGTGAATAAAAATGAGATACAAGGAGGAGGCCATCTCCATCGGCAAAACATCTTCAGAGGTTAACTGCGACAGCAGCTCATTAAAACCTATACCTATGTTTGTTATTAGGCAGAGACCTCTAGTGGCTGTAGTAATTATTGCAGCAGCAAAGGAGGAAGTCAGGCAAAGTGGTACGAAGGAGACCACTGTTCGTGCATTACGTTTGTAACTGAAGATGCATTAGGAACACAGATATTTTAAGCCAAACCACATCATTTTACTAAACCTAACCAAGTAGTTTGATGGCTGTTGTCGGTCAGCTGCAGTGGTGATACATGTTGTTTTGCGAGTCAATGGCTATCAACCTATTAAGTATTTAGGTATGAGGTGGTGTTGAAGGCGAGAGTGAATACCGCACACACATACGCCTAAGCTCAGAAGGCAAGAGATACAATTCCAAATTAATGCGATTGATACTAGTCTTGCTTACATGTCAGCCATGTTGTCTCTTTAAGGCCATAAAATGTCAAACGTGTCCATGCTTGTTGTAGAGGTCTGTCTCCAAGTTTCCAAAAGAACTAATAAGCGCTGCTTTAATCTCTGATCATTCTCGAACATTATACTCGCTTAACATTAAACAATCTGTAGATGGGGCGAGGAAAATTTCATCCTAGAGATTTAATGGCTTGGTAAATGGCATTTTTGTGGATTGAAAAAAAAAGGAGTGAAATACCCACACCTTGCTCTTACATCTCAGAAACCCTTACCTTGGATCTTCCCATAAACCTGAACTTCTAAGCTCCCCTCGGTACTATGATTTCCTAGCCTTAATTTACAAACAGGTTATTTCTGATTTATCCTGTTAAAAAAGCAGGACCTACCACATACATTTTACATTCTGTTATGTAGACAAAGTAAATAAGCATTTGCAGGACAGACAACAATGAAAGAAGTGGCCCAAGACTGCATCTAGCTCAATGAGCCACCTTGTTAGCTCCACTGTACACCATTTTATGACCACAGCTTCCCCAAAAAAGAGTAATGAGGGCAAAGAAATATTCATTTGTCCAACACGCATTCTCCATTGTTTTTCTTTTTTTGCAGACGCAGTAGTAACACTCTCGTTACTGTTTGTCGTGGCCCCCAACGTGGCTGAGGATCAGTGGAGACAAAAGCAAGACCTCGCGACAGTGGCTTCACGTGAAGTCATGTTAAGAGCCAGCTGTATCTGTAACTTTGGATTTGGTGGAGAGGAATCCAAGACCGGAGGAGGCGGCATAATTAAGTGTCTCTCGTGGCAAAACAGATGTACTGCTGGCTGGTGTTCAGGTTGAAACAGAGTCAATGGCTGAAATGACCAAAAGCTGTTTCACTGTTTTTGCATTTTAGTTTTTGGAGCGTGGCGTGACACTTCTCACGACCAGTCAGAACCGTGGAAGTTTCATCTCATTGAACCAGAGTTCTGCATGCTACAGGACAGAGTGAAGCACGCCTTGCAGATTTCACAGGCAACGGTCTAATGTGAATTATTTTAGCATTGCTGACTGTGTTGTCATCAGCTGTCCTTTTGCATTTGTGTTCAGCTCTTCCCGCCGCCTGTGGACAAGCTGCCATTTCCTTCGAGCTCCGGAGCCCTTCTGTGACCTCGCAGTCTTTCCTCCGCATCGCTCACCACCCTGCACCTCTTACACTTTCAGCTCATTGATCTTGCACTTTGCTATCTCAAATTAAGTTGAAAGTCAGAGTTTGATCCCTCTTTTTTTTTTTTTTTTTTTTTTTTGGAGCGTACTCTGTTTCTTAAGGTCAGCCCAGTTTCTCTGCCCTCAGCCCACAGAGACTCTGTGTCCTGTCTCTGGGCGCGGGGCCAAGCATCACCATCCACAGCCCTGCAGTCGGCCCCCAGAGCTCGGGGGGTCAGCGGAGGTTCATCTGCCCCTCAGACAGAAAATGATCCAATGTGTGTGGACAAGCTCACAGCTCATAAAACAGAACAGGACAAAGACTCATGGACTATTAGAATCGACTAATGCAGTTTTATGGGCCATCAGCGGCGGTTACGGCTACATGAGGAAAGACACACTCACACGTGAGGCAGGACCTGTCGCAAGTTTGATCGATCACGCATTTGGTGTAGAATTGTTGTCTTAACTCAGATGTTTCGATCAAATTCTGCAAGAAATAATACACGTGTTCAGTACTGGGTGACTGCTCTTTAATGGAGAGTTTTAATGTTGCATGATCTAAATGCTAATTCAGGGAAATTAATGGAGAATCTCAATAAAACACATGAAAGCCCAGTTTTAAATGGGTACTCCAGTGATTTAGTGTTGCACTTTCATTAAGTTGGAGGACTCACAAGAGACAGATTAAAACGGAATGGTCAAAATCAAAGTCGCTGAAGCTACTTATGCAGACTTTTAGCCCTCAGTACGGGTCAATGGATCCTTCATTTTCCATTATGGAGTCGATAGCATCTTTTTGTTAGACCCTCCCTGCATGTTAAATGCCCACATCTTTTAAACTACTATAGGTTGGTAGCATCGAGGCCCAAACCAACATGATCAAAATTGTATTATTTTGATAAGAATGCATTGATGAGAATGACAACTTCATAGATTTCGAAGCAAAAGGCTGCATGCTCTTTTGGACTAAGTGGCTATAACTATGTGCAAGGGCTGGAGACACAAAATGGCTCCCACTAATGATCGCAGCACCAATCTCACTTAGTTGAATATGTGTCTCGGTGGGAATTTTGAGAATGACTGATACCAAGGATAGGATGTTCAAGATAAGGATTATATGCTCCAGCTGGCACTAGCAATAGTAATAGTAATAGCAAGCTAAAATAGCAAATGTACTGCAAACCAAACACAACTGGCTGTGTGACTTACTATCACATTGTTATATGGCTCACTCCATAGACCAGCTCACCCAGGGCCTCCCAGTTAACGTCATCGATTTTCTTGAATAAATGAATGTTAAAACTCAGGTTGATTGGGTTGACATTTTTCCCAAACATCCAAGACATCCTGCGAAAAAAACATGTGTTCATTTAAATAGTTATTGCAGAATGTTTAAGGACAACAAATTAATGACATTAAAGTATTTTCCTTTTTTTTAAGAGGAAAGAATCTGTCATCTTCGCTAGTTTTCACTTTCTTGGAACCAAATGTAAGCTGTACTCAGTATTAATGCAGTTCTTTCCCATTGGTATTTTTGGTGAGTCACACAGACACATACAAAGAATCACAATGTGATTTATGTGGAAGTACATGACGCAAAACTGAAAACAAAATATTTTGGGTGAGTTGACATGGATCAACCTGTCTTAAGGCTCACCAGTGGCTGTGGGCTCTACAGTGTCTCGGGACAAATTGTACTGAATATTATGCCTGCCTTATGTGTTTTGCCTTCTTCGTTATATTTCTCTGGCTGGGTAGGCTGAGCAGCGCTGAGGTCAGTGGCTGGGTCACCTCACACATTCAGGAAGTCAGGAGGAACATCTGTGATAGAACTTAATTACTTGTGTGTTTCACTAAACAGACGTTTGGTTTGCATGGATATTCAGACGTAGCATATGTTGGAAGGAGTTTGGTTAGCGCCCAATAATTATGAGGCCTCTGATTCTCCTGTTAACTTCTCCTTTAAGAACATTTCTGTTTTGCTCTTCTATTGATGATTATCTTCACAATATACAAGGTTTGCACAAGAGGGGGCACAGAAAATAATCCTACAAAAGGCAGAATTTGCAGCCTATCAATACCTCTGGCTGTTTCCAGGCCCACCTCAGCTCAACCCACACTTCGTCCACATTTTCTCAAACTTAGATTTATTGGAAAGGAAGTGGTAAATAGAAAAGCTGTACTCCAGGCTACAAAAGTGGCAATCAACGACAGGGGAAGCCAGGAATTCACTTAACGACATGGTGACTCGCTCATGGTGTTACCTCAGCGGTCGCAGCGGCACACTTCCTGCCTGCCAGCTTCCTGTCCTGATGTGGAAGTGACCGCCCAGACTTTTAAGATAAGTCCGACATTATTACGGGTTGGAAGCTGGTGGACCTGCTGCCTCCTGCAGCGGTGCTGTCCATGGTGCTGCAGGTCCTCCTCCACAGAGAGCAGCAGAGCGTCTCTCTGTGCACAGCATGTACCTTGCATGTATGTGCTCTTACATACACTCTGCATGCATAAATATCGAGCAGACTTTGAGGACACTTCCACAGCTACACGCCCGCACTCTGAGGGAGCTTGATAATAATGACATGGTCGGTAATCAGACCTCATGACCGCTCTCCTCCCCTCGGATTGGTCTCATTTTAATGTGTGCTCGTACATAGCGGCGCAGAAAATAATCCCCTCTGACTACTTGGCTTTTCTTGGCCCGCCTCTGATGCTCTCCTACATGGGAATAATTTGAAAACAATTGGATTTGCTCATCTCATACCCTCGCCGGGTCTCTCTGAACATGAAATTTCACTTCCATGCTTTACACAAGGCACTCGTGTCTCTCGCCGGCTATTTAGAATGTAATGTGTGCTATAAATAACATCCGGGCCAGAGAAGAAGGGATAGAGGGCATGGTGCCGTGCAGCTCAGTAACGAGCAGAGTTATAAGTCATTAAAGATTTTTTGTGTAATTAATGCAGCATATGGTAAGACACCTGCTTCGGAGACTGGGTGGTGTTACAGACCCCCTATAAGGTTTTATACACCGACTGACTTTTATTAAGACATGAGGAGAAATCAGTGCTGCGAAGGCGACTAAATTAAAATGTTACGGTTTATCTTGTGTCACCTGTGACAGCTGGCGTTTAATGAATACACACTTGCCCTTCGAAGTCATAAAAGCTGCACGTTTGACAGCATTCATTTAAGCCTTAACATACATGCTTACACTTGCATTAAACTCCCTGCATAATCAGACAGAGGTTTGATCAGGGTTAGCGAGACTGGGCCCAAACTCATGTGTTCTTGCACTGCGTATGATGTTAAACACACACAGCTGTGCTACGGGTGAAATTGCGCGAGCGGTCCTTTTATTGATTAGAAATGTAAAGCAGGTTTACTGGAGGTCATGATAAAAAACAAAGTACTAGATGGGTGCGGTGCCAATTTTGATCCTTCCAGTCAGGCCACTCTCATCATGATAAAGCGCGTGGCTCTGATCCCAGAACACTCCAAGTAGCAATTATAAAGACAACTTGCACTACATCCCCCTACTTATCCGACACGGCTTTAATTAATACTAATGTATATGTGCTCACAGAGGAGGAGGAGGGTGGAAGGTAACAGCACAGCGGTGGTGGCGTGTGCGAGCGCGAGTGCCCGCCGTCTCGGTTAATGCTCGCGATTGTGCATGGCCGATGGTCACTGCAGCGTTGATGTATGATGTACGTGTCCCGCAGAGCAACCGCAGAGCCCTGTGTCTTAATAATAGCAGAGAAGACGAGGTCCCGGACAGTTTATTTACATTAATGTTACAACATGATCAATACCTCACAGTGAGTGACCACAGGGATTGTGTATTGGATTCTGAGCGCTGCCAGAATGCAGGTCTGATGCCTCTGTCACTATGCTAACATGCTAACACATGCTGCACAGGCTGCCATTGGGAAGAAAAAAATAAATAATAATGTTTTTGGACTAAATTCAGGCCAGACCTTTACACTATGCTTAAATCGACATGTTGGAGAGGTGCAGCCAAAATAATTAAAAAAAAAAAAAAAAAAGCTGAGTAAGGGCTGTCTAAAGGCCAAAATGCAAAAAAAAAAAAAAATTGACCACCAAAAACAAAAGAAGAAACAAACAAACAAAAAGACTAAATAATGTCGGGGTCACAGGATTAAAATCAACCCAGGCTGACGGCTTTACTGCCTCATCAGCGAGAGAAAGAAATGTTTAAAATCTCCCCTCATAACCTAAAGGGAGACAACTTGTGAAAAAAAAATAAATATATAAATAAAGAATAAAAAGCAAAAGTGGATGACAGTGTGGTTGAAATTCAGCTAAACCAAAATGTTGAATGCACAAGTGGCCTGTCCTGTTAAAACTGTGTCACTGCCACGCTTACCTTTTTCAGATGTGACTTTCTGAATGCTTTGAGCAGCACAAACAAACCTTTATTGTATTGGGACCGAGGCAGGAGGCAGAGCTATCTGCACGGCCAGACTTCGCTAGAGTTAAGTGGGAAAATATATTTTTAGAGTGGCTACCTCTCCAAGACGACCAGTTTAGGCATGGTATACTAGCATTATTTGATTGGCTGAAAGGGTGGGGGCTTGAAGGCTCACATCATATGAAAATCTGATGTTTGAGATATCAGGTGCCCAAGGAGGAGGAGGCGAGGGCTGGTCAGGGTGCCGATAATAGTGAGTTATCAGGGATATATCAGTGTGTTCAGGGAGAGAAAAATGCGTTAGAAACGCTGCACAATGAATGAATACACATGACACATGACGTCACGCTCTTCGTCATCATTCTTGCTGCTAGTCTGATCGCCAGTGTATTTGACTGGCCGCTTACAGTGTGACGTCGGGCTCGGTTTCTCCAAAAGTTCAGTCTGTTTCAGCTTTTTTTCAGGTGCCGGAAACCCCCTGTGACCCGCACAGCGACAACCAAAACGCACTCCCCTCATTACAATGAATGAGGGCGGTCAGGAACACCAGATTTGGTGTGAATCCAGCCATACTCTTTTTCCTTTCGTAGACACCAAGCATGATGCCGGAATAAAAGATAACGGACATAGGAGCTTTTGCACCATAGGAGCTTTTACACCACCCAGATCATAAGTAATAGGTAGTGAATAACCAGCCAGAAGCCATGCTGATCTCAAATGAGAACCTGCTTGCTTCCTTTTGTTGTGTTGAAGCGCCCCTGCTTTAAAGTTTCATATCTTCCACTATGGAACCAGTAAATTCCTGTCAAGGCTGATGTTCACTGATGAAAGACAGTAAGAGAAAACTGAATGTGTATTGCTCTCATCGTTCAGTCTTATCATTAGATCTGCTAAAGAGACGGTTTGTTTCATGATCACTGCTCTGTTCACCTCAGACCTCCCCCCTAACTCCGCAAATGAGTTCTCGCTTCTATAGATTGGAAAAAAATATATATAATGATTCATTCACTGCCTGATGCTTTTTATGTAAACTTGTGCTGAACATTTGCTTCTCTTTGATGTGCTTAATTTATGTGATTGTTCAACGCTCAGCTACAGGAGTTCAGTATGGAAGGAGCAGCATCATAATAAAATCACTATGATGCCGTGATGAGGGTTTTACTGTGTGCGTCACAAATTTAAAGCACTGGTCGTATGTTCTTTAGAATGAATGCATAAAATTTTGGACCAACTCACGTGGTTATGGAGTGTATGCAGATTAAAAAAAAGGTTGCGAACGACATGACTTATTCATTGGCAAAACCATTTAAACACTATTAAAGGTGTATATCAAAGTAATGGCCAGTTTTGCATCTGTATCTATTTAATAGTTATTGCCTTTATTTTTATTTCCCCTGTGGCCCAAGAACATCACATACACCAACGGGAAAAATACACAGGAGATCTTTATTTCATAATGACATAATAGATCCAACATATCACACAGTGTACAGTATCAGACAGACACATAAGGTTTAGGGAGAGCAGGAGAGGAAGACAGCAAATTGAAACAAGCAGTGCATTTGACGTATTTGAATAGAATTTGAAGAGAGTTACGTGATTCTGGTATAAAAACTGCAAATGAACATTGAAGATCAGTATGACAGGTTGTTTTTTTTATTTTATTTTGTGCTTCGTGTCTCAGGAGATAGAGTTGATCTTCACAGATATTGATCTTTCTGTCCTAGACTGTAAGAATGAATTAAAGAATGGATTCTTGAATCAAATGCTACTTGGTATAAATGGTGCTGTTAAAACCACCGACACCTTCCAAAAAGGCAGCAAATTTAATCCGTTCGGCGAGGTTTTGAGCTCAAAGTCACTTTGTGATCCTTAAGAAGAATAATGATTTCATTTATCTTTAATAGAGGGGCTTTAATGACAGCCAGCTAGTTTTCTGCAGCTGACAGTGTTATTGAAACTGAACAGTGTCTCAGTTTTGCATCGATCAGATTTTCCCCGGAATATTGATTAGAACACTGTTCACACAAGAATGAACATTTTTAATTCATCCTCATGCTGATGAAAAGTCAGATGAAGTTTTGTAGTCAGCTAGACATTTCTGGAGCTTCACATCGAAACAGCTTTGCAGCAGTCTCCATGACAACTGAAGTTGATGGGGACTTGTTTTAACTAGTTTAACTACTAAACTAGTCAAAGACCGATTATCTGTATCAGTGTTTTTTGTCTCTGGTTGCCAATAAGATGAATTAATTTCAATATATGCTACTTGCTCTGATGCAAAATTGTTTCTCTGCCTGTAGTCGCGCCAGTCACTCAATGTCCCGCCCACAACACTTTCTTATTGGTTGCAGGACACAAGTAACAGCCTATCAACACTGAATAAACTAAATCTGCAAAATAACTGGTAAGTAAAGTCATCAAATAATTGTAGCAGTCACTAGCTGGCTGAATAAACTAAATCTGCAAAATAACTGGTAAGTAAAGTCATCAAATAATTGTAGCAGTGTGGAAGTTTAAAGAAGCAGAGAATGGAAATATTTAAGGAAAGTACCACAAAATTATACTTATGTACAGTACTTTCCATCACTGGTTGTTTTCTAAAAATAAATTACCTGAAATTTGACACTTGGATTTGCATTTTCACTGCATATGTATATTGGTTTCAAATATCTTTTATTTATCTCCTTGACTTCTAAAATTGAAATTGGTATTATCTCTGAAAACAATCATGGCGGCCGATCCCTATTTAAAATGTAAAAAAACAACAACAAAAAAACATACAATGACTTCACACAGTTCGTCCAGCCTAATCCAGGTCTCTGAGATCCCAAATGTGATTGAAAAGGTGTTATTTACACCCTTTACTGCGATCGCGACCGCCAGCCCTCCTGACTGAGACTTCAGGGAACTTTCCCCCAGAAAACAGCCTCCATCCCCGTGAGTGACAGAGTCAGACAGCGTCCTGTTTACTGATGGTGATTATGTATAATTATGTCATTTAGCGCGAAAACTTCACTCCGTCACTTTCCAGGATGTTTGGTGGGTCAGGATCTCAATCACTACACATTATAACAGCATCCATACCATACCGTCACCTCTTTAGGAGCCCCCCGCGCATGGACGTGGTTCCAGCGCCTCTAACTGACGCGCCCCCAGCGTTTCACAGCAGAGAGAAGTGCTTGTTTTTCCATGATTTTGAGACCTAATTTTATATACTTAGCGATTTTTTAATTTTTCAAATTTGGCTCAGTGGTCAATGATACATGTTTCTATGGTGTGACAAACTCATAACACAAATTTTTTGCCGCTTTACACGGACTTAAACAATGGGTGTAAATAACATCTATCAAAATCAAATATGCAATTTTTGGTCTTTTGTAGAGTTGGATCAGGCCGGGCGAGCTGTATGAAGCCATTTGTTTTAGTTATTAAAAAAAAGATGTATATTTAAATCTACTTCAGTTGTTTACAAGAAATCTGCTGTGAAGCTCCAGAAATGTTTTATGGACTACAAACCTTCCCCCAAATTGCCATCGACACAGTGGTAAGTAGATAATAACAACATTTTTCGGGTAAATTACCCTGAAGTTTATGGACAAAAGTTTATTTGATCAGTTTTAAGACCACACACTGACTGTAATATGGAAGATTAAAAAAAACCTCAACAGTATTTACAACAATTTACTCTTTTGATAGATAGTAACAATATCCTGGCATGTTGGGTTGTGAATTACTGGTTAATATGACCACTCAGTAGTCCTCTGTGTATTTGTTGGAAGATGCTGCACTTATTTTTGGCAGGTCTAGCTTTTCTGAATGATCAAGTCTCACACTTTCCAAAGATATTAGGGCACATGCGGCATTTCAACATGAATAAATCAGTTTTGATATTGTGACATTGTGTACTTGCCTCAAACAAATGATGTCACTGATGAGCATAAATTGCTGGATGGTTGTAACAGGAAGCAGGACGAGGGAGCTCTCCTCCCCAAGCAAAAAGCCCTCTTGACAACAACCCAGGATGAATTTGGAAAAATCTTCCAAAAATGTTTACCGTCTTCATTCAAGCCAATGCATACTGTACATACAACACATAAAAACATGCTGATGCTCGCACACAACCAGGGTAATGGGCGATCAATACAGAAATATCACTATCTATGTAATTAGTTAGTAAACATTAATAATTCATAACTCTAAAATCTTCTTCCCCCAGTTCACCTATCACATTGATTTAAATGTAATCATTTTGAAGGCATTTCTTTTATTTTGTGTACTGTGGTTGAAATAAACAATCCCTCCAGCGTTGAGAATAGTCAATATCAAACTCTCTCTGTTATCTAGAACATTAGGAGTCAGGTAGGTTAATCTTTCCTTAAGTTCTTCAAAAGTCAACAGTGTTATCTTTTATTAAGTCCCCACTTCCTGTAATCTGTTTATCGGGCCACAGGGGAGAGGATTTAAGTTCAAGGCCAGGTGGGAAACCATAAAGCAGGGACAAAGGTTTAAGAGACCCTGTTGCAATAAAAGCTCAAACTTAGCCTTCGTACCTTTATGTAACAAAAAAAATGTCAAGAGCTTTGACATTATTTTTAGATGTGTAGCCTTGATCTGAGGGAAGCTGTGGACATGACAACCTCGCTGTCATTATTTCAGAGGGAGGATTTTCTTCAGGTAAGGGATCTGAAAATGTGGGTATGCAAGTGAGGCACAGCGTTACATTCTGAATATGTGTCAATCAGGCTAATTTCACTGCAGCAGCATAACAATGATTTTCCAAAGCTGGGGCAGAGTGACCTTCTGAAGTGCATCTATCTAGCTGAAGCTTTAAAAATAAAGTCCCATCCGACCACAGAGGAGCTGCGAGGCTAACGAGGCATTACACTTGTCTTTAAAAAGTCTAAATCCATAACATTCTGAATGAGACACATTATTTTGTTTTTCAGAATCTGACGATGGAGGTGGTGAAGGAGTGACACATCTCACTTCTTTCTCATCTCTGTTGAAAGTCTCACAATCACGGAACCCGTCAGGCAGTTGACAATGACAAGGAAGCCACTGACAATGGTGTTACTGGTTGTTACAGTTACTGTGGTTGTTACAGTGGTTGTTACAGTTATGGTGGTTGTTACAGATACTGTGGTTGTTACTGTGGTTGTTACAGTTACTGTGGTTGTGACAGTGGTTGTTACAGTGGCTGTGGTTGTCACCGTTACTGTGGTTGTTACAGCTACTGTGATTGCTACAGTTACTGTGGTTGTTACCGTTACTGTGATTGTTACAGTTGTTGTGGTTGTTACAGTTATTGTGGTTGTGACAGTGGTTGTTACAGTTACTGTGGTTATGACAGTGGTTGTTACAGTTGCTGTGGTTATGACAGTGGTTGTTACAGTGGCTGCTGTTGTCATCGTTACTGTGGTTGTCACAGTTACTGTGGTTGTTACAGTTACTGTGGTTGTTACTGTGGTTGTTACAGTTACTGTGGTTGTTACCTTGGTTGTTACAGTTACTGTGGTTGTTACAGTTACTGTGGTTGTTACAGGTACTGTGGTTGTTACTGTGGTTGTTACAGTTACTGTGGTTGTTACCGTGGTTGTTACTGGTACTGGTACTGTGGTTGTTACAGTAACTGTGGTTGCTACAGTTATTGTGGTTGTGACAGTGGTTGTTACAGTTACTGTGGTTATGACAGTGGTTGTTACAGTGGCTGTGGTTGTCACCGTTACAGTGGTTGTCACAGTTACTGTGGTTGTTACCGTTACTGTGGTTGTTACCATTACTGTGGTTGTTGCAGTTACTGTGATTGTTACAGTTACTGTGGTTGTTACCGTTACTGTGATTGTTACAGTTGTTGTGGTTGTTGCCGTTACTGTGGTTGTTACCATTACTGTGATTGTTACAGTTACAGTGGTTGTTGCCGTTACTGTGGTTGTTACAGCGGTTGTTACAGTTACTGTAGTTATGACAGTGGTTGTTACAGTGGCTGTGGTTGTTACAGTGGCTGTGGTTGTCACCGTTACTGTGGTTGTTACCGTTACTGTGGTTGTTACCGTTACTGTGGTTGTTACAGTTACTGTGGTTGTTACCGTTACTGTGATTGTTACAGTTACTGAGGTTGTGGCCGTTACAGTGGTTGTTACCGTTACTGTGACTGTTACAGTTACTGTGGTTGTTGCCGTTACTGTGGTTGTTACAGCGGTTGTTATGGTGGTCACTTCTTTAGTGTCTTTTACTGCAGTCTCTCCTTCAAACTCATGATCCGACTGATGTGGTTCCAGCGCAGCTATACACGGACAGATGGGTAAGTACTTAAAAGCTGGGAGCCTTAACGTCAAATGCACATAATATCATGGTGCCAATAACCTCAAATGACTACCGCGGAGTCACTAGATGTGGGCAAGTATGATGATTGTCATTGACATTAGAGACTAAAGCCGGATGTCAGTGAAGAGGTCTGACTCACTAGATTAGAACCCAAATGCACAACTCGAGACAGTTCAGTTGAAAAGGCAAATAAAAAAACATTAGGAAGGCTATCTCTCGGAGAAATGCTGGAAGACAGGGAGCACACAGACTATATACAAACAGGAGGTGGAGATAATGAGACACATGCGTAGCAAATCTAGGAGGGGTGGACAATCACAACTGAGCGAAAACACACAGGGACAGGAAGAGGGAGACGAGACATCACAGTTAGTGGGTGTGGCTGATTTCATTGTCCTGTTTGAAAGTGGTATTATTTTCCAGTTTAGTCAATTTTATCTATATGCTGCCAATTAAACAGCAAGAGTTGTCCTTTTACACTTTTCAGTTTTCAGGCTCATTAATTAATTAATTAATTGATCAAAAAGTCCCCAAAGGAATGGGAGCTCATACCTCTCGTACCATATGCATGATAGCTTATATCTGATATTTAACATTATGTGCTATTTATTTACAGTAAATAAATAATGAAAGTAAGGTGAAAATAAGAAAAATCCAAAGCCAGCAAGCTAATCTTGACAGTCTGTCAGTGGCCCCTTCTGGCCCTGCTTGACAGAGACAGAGGGAGCAATATTAACAAGCCAACGGCTTTAACTTCAACAGAGTGAAATTAGCATGTTCAACCTGGGGTTGTGTTTACTCCACAGCCGAGCCGCACTGGTAAAAACCTGTGACTACTGCAGGGTTAAATAACCTGGGAGTAAATCACAAACATGTATATTCACACTGCACACAAAAGCCAGATGTTAGCTAGTTTAAGTGAGGTTTTTGGCCAGTGTGGAAGGGCTAAAAATTAACGGACGTCACTACATAGTAGTTTTGTTGCTTACACCTGACTGGAACGGAGACCACTTCACAAAGTTGGTGTACTGCCCGCCATGTTCTCCATGTCAGAACACGGATCTTGCTGATTCTTTTGCTGAATGAAAAAGTCACTTGCAGAATCCAGCAACAGAGTTTTTCACTTTATTTTCTGTATTATATTAAGGAGCTGTTAAACTCCATCTATCATGGGCCTGTTTTTTAAAGAGCACACCAATGGTAGGGGTCAGGACTACCGATCCACTGCTGCAAATGTATGCTATTATTTCAATATGGTTCTGAATTCAGCATTAACCTGATGCAGCGTGTAGAGTGACAGGGATGTGATGAGGACCACCGCTGTGCTCACATTTTTTCTTGGAAACTCTTTCTGGGCTTAGCAAGCTGTCGTGCAGACAGTATAGAATTATGATGTAAGTACAGTAATGAATAGTTATCTAATTTATGAAGGAAAGTGGCAACAGGCTCACCGCAGGCTTTAGGGCAGTTGAGTGTAAATCGGTATGCTAATGAGGTCTAACTTGAGGCTGAACTGTGACTTTTGAATAAGATCACAGCGACTCCTCAGTGTCTTCAGGCAGAAGGCACACTGTACACCCGGGCCTTATCTCATTGAGTTGTAACAACCGCCCTGATTCACCATATCATTTTTTTTTGTCAGCCTGTGATTAAGCCTCCCACTCTTACCCAGCAGGTGTGTCCATAGATGTGTCACCCACCTGCTGGCTTTTGCCCATGGGCGAAAAAAGGCAGAATTGCCCACCAGGTAGGCTCACATCTGAAAACATTTCACCCTCATTCACCCCGGAAGTTCTGCTGTGAAAGACTATTTCCCTTAACAGCAAGCCAGTTCTGTGCAAACAACACGACGCTGGCATCCCTGACTGTTTCTGCCATTACAGCCTCATCCAACCTTGTACCTGCAAGTTTAACGGGGAGCAGAGAGAAGAGCCGTGACTTCATCACTCCCTCTCACCTCCGTGACTCTGGGAGTTTGCTGCCAATAAATGCTCCCTGTTAATCCAACATTTAAATAAGCGCTCTCGAAATTTCACTCCATTATCAGGGTAGGAAATGAGCAGCCGGAAACTGTGCCAGTGCCTCTTGCATTAACGGGTCTGCAGAGTCGATCGCAGTGAAGCGATTACAGTCAATTTGCTGTTGAAATGTCAGCGTTAAATAATGCTCCCACACGTGACTTCATAAACACTCTTTAGGCCGAGGAATTGTCATTTAAGGCTTATGCGACACACTTTATTGGAGACATCGCTTATGACCAGGGAATGATTACGGCCACATAAAGAGTCGCCTGTAGTCAACTGTGTATGCTGAGTCGACAGACGGGCCTTCGCCTTATCATCACACTGAATAGGCAGCATTCAATCTGCGTAGAAGGAACACAACTTTGGACATTCATTCGTGTTCAGAACATACGCTAAAGTATTAAAGGTGATGCTCTGGGTTCCCATACTCATCAAAAACTGATGCTCTGGGATTATAGAAGGAGTCGGCCGCCATCCCAAAGCATCAGTATTTGACGAGTTGGGAAACCCAGAGCATTATTATTTGATGAGTTGGGAAAGAGATCAACTTTTCTTAAAATAGCACCTTTAAATTATGCAGCAAACAGATGCATCCAAATACGGCAATATTGGGTGATATAGTACAAAGAACAGGACAGTGCACAGGACTACAACCCAGGAGACATGTTCATGTCCTGCAACTTTGTCTTGTTTTAATTTACGTCTCAGTAGAGCGCATACCTCCGCCAAGGCTTAACAGTCTCCTTTTCTACTCACTCATAGATACCAGACACCTAAATACATCAAGATCCACTCATCTTTCCCACAGTACTTAGCAAAAAAAGGTAGAAAAATGGGCGTTCTCGCAGTGCAAAAGAAAGTACAAATTCCTGGATCCATCCCTTATCCGGATCTGCACCAAAGGTTAATCGGTAGTATTCCTGGCTGTAATCCATCCTCCGTTTTAGTTTCATGTAAATCTGTTCAGTAGTTTTTGAACAATCCTGCAGTCAAACCAGTCAACAAACGGACACGTTGAGAACACAACCTCATTGGAGGAGGTAATAACAGCTTCCAAATCGTTTTAATGTCACACTGACTTCTAATAGGCAACCCTCCCCTTATCTTTGTTTTACTGCACCATGCGCTGAACTGTCCATCTATCACCTTTTCTGGGTTTGAGTCTGTATCTCAGTACACATATCTAAGAACTGCACTCAGTGCTGTCTCATATTCAGCAACTGGTGAAAAACCCAAAGCTGAAATTGGGTTTCTATATCACAAGTCTTGCCTTTCCGTCGAGGTCAACAGGAGACGTGCTGCTGCATCCTTTATGTCTGTGCTGGCGATGGTAAAGTTATATGCATGCATTGTTGCACTGCCAACATATTTACCATGCAGTACACATTGAGATTCATGAAGAAAACCTTACTCACCTTTACTTTTTGTACGCTCTACTTGTTGACTCAATCATTGGTGTGTTTTCTGCTCACGCGGCTCGTCTTGGTCTGCTTCCATAGAGGACACCTCCAAAAAAGAACAGGAAATTAATTTCTAACATGGACTAACAGGCCCGAAAGTCTGGTCTGAACTGGGAAAGAGGACATTTAAGTTGCAGCTCCCTCTGCTTGGAATAAGTCGCAAAATTGCCTGAATCTTCGGGAGCTGCTCTCACCAAATGCATTTAAAGTGATTCTAAATGATTTTGAAGGAAGGACATCTGGCTGTAGATGTGTTGTATGTTGATGAATGTTTTGATATTTTACAACTCAGCAATCTGTTATCCGGCTCACTTTAATTGCTATGTTTGTTTTGTGCCACAACCGTGCGGCTGTGCTGTTGCCTTTCTGGGCCAGAATTCTATCGATAGAGAGATTTATAATCTCAATGAGCCTTTTGTACTGGTTAAATAAAGGGTAAATGAAAATAAACATTTCAGATTGGCTTTACTTTACATGAAAAAGAAGGCTGCGCAGCCAAACAGCACACACAAAATTGTCTTGCTTTAACAAACTTTTTTACTTAGCTTCTCTTAAACCTCACCAAGCAGATTTGTTGACTCAACCTAACCAAACTGCAAATGTTACACGTATATGTTTGTTACCGTGACGATGGAGGTCATCCGACTATGGGTCTACTCTCCACAGAATTTAATTTGAAGGATTGCAAGGCATGCCGAAAAGGAGTAATTGTTATTTTGTACAGATTGTTAATGACTTTAACAAAAACATGATGCATCCCCTGAAAATATCCACTTTATGACACTATCAATTCAGAAACAGACATTAGTAATTCATGCCCATAGGGTGACTTGTTCCCTCCATGACAACTATCAGGCTCCACACAGATGTTTTCAGCAGATGATGACAAAAACATAATAACAGGCTGACCGTTTGCTCACTTTGCTTGAACTGACACAAACAGCAAGTGAAAGTGACTATTGTCAGGCAGTGGCATATTTTGACTGGATGCTTCTGCAGTGGTTCCTTGAAGTACTTGCTGTTGATTGATCATTTATTAATAGCAACATCACATACGAACTGATGACAGTACAGTTTGAGGACATAAGAAACATAAGATACTACTTTCCATCAATGGTCTACCTTTACATATAGTCTCAACCAGCACTTGATTAATTACTCAGTATATTCGCGCCATTATAACTATCAACCATCTTAACTGAGAAGTTGGATTCCTGCAGTGAATATTTTCTATCATTAAAGCTCATTTTTGACAGCGTCGTAAAAGTAAACTCTCACTAAGAATAAACAAGAACCCAAAGAAGTTATTGATCTTTGTCATCCTCTTTCTCAATCCTATTTGTTACTGCACAGTGAATTCCAAATGGAGCTGCCAGTCAGCTGCACTGAGCTGTGACGGTGTTTTAATATTCATGTACCTCCTTGTAATGAGCAAGACGAGTCAAATGTCAGTGTTTCACACAGCGGAGGCACAGTTCCACCTGTGATAAGCATCCAAATGGGAGAGCACAAGCAAACATGAAAAGGCTTGTTTGTTATGTATGAGTTCCACGGACAGCTCGGACCGGCGCCCATGGGAGAAGAGCCCCGTGGCTGGAGAAACACAATAACCGGAGGCAGCGGGGAATCGGGTGAGACCTTAAAAAAGCTTTGTCTCGTCTGCATCATAAAATTCTCTCCATTTCCAGATGCCGTGCAGATACGGTATCTCCTCTCAGCTGTCTGCCCGTCAAAACAGGAGCGTCTATAATCTGCCGATAAGCCGCATTCTCAGGTTCCCCAGACAATCCTCTTTCATTCTCTGTACCTTTCAATCACGTAACTTATTGAGTTACACAAACAAACGGAGCTAGACCAAAGTTCCTTTCCTTTCCTTGAGGATGGCAAGAATACTAAGGAGAGCTCTTGGATCGGCTCCATCACAGCTGGGAGAGATGGTGGTGGGGAGAAGCCCTGGGGAAACTCCAGTGGAGCAGACCTGGCCTGCAGGCAGCCTCAGGTACAGCCGCTGTCGTGCCAAAATGACAGGCACAAAGCAATTTTACATTCCCTCTGATAACTCTATACCCGGGTTAGACCAATATGGTGATTTGTTAATTCATATCTGTTTTTCGACTCAGTATCACACAGGCCAGACAGTGGCGATCAATTACGATACAGCCGTTTAAGTGTTATGAATATGGATTGTAACCGGCCTCGGCTGTACAGTGTATCGTGTTTAGTGCTAGTTTTGCATGTCAGCAAATCATAGCATGCTAACATGCTGAATTAAGATGGGGTACAAGGTAATCCGTAACTGCTATTACTGTGTCTGCATTAGTATTGTCATTCCACAATCCTTCTACATTTACGGAAGCGTAAGTGCCAAAATCCTTTCATCCATCTCGTAATTCCATTTTCATTAACGCTCCTGACACTTAGTCCTGTTCCCTTCTCCTGGGGAGCCATAAACCATGATCTTATTTATTTATTTTGGATATGCTTAAAAAACGGGCAGAAATTATGCATACAAATAAAAGCAAGAAACCAAAAAGAATACACAAGATACAACACGTATAACGGCTATTTTCTTCTGATGTCATGCTCAGGGCGGGAAGCTCCAGTAGTGGGACGATGTCATACACAAAAGGAATCTGACAAATAGTTCTCATTTCACTGCTTCTCAAATAATCAGCAACTAATAAGATGATGGACAGTGAAAATATGGAGGTAGCAGTAAAATAAAGCAACATACTTGGTAAATATGTTGTTTGACTTCGATTACGATCCCGATGTCCCTTCAGATCTTCACTATCCATTGTCTCTGCAGTTGCTGATAATCAGGAAGCAGTGAAATAATAACAATTTGTCCGATTCTCTACATTTATAGGAAAACCTTGAATACATCGTTACCCCATTTTAGCCCGATGTCACAGGAAAATGGCCACCATATGATCTATTGCTTTCACTACAAAACATGAAATCAATTTCCAAAGACTGATGTTGATGAAGGTTCTCAGTCATCCAGGTCATGGTAATTCTAAGTGTATTGTAGGCAACTGGACTTGTTTCAGTTTCTTGAAGACATTTCACCTCTCATCCAAGAGGCTTTTTCAGAAAACCTACACACATGGATCAATACTTGCTGTTTAACTGTTATCATCCACTGGAGCACAAGCTGGGGGTCATCAGAACCCTAAACCATCGTGCTGAGACGGTGCCCTCAAAGACAGAGAGGAAGGAGGAGGAACAGAAGAACATCAGGGGAGCACTTAAAACCAGTGGTTACCCAAACCGGACTTTTGTCAAAAGCGCCAAAGATCCAGAAGAAGCCTCTCGGATGAGAGCTGAAACTTCTTCAACTGCACTTAGAATCCAAAGACTGATTGATCACAGCGAACATCACACCCGCTTCCTATGTTTGTCGGTCACATTGCAGCAACAACAATGTCAGTCTTTGCTAATTGATTTTTATAATGAACTGAACTTAATGGAAAGCAATGGCTGCTTGATTTTAGAAATAATGCATCTAAAAACTACCCTCCAGAGACATTAAGACATACAAAAAGTCTGTTTGGAACAATAATCTTTGCATGATATCTTGTCGTTTAAAAGGCTACTTTTTCCTTTATCGCGTTAAACAAATTCCACTATCTCTGCAAATATACTCAAGGTTACCGCTCACACCTGTACCCACTCCGCTTCCTGCATGCACGGCTACATCTGGGTCGACGGACTTGCAGACTACAACTACAGCACATGTTTGCTTTCTGAGGACTCGTGTTTCACTGACAGTTCCTTCTCGGTTGTTACTTTACAACCTGTACATGAAGCCTGAGAACATCTTATATTCCAGCACTTTTCACTGCTCCGACTGCAGCCTTGACAGTAATTGCATAGTCCATGGGGAGGATTTAAGTCCGTAAACTTCCTTCAGAGGGAAGTCGTTTTAATGTCCATCCCTGCAAAAGTAAAATGACAAGAATTTATCAACACCATATTTGGCATTTTTGCTCAATTTTAGTGAGATTGGATAATAGCACATATGCAACCTGCTTTTGTCAAAAAGCGTCAACTTTAATATACGATTTGTGTATTCATCATTAGAATCTGACAGGTGACTCGATGCTTCAATGCATGGAAGTAACCTTAAACTACCTATTTATGAAATACCTTGAACACACACAAACAACAACTGAACAGTTTCCAAGAAGAAGTGTTTTCCTCCATTCGTTGATTGAAAAATGTAGTCTAGAGCTGAAAGTTTTGTCATTGTATCCAACACCGAGAAGTATTATGGAAAAAAATTGCAATAACGCTGCAATGTATGGCGCAGTCATCTTGTAAACCATTTGTTCAAGTGGCCGTGGTTATTATTATGGCAGCAAAGGAAGAAGTCCAGTGACGCAGTATAAAGAGTGACAAGTTCTGTGTCTGGTTCAGGAATGTTAATGATTAATCAATCATCAATTAATCTCCGTTAAGAATTTAACCAATATCAAATATCTTAATCAACAATCAGGCAGGCACAGAGATAGTAAAAAAATATTTTACAATAACAGTTACTCGCTTTAATACATCCAAACAACATATAAAATACTGGTGTGAGATAATGTATTTAATTGAAATATAAATAATTTGTCAAAGACATTTTAAACACAGTGATATCATTATATGCTGATAGGCTGCAAAAGTCATGTCGTTTTGGGAAAGGTGATATGTCCTGATTTGGGAGTCACTAGCAATCAAACTGTTAAGCTGTTTAGGGTTTGAGGATGTGTTGTTCAGTCAGTTCATAGCGACTGCACAACACTATGTTCTACCTTATTGTGGTTTCCAGCTGCAATCTACAGCAATCCTCTTACCTTTCCTCCAATTCCACCAGCAGGTGAATGTTTTCCCGTATTCACCGACCAGCAGATTGACTCTTTTAGTTCAGAGTAAGATGCTTCGACAACTATGGGATCGATTGCTGCTAAATTTGGTGCAGTAATTTATTTTTCTGACAGGATGAATCCTGATGACTTTGGTGCCATAAGTGAAATACCTTCACAAATAATGGATATATTGCCATGGAAAATGCATATCGAGGCCCCAAGAGAATAACTTTGAGTAACTTGGGTGATACATTGACTTAAATTTCCAATTTACATATACTTAGATGCATGTAGCAATAGAAATTACCTCAATTATTACATTTTAATGACATGACTACATCCTCAAAAGAGTTCCCACCAACCGTTTGCCTCACAAAGTACCCAAACCCCTGGTCCCCTAGGTGAAAGTCCTATGGATTAGCCAACCAACCATCCCCAACCTTCTCTTAAGATGGACCATCTGGACCTTTGAATTGCTTCCGCCCGTGGTTCCCATCCTTATTGCCCCCCTCTGGTATGGGACCTTAACTCAAGGGGTGTACTTTTCGTGCCAAACCATCACACTCACACGCTGTCCTCTAGTGGACTGGCGGGTCTATTACACACGTTGGCATCCAAAAGTACCCCAGGACAGCTATTGGTCTGTTTTTATGGAGCTGCTCGAAACTGAAACACTTACACTTGTGATTTCTGAAGTAAAAAATATATGGATACTAAAACACAGGGGAATCACTGTATTCAATTGGCTTTGAACTGCGTTTTTGTATTGGACTGTGGATCATTAATCTAGATGCCTTCTGTGAGGAATAGATACACATGCCGGGGAGCAAACACATTTTCCACAAATATTTTTCCTAAACCACATGGATCACCAGTGAATAGAGCAGTTTCACAAAATGTCTCCTTTCGCTGACCTCATTTCCTTTCGATTCTATCTCCATTATAAAACATCATAAGCACATTATGAGCATGGCTGTATGTAGATTTCCCTCCTTTGGCACAGCGCTTATCATGTAAACACATGTTTGGAGAGGAGATCTTCAACTCCACATCAAAGTCAGTCAGATATGATAATACCATGACAAGCATTTCACAATTATTGTCTTCTGAATAATTATTCCCTATTGCTTCTATGAAGGTTTTCTACATCCTACAGTCGTGATGCAATGTGTTGTGTTCGAAAATGAAACGGGAGATGTGTCTCAAGTGTTTTCAAGCTCAGAGTACATTCTGTACAAGAACAGGACTACATGAGAATCCTCATCCAACACAATAAAAGCCTCCGTCTCACAGCATTTACCCCAAATAACAAAGAAAAATAGATTGTTATGGCACATTGCATGAATAATAGCCTTTCAGTGTAGTAAACATGATTTTCTTAATCAGCTATAGAACATCAGACTTTGACGTCGGAAATTATTAGAATCCTAAAATAATCACCTAAATTTGTCATTGGGACAATACCGCGTGTCTCCAACAGTGTACAGAGAACGTCATGCGAGGTTAGGATTAGAGATACGCAATTAAACTTGTCGTGCCGCACATTGCTGGGGTCTTGTATGTGATCATTTTCGCTCCTGCTGATGCATTCACTTTGCAGTGGCACTGCCATTATCGGCATAATTGCATCTTCAACCTTCCCAGAGATGCACCCTTGTTGCAAAATCCATTAGCACACCACAACACTCTGCCCCTGGGATGAAGACGGGGGTTTCCAACAAGGCTTGATTTCACTCAGCGAGAGTGAATAAAACATGGACACTTTCCTCCTCTTAGCCGGCCCTTCATTGATTGTCTTGCTGAGATAGGGGGAAAAAAAAAATCACTCCGTTGAGTTCAAAAGGCTTTTGTCAAATGAAATATTACAACGCCT
Organism: Diplodus puntazzo; assembly: GCA_963678695.2. Taxonomy (NCBI): domain Eukaryota; kingdom Metazoa; phylum Chordata; class Actinopteri; order Spariformes; family Sparidae; genus Diplodus; species Diplodus puntazzo. Next base: position 11,354,552 of record OZ023165.1, on the reverse strand, counting down.
TGTGTGTTTCTCAGCGCTCAAAAGTTTCAAGAGAGCATTTAACAACTCCTGAGGACTGTGAAGTATTTGACATCTGCCACAACAGCTATAGAGGGAGTTTGACTTCAGACCCACAAACTCACAGCACTGTTCTATATTCAAGAATAATATTTTCATTCCTCTTCTTCATATTTTGCTTTCAATTATGTGATACTCAAACCACCTCTGTCAATGCACCACGAACAGCACTTCTCTGTTTTCTTATGCGGGTCTCGGGAGAAAGCCACCGCTTGCTTTCTTGTCTCGAGTCTCTTCCAGCTCCATCCCACACTGCCCTATATTGTCTGTTATGTAACGCTCACGCACCACCTGAGGGCAACAGTTCTCCCAGCGACAAGGGAAATCTCATAAACAACCACTCTCATTTTATTTTGCATTAAGCTTGATATTAACTTCTTTACACACCGTTTCAGACTTGAGACGCGCGAGTCAAAACTTTATAAAAGGAGAAATGAGCTCCGGAATATTACAACAGCTCCGGCACAATATGTGAAACTCCAATAAGACAAAATATGATTCACAGTGCACATCGTACAGTGTGTGCAGGAAATTAAAGTAGTCCTGCCCGCAATTATAGCACGCTGAGGCAGTGGAAGAGTGAAAGTCATCTTTGCAGTCTGAAAAATCATTACAAAGTTAGAGAGAGTCTGATACCTCAAGGAAGAAGACAATAACCTGAAGAGGCCTGTATACAAGCTGGGCTAGTCGCTCACAGAGAGCTGGCTAGAAAAGTTTGACCCTGTTGCAAGCCTCTGAGAATCAGATGAGCAATGGCTGGGCCTAATAATGTTCGTAAAATGGCTACATAAATGGAATGTGTGAGTGCTACTTATACCAGGTCATTCTTAGCCATGATAGAGGCCAAGTGGGAAGGCGATGTTGCTCAGTCAGTCACTTTATCCCACATTTTGTCCCAAAGTGGAAAATCTCAGAAGCTTTTGGACAGATGCTTTGATATTAGGGGCAGGCATTTGTCTCAACCACAGAATAAATTAGAATAATTTCGCTGATCCCTTATTTCTTGAGCCCTATGGTCAAGTTAAAATTTTCCCATCAGCCTCTGCAGTGCTTTCTTTACAATGACATACTAACATTACACTAAGATAGGGACCATTATTACCATTCCCTAGAAAACATCAGCAGCAAGTTGCACCAACTGGTGTCTACTAAGCCTGGTCCTTACTATTAATTTGGTTATTGTAAAGACCATTCATTAGAGGTCGGTTCCACCACTTAAACTCAAGCCTCGTGTCAACTGCACCCAGTCTAAGAAATGCACGTCCATGTCAATTCCTTTGCGACTATGCTTGTACAGCCTAGCCACAGCGTGGTGTTACTGGGATACATTTGCTATAATGTACAATTAGTTTATTCCATTTTCTGTATAAAAAACATAATGTCAATTTGTCGTGGTGTGTTGCAGTATGGGTGCGTCGGCCACTCCGTGACTAGATACATTTTATGCCACACTAACAGCTGATCAGCTGCACAGATGAGTGCAACACATGGCCTCAATTCTGACTTTAAGCCTGATTCCGACAAGGCGTAAGATTTCCCTTCAGGTTTCAGCGAGAAGAGGCTTCAGCCCAGATGGTGCAAACAACATCATCATTGGGACCATGCTAGTGTTAAGCTAGTGACTGTGCCTGCTAAGTAGGGCCACACAGAGCTGCGAGTGTAACTGCAGATACTTGTCCAGTCTTGTTAAACCATGAGTCAATTTTTGCGTGCTGAGTTAAAATGATGCTGAAATGTTGACGTGCGTCACAGTTTTTAATTTAATCAGTGCAGTATCAGGCAATCAATCATACATTATGTATGTACAGTGTATATAAGGCGCCTCAAGAAATGTTTGTCAGAGTGTTTTAAACTGTAATTAGGTTGTACTGGATACGGACCAACTAAAGTTTTAATATTTTCCAGTATACTCTGTCACAAATCTTCCCTCGACATTATTGTAAATGGGGGATAACCCCTGATGATTTTCAAGTCTAACCGGAGGCAAGTAAAAAATAAATGGTGCGAAATAGAAAGATGGCAACAGTAGATGTCAAATCAAACATACTCACACAAAGCTTCCTGATGTAAGTATTATTTATTGACAATTTCTGAAATGATGGCTTGCATGAAGGATATGTTCAAGATGTTGGTTTTTGGCAACTTGGATTTAATTTTCTTAGTTTTGGCAATTGTTTCTATTTGTACTGAAATAACACTGTATTCCCTGATTTATTGCTCAGATATGGGAATCTGGAAATATTTAGAATAAATTAGTCAAAGCAAGATAAACTTATTTGGAAGAGAAAAGACAGGTGAAGCATGGTGAAAAGTAAAACACATGAAGGAGAAAGTTGCCAGTCGTAACTTTAACTGAGAACATGTGAACTCACGCTGGTCTGCTTATGAATTCCACTCAGCTGTTCGGTCACTGGTGGGCCTCCAGTCTTTAATTGACCTCCGTCATGAGTCAAGCATCCGCAGCACTTCGGCTGCTGTGCTCAGCCATCTTCACCACTGGACTGGAGAATTCAATTAGCTGGGCCTCCTCTCGCTCACTAACACTGGCTGCATCAGGGACGAGTTTCCTCTCCCTGGGAGTTATCGCTATTTGCAACAACGCACATTATTTACAATCACAAATGTGCACAATGGATTCAGGAAGTCAAGGAGGGGACATGCATCAGTATCCTAAAACGCATTTACAATTCTTGTCTCCCTGCATACAGCTGCAATCTCCCATACACACAGAATTAAATATACAAGCAATTTACCCTCACTGTTGAAATTTCTCCCCGCGTCCACGTCGGTTTGGTCGGAAACAGAAAGTGGCACTGCAGCAGTGAGAGCTCAGGGGGACAGAGTTTGAAATTTTCCAGTCATTGAGCAATTCCATTCACTCAGGTGATTGTTCAATTTTCAAAAAAAAATAAGAAAAGCACACTGAAGAAAGCCATGATTGCTGCAGGAAATGGATACACCGAAATGCCTTGTAAAGTAATTACAGTTCAATACTGAGATGACACCAGCATGAGGAGACAGCACAGTTAGCTGACTTTGCTAACGATAGCAAGTCCATCTATTCTTGTGAAAAATAAATAAATTTTAGAGTGCCCATATGGCCTCTTGGCTGTTAAGTTACTGACACACACACACACTGTAGCACTGGTAGCTCCGTCTGCCCTGCCGGGAGAACCCACTGCTCCAGGAACAGCTGTTCGCTGGTGTCCCTTGTGGCCTTCTGCCAAGCGAAATGTGTGTGTCAGCCCACGACCACACAAACCCACCTAGCACGGTGAGGCGTGCTCTGCACAAATGAGTAAATAAATGAAATGAAGAAGTGTGCTCAACAGTTAATCTGCCTCCCAAGAGCACGGCAGCAACCGACTCTAAAAAACACATGAAATAATGTTAGACAACAAAAGAAAGGAGGAGGATTGTTAAGAGGAGACTCTGGTCGAGGAGAATGGAGCCCAACTGTAAGCGTGGTTAAAAAACAAAGGATTATAAGGAAATGAGCTGCTCGCATGACAGCATAAATCAGTGGGAGGCATTCTCCTCTAATGGAAAGCTGGGGCCCATACCGAGGACCTTATCAATCATAGAGATAGAGCTGCCACCATATTGACTATGCACCAAACAAACAATATCTAGGATGAAGTCTAAGTGCTATTCCCAATACGGGCCACATTGTAGATCATTCCTCTGCCAACGTCTCCTGGGAACACATTGAATTATTGAGAATGCATGCATGCGTGAGTGCCGAGCACGGTCACACGAGGATTCCTGTGCCGCAGGATTACAGCGACAAACATCACTAAAAGGTCACATTTACTCCAAACTATCTCTCTCTTAATAGAAGCTAATTCAAACAAAGCTATGGTTAGTGTGTAGGAGACTATTTGTAGAAATGTACAATATATGCTAATGACATTTGTATAATTCAAAAGAGGTTCTAATATGACCAGCATGCACTGGCTCGGACCCAAACTTCAGACAAATGTGAGAACACTAGCAACTATGTTGTTTTTATGAGTCATGCATTTGGATCTCCAATATTTGTGTGATATGTATACACACAAGCTAACACAGCAACAGCACAGGACACAGTATGATTTTAATTGAATGCCATATTTTGCATACAAGCTTTAGACATCTTTTTAAAGGGCTAAATGTAAAAACATTTGTTGAAAACATTTAAAAATGTCCTGTAATTATCAACAGAATGTGAAAAGGTAGTGGTTTTGATAATAAGATGTCTATGTGGCCTGTGGTGCTGCAGAGATATTCACTGAATCAGAATTTCCCTTTGTTAATCCCACATACGGGGAAATCAGCGAAAAGGACAGTTCAATATAACAATAAACAATAATAATATTAAAAAATAAAAAATACAATAAAAGGTTAGAAGAAGAGCTGGAGCAGAAATAGAAATAGATTTGTATATTCATAATATGTACACATGTATATGGTGTAATTATAAACAGTATGGGCAATATGTTATTAAGAAATAATAAATGAGTATGAAGTTAGAATATTAACCAGCTAGCTCCAGCCCATTCGTTTCCAAAGCTCCTGTGCTAGCAATACAAACGCTAACACTCCCCAGGTCCTCAAGCTCCAAGTCCAAGCTGCCAGCTGTTCAGCTAACTAGCTAATAGTAATCAGCAGTTACTCCATGCTGCCCCCTGTTTGTTTGATTTTGACAGTTGCAGATATTCCTACATACTGCACCTTTAATATAGTAGGATTTTTTTACAAGCTTACAAACTGTATTTTCATTCATAGTGAGTCTTCAGACCAGGCTCATGTATCCAGTTCCTTCAGAAAGTAGAAACCTGTATATCTGCTGTATAAAGGGATTCTCTATGCTGTGTGTGCAGTAACTGAACTATGAGACTTTGAGGAAAACAAGTCTGAAGCATGATGCGGATATCTGTTCTCTTTCTGGCTGACCTGTTTTGTCCGGGGAGTCATGTGCACCACAAAGCATGGTCTTCACTGCTTAATTTAGCAATCACAGTGCGATGGGAGACTCTCTGAAGATCTGGGAGCAGCATCTGTCAGGATTTTAGGTTGGATCTAAGGATAATGGTATACACAGGCTCCGGTGTTCCCATTGGGCTGTTGCATGAGTGACTGTGTTCAATTTCTTTGCCATATGATGCAGTAACATCACAGCTTAACTAATGACAAAACCATGGTCATAATGCAGGATGAAAGACATTGTGTCATTTAAATCTTTAATCAATCATACCAAACCAAAAACTGGTTTGTGGGGTGTGGGGGGTTCCTGTGGGTCTGCAGCCCTCTGTACTTGCTTGGTGATCCAGCCTCCAATGACGTAAAACCCACCCTCAGACACTCCGACATTGTTCTACATCAAAAATTGTCTGATTTCCAGCTTGTGTTCCAGAAGCCGAGGTGTCGTGATTTACATTTTCCGTGTACCCATTTCCCCTCCACCTGCATTGTCAACTTTTGCTTCAGTTGGCAATTTCCTGCATTTCTCAGAATGGCTTTTAACAGCCTCCAACAAAAGGCTTCGCCGTGCTGTAAACACGTAGGTGGAGGGAGCGACAGCAGCAGCAGTGCTGCGAGTCTGAGGAACACAGAGCGAGACAGAGAGAGAACAATGCCGTGGAGCTGTACAACGCTGGCACAGAATGGTGAGTCTCCAAGGAAGGCTTGCCTGTTTTATTCTCAAGGCTGACACCAAAACCTCACATTAACTCTTTTTGTTTTTCTGATAGCTTAATAAAAATCTGCTGTCGAGCGTTATTTCAGCTATTATTTGAACGCGGGACATGGCCAGAGGTATACGGATACCTGGACATTACACACATGTGAGTCTTAAACAAAACGGACATTGATATGCTGTTATGATAGCTTGCAGTGGGAAGGCTTGGCACAAAGTATTGGAAGTTCAGGGAGGTTGGCCACTGATGTTTGGTGCTGGTTTGCAGTCATGTCAGGTCATCCCAAAAGGTGTTGGACGGGGTTAAACGATAAGTTCACCTGAAAGTGGAATGCAGTAGTTATCTACTCAGCCCCTTGCAGACGGAAAGACAGGTGAAGTTTGGTAGTCCACAAAATATCTCTGGAGCTTCACACCAAAACAGGGTTGCAACATTCTCCGAAAAAACTGAAGTGAATGGGAAATGTAGCTCAAAAACAGCTTGTCCAGTGTAAGGTAAGTCTATGGAAGCCCTGCGATTCCAAACTCCCAAAATCGGGATCAAATGTCAGCAGTTAACCTTTCTGCAAACCACATATATGTTCAAATTTGTTCAAAGTTTTTTGTGCCCTAGCATAACTAGACCTTAAGCACAGCATTGTGACTAGAGAAGAATTGGAAAATGACACAAAACAATAACATTGCAACATACAGAAAGATTGAGTTTTAATAGATCTGTCCTTTTTTCTGAAGTGTACATGACTAACATTATCAACAAGTCTCTATCTACTCAAGTTGTTGCGGAGAATGCTGCAACGCTGTTTTGCTGTGAAGCTCCAGAAATATTTTGTGGACTGTTGTGAAACTTAACCCGACTTTCAATCTGCACGGTGCATGGGGGAGTCATCATGCGGGCATGGTCAAACAGAAAAAGGGATTTCTACAAACTGTTGCTCCAGCTGGAGGCACACAATTGTCTAAAGTAACATAACAGCATTAAGATTTCCTCTCACGAGAGTTAAGGGGCCTAGCAGCAGGAGTGGACAATATACTTTTGGTCCTACAGGGAAATTCTACACGATTACACCTGTACAAACATCACAGCACATCAAGAAATCTGGACATTAAAACTTTCTAATTGTTTCAAAGCCAAGAGCGATGCCGACAAGAGCCCTTTCCCCAGCTGCACCCAATCACAGCATATCGCACACTCCGTGGGATGCTGTCATTGTGTGATGGGGTTAATGATTTTGTGCTCTGTCAAATCAGATTTATTTCCTGAGCATGGATTAATTTGTCAGTATTGTGCAGTCCATTAAGGCACTACCAAGCAAAGCTTTAATTAGGAGAACGTTAATTGCAGTGATTACCAGCCTCCTCTTGAGGCGTCGTGAATGGGCGGAGGAGCAGAAATCGCCACCAACTTTCGGGAGTGACGCAAATTAAGCGCGCTGTTCAGGGAGGTCACACGCTGCAGCGGTACGAGGATTGTTTCCTCCAAGATGTGATTTCCTTAATCTCTTCGGATAGCCCGAGCAAAACTACTGAGTGATTGCTCAAGTGTTGTTCACGCAGATAATGTTCGGTGTGGAAAATCACGACAAATTAAATTATTCCTACTGAAGGAGTATTGTATTGGAGGGCTGGAAGCGAGTGCAGTCACAATCTCACGGAAGAGGCACAAAGGCAACCCCAAAAAACACAGTCAGCTCTGTAGGCAGTGCGAGTGTTTGTTTGTCTGTGACACTGATATGCATACGCAATCAGATGAAAGACTGGAAGGCTGCTTACAGGAGCCAGGAGCACATTACCTTATCTCAACCTCGGCTGTCTGTCTGGGGGCTGTTCCCATATGGCGATGTCTCTCTGCTCCGATGATTTGCAGGTAAAGCTGAAAACACAAGCTGTGGTGCTGTTGTGAAGGCGGTCTCCTTTTTCCAATTGCATTCAAGTGCTTTTCATACAGATTCATCCCCTGACAGACAGGAATTCATTTAGAAATTTGGAAGTGGCTTGTTTTTTAGTAGAAATAACATCTGATTCTTGCTGTTTGAGCTGGTGCGTCTGGATCGGGTCAAGAAATCAAGAACTGGACAGACGTGAGGATTAAGCTATATTTAAAGGGGCTCTATATGTAACAATTTGTAGAAATGTACGTGTATTAATCACTTTTTTATTGGCCACATGTGAGCGGATTGTAATATGACGTGAAAAATTAGATATTCCCTGTCTCTTTCAGTTACCTATACATGCCTGTGGACAATTTGTTGAAGTTGTTTAATGCTGCTGGACTGTGGATTTCTTTGTGAAGGACGCAGGTCGGACTTTCCGCGTCAGACCAAAGGACGTCCTCAAGCGCCTCATCTCAGTGCGTCTCTCTCCTCTGCTACCAGAGAGCAACATTAGCTCACATTAGTTTCGAAAATGGAGTCCGCTAAGATAACAACTGTTTCAGTAGCTCTTTCAAATGTTGGTACATTTTTGTCTTTTAACTGTTATTTTTTTCAGCTTTATTACTCTGAAATACATCCATCAGCATTGGGGAAGATAATGACCATTGCCAACGCCATCTTTGCCCAGGAGAGGGGAGAGATCCAGGAAAGGTGCTGTCCTAATCTGGCTTGGATTCAAGGCTGCTCCTGGCCAAGCAACAGAAAACCAGAGACTGTTGTGCCCACACCTTTACAGAGAGAGATGGACTCTGTGTTTACTTCATTGATGCTTGGCGCTCAAACACAGTTAAAGTTCATGGTACAGTGTTTCCCAGATGTCGAACTTTAAATGTGAAGCTGCCGATCGTATTGTTGCTGCTGTTTACATTCACCCACAGGCGAATTCAAAACATTTACTGTTTATGTATAAATGACTGTTTGTATGTTCTATGTTTGTGTAGCATGAAGAAGTTTCATTTTCTTATGCACCCTGTGTTGTATAATGACAAGTAAGTCACTTTGAACCATTTCAAACTTTGGAATACATGTCTACAAGCAATGATAACTGGATTTTTTTAGTCCTTTGTTTCGTAGCCAGCATGGACAACTTTTCATGTAACAGTTTATCATGCCGTTTAATTGGCTTCCTTTTCCTTGTCATGTCTCCCACGTAATGCCTTCATGGTGGGAATCCGTATTTCTCACTTTTCACGCAGGAAATCTGCATAGAATCCTTCATCTGCATTATTCCCTGTTTCCCTGGCCGAGGCACTTCCTGAGTTCACTTCACTTCCTTTTATGTGCGGGAGACAAAAACGTGTGTTTGTATGTATATGTGTGATAAAGTTGAAGTAGGTCAGAGCAGTGGGCCGCCTCAAACAACCTGACCAATCAGAATCTTTTTCTTCATTTAACTTGAGGGCAGCTAGTCTTTACGCTTGATTCCCAGCTTGTGTGGGATATCGATTCAGGCCTTGTGAAGTCATCCATCTTACACCAATGGGCTCGGCTGCCCTCAGCTCTCCGAGCTTGCTGCTTGTATTTAAACAGTTGATAGCTATCACATGAGATATAACAAATCAATGGCAGACAGCGTTATGGAATAAAATTCATGGCTTTGAGCGAAGCCAGCAGTTACCTATAATTAAGCAGGCTTATTTGTTGATTGAAAGCTGGTGTGTTCACAGTCCCCTGAGATGAGAGACGGATGTGTGTGGGTGGTGGGGGTGGGAGACGGAGCGCAGGCAGGTCAGTCTTTTCCTCAGTGGAAAACATGTCAGTTACATTTAATTGACAGGGTGGATGTTTGAATGCACACTTGCTGTACAAACTTGCTGTTTGTGTGTGTGTGTGCGTGCGTGCGTGCGTGTACTTGATTTACTATCCTTGTGAAAAAGTAACTCTAGTTTTCGACCTTTAGAGTGATGATATGAGGTCACTCACTTTACTGTAAAAGGCATAAATGCGGCCTTAACAGAGGATAAGAAGAACAACCAGAAAACTAAACCCCATTTAGTAAATAGTGTTGGTTATAAAAGGTTGCTTGCAAAACCTTTTTTTTTGGGCAGAAAATCAGATGAGTTCACGTTCATTCTTCATTGAAAAGAACTGGCTTGTTATGGAGAATGCTGCACTTGAGAAAAAGCACATCTTTATTTTGCAAAGGTCAGTCATGGAGATGGAGGACACGAATAAATATATATACTGAGAAGTTCTCAAGGTAAAAGTATGAAAGCAAATCCAAGCGTACATGATATCAGTCCATTCAAGAAAAAGTTCACCAAAAAATACAAATTTAGTCATTACTACTCAACCTCACGCCAATAAAAGTTGGATGCAGTTTCGTAGTCCACAAAAATAATTTCTGGAGCTTTACAGCAAAGCAACGTTACAGCATTCTCTATCAACCTATATTAGCTGTGAACACCCAGAAGAAAGATGGCTTCATACAGCTCCTCTGATGTAACCAAGTCACCCCAAGATGCTAAGTTGATTTGAAAAGTTGTCACGCTTGACGCGAGCGTCCAGCTTGTGTATGCTGCTTTCAGCAAAGCAGCTACAGTTTAACTACAATTTCAGGTCTTTGTGCTTTTGGAGACTTGGATTACGGTGGATGAGCTGTGTGGAGCCAGTATGTGTTCTTTTTCATTTATTTATTTTATACGTTCTAAAACAAGTCGCCATCCAACTTCTCCCCAATTTCTATCAGCATGGGATTGAGTACACGATGACAGGATTGTCAATTTTGAGAGAATTTATCCTTTAAAGATGGGTCACACATTTGTGGATTTTTCATCAGATTTAGTGTCTGATAACTTGCTGTGCAGTAAATTAACATTTCTTCTTTTTGGCCAACTTGAAGTTTTTTTGCTAACCACCAATAAACCTCCAAGAAGACGAAACAATACCAGTCGCCTTGGCTTCTTTGAAATCCTGTTGGTATATCCAGAATGATTCTGACCACTGGCTTGACCTCTTCTTCTCTTGGAGAACAGCTGGATCAGCCATTTAAGTAGAATATTCTCTATGCAAGAAAAAAGGGTGTTTCAATCTCTAACCAAGCAAATTACAAAGGCAAAAACCATCTTGAGCAAATAAGTTGCTTACTTTTTCGACCATTTGGTGCTGGTGAAAACAGCAAAATTGCTGTAGAGAACAAGATTGATAAAAACATAAAAGACACTTGAGGACACAGCTCAGGATAACTGCAGCCTCAGACGGTACTTATCTGGGGTTTTGTCAGTACAGACACATGCTTCACATTATACAGTCCATTCTCTCTATTGTGAATAAACTTGATTAGTGTAGTTAACAGCATCAAACTTGCATTGAACCAGAGTGCTTGAGTACAAAAAAACTTTTCCTGCTGATAAATCCCCTTTAATGTACCTTTGGGTAGTCAAGCAGATGGTGCCACACACAATGTCCCTTCCGAGCCCAGTGAGCGGGCTGGTGAGGCTGATCCACAGGGAGCACTCGCTGTGGTTTGTGTTTGAATGGCGGACCGCTCCAGAACACAGGATTAAAGTGTTACATGCTGCAGGTTGATGATTAGCTGCTGTGCAGCACCCTTTGTAGCATTGCTGTTCGTCGTAGTCGAGGTCACTGTCTTAGCTTTACTTCGTGTCCAGTGCTGCAGGATGTATTCCCCCTTGCTTCATGTGTTCAGCAACTATCATTACTGTCTGTAGGTAGGCTGCAGAAATGCAGCAAATGCACATGCATTAAAGAAACTTCCTCCAACACGTTTTGCAATCTATAAAAATAACCCATTTATTTTATTTATAAAGCCCTAAATGTTAACTTACCATCATGTATCACTTAGTTACAGGGTTTGAATTACTTCCAGGGGAGCCTTATTTTCCAATGCAAACCTCTAATAGACACGTCACATGCGTGCGAATATACATGGACTGTGACGTGCATGACAGTGCGGTCCAATTGCAGGATTATTGCTAAAAACTATTATTGCTACTTTGAACAGTTGGTACTGTCAGTCGCATTTCATAGAGGCTAAATAATAACAACATAAATCTACCTTTTTAAAAATCAAGGAATGAATTCAATAATCAGAGCAAACAAAAAAGAAAATCACAAAAGCAGGGGGGCACAGGTGACATTTTGTGTTTCACACACCCCTTCAAAAATAACGTTTAAATGGACCAAAACACTGAACATTTGTTAAACATTTTTAGCAAATCATGTTTTCGACAGAGGTTGTTTTTACAGAGAAATCAAACAGCTGTCCGTGGCTTGTAATTCATGCTCTCTTGCCCTCTCTCTCTCACTACACCTCTGTGGTTCACCTTCCTGTCAGTTTTCTGTGTATCTGTGGACTGTAACAATGAGGGAGAGAAAGCAGGATAACCTGCATGTTCCGTCTGTCTGTCTGTCTATCTCATCTCATCTGCTCCGGGACACGATGCGAAGCACTGTGACACGTCAGTTCCGGAGCGAGCACCAGGTGCCCATTTCTCCCTGTCGGCCTGCGAGTGATTCTGCTCAGCTGCACTTTTCTTATCACACATTCTGCTGATTTTATAAATAACTAATGGGTTGTGAGGTTAAAAGGACCCGGAACCTTAACGTCAAGTATGTAGGTGACAAAAAAGTGGAAAATGTTTAAGAGCTCCCCCTAAACCTCTTACAGTAGGTTTTCAAGGGAGAAGAGCTCTTGCTAGCTCCCCGTTGATTTGAGCCATGCTTTCTCTTTAGGCTGATAAAACCATGTTGACAAACTACTCCAGTCTTGAATGCAATTGTATTTAACCTTGTTCTAGTTGATTATTGTGTGTGTGTGTTTATTGACTTTTAACCAACATGCCCATTTGGGCTCCATATGGGTTAAATGTGGGCTGCAACCATTGGTCCCAGTTGGTTTTCAATGGGTTCCATGGTTAAGTGATGCCACGCGGACATTTTGGCTGTAGACATAATTGAAAATGCCCTCACTGATTCCTCAAGAGTTAAAAAAATTGCACGATCCTGTGACACACATGCCTTAATTTAACATAAAAAGCCAAATCATGTATTTTACACAGTGCCTATGTCTGTGTGCACTTCGGGTTAGTAGAGAAGCGAAAGGGAGAGAAGGAAGAAGAGCAGCAAGGCGAGGACCGTGTTGAGACACAAGGCTTGCCTTTCTATCATCAGCCCCTGGCAAATGAACTTTGGCTCGATCACTTTCCACTGGTCATTCCATCGTAGAAGTGTGGCTGTTTGTGCGCGCACAGGGAGGCAAAGCTAACACTTCAGTCCAGAAGTTCAAATCAACTCATTGCAAAGAAAAGACAAACAGAATCATCACAATGTTTTAAAAAACAGCAGCAAGTTGGACAGGGCAGTCCACAAAACTCACTGATGCAGCTTGAAGCATACAATTCACGCTATCAACATCTAGTATTTGCCCAGACTAGTAAAGCTTCACTTGTCAAATCAGAACGTTTCCTCGGTGTGGATAAATAGTGTTGCTGCTGTGGCGTCCTACTAGCAGGCAGACGGCGGCTGTTGTGCGCGTTGTGGCGGAGGAAACAGCAAAGTCCACCTGGGCAAAGAAAGCAGGACTTGGCTGCTGGAAGTCGTCACTTCAGCGGGGATGAGAGGATGGATTGCACAGCGTGTCCTATGGATCCAGAACTTGTACAGTAAACATGAAGCAGACTGTGAATCGTCCAGCGAGGTTGAAGACTGGGGCCTCGGCAAAGGTAAGGTGTGATTGACTGGACTGCTGGAGTGCACTTTTTCCTTTTGTTTTCAGGCCATTTTGGTGCATGGAGGTCGCATGTTAGGCTTTTGGCATGCAGGCCTCTCTACTGGTGAGTTCCCAATAGGAGCATTCACTCTTTATTATGAAGCTGAATTCTACATGAAAATGTATCTACTCACATGAAAACAACCTGTAAGCAACCCATCAGCGAGGTTACACGCTTAGGTCTAAACCATCGAAAGGATAAAAACACATCTGGTTAAATCATCCGTACAACTAATGAACATTAATATTGTAAATAATTCAACTTCACCAATAACATGTCGTGTATTCGGCTGAATCCTTTGTTATACAGTCACAAAGGCCGCTGGGATTAGTGTTCAGTGGTATTCAACACAGAAATATAATGGAAGAATATGCACAATTTCCCACAAAGAAATAATAATTACGTATGACTGGTGACAGTAACCCAAGAGGAGACCTGGCCATGTGTGTCTGCATGAAGAAAACATAATGAGGCCAAAGGTCAAAAATGCAGCTGCATAATTGGCAGAAAATATTTCCCGAACCAGCTGGGAGATGTTATCGTAGATGCTGCGAAAAGCATTGAAAACATTCACGAGCAGGGATAAAACACAAACTGAACTGGTATAGTTTTAAATCCCAGCATTCATTGTCAACTCATAAGATGACACCAAGAGGTAAAGAAACGTGGCAATGTTTTACCCAAGGTTTTGTATTGTATCAGTGCAACTGACATGAAGGACTTATGGGTTACACAGACAGAGAGAGAGAGCCAGGGAGTCAAGCAGGGCTGTGAATGTCAAATCCACTGCTTTGTGCTGCATACTATACTGTGTGGCTTTACTTTATATGCTTCTTTGATAAAGTTTTAAGCAGAGAGAGCCTGCGGACAAGCTGATCGCATCATCAAAGTTTCACAGCGTAAGTGCCTCTCTCTGCCGCGCGCTGACCCTAAGTTTACGGGGCTCTGAAAAAACATCCGACACAACTTTTGTTTTGACTTCTGCTGTTTCTTTCAGCCAACGTCGCGGCGAGATACCCCGATGTGTGTTCTGTCAGCTTGTCTGCTGCATACCGTCCGCGTGGCGTTCGCCTGGGAAAGACCAAACAGTAATCTACAAAAGCACACAGTGGTGAACTGTCAGAGTTGAAGCTTGTCCTGCTATCCTCCCCTACGTATCAAAAAGACTCGCCTTACTCTTTGATGTGCCGGCACCTCGGTGCTGCTGGGTGCGATGCCCCCAGCTTTTCCTCTGCATTCATCCCCCATCAGTCCGGCTGACATCAGTCAAGAGTCTGCATAAATGAATGCTCTCCAGTCTGCATGAAATGGTTTTGTCACTCAAGAAGAACACTCAGCACTCCAAACATACGGGGACAAAACAGAGGTCGGATGTTGACGTGGGTGTTTCGGAGATATGCGAACGCAGTGACAAGAGAGAGTCCAGATGTTTTTTTATGGCTTGCAAAGTGCTAGCAGGGCTGTTTCAGTGCTGATCCAACTTGACCTTTTCCTTTATCATTTTTACCTCTGCCAAGGAGGTTATGTTTTCACCTGAGTCCATTTGTTCATTGTTTTGTCAGCAGGATTACACTGAAACTACACAACACATTTCCACGAAACTTGGATTGCGGATGGGTCTCAGCCCAGAACAGACCCTGTTAGCTTCTGGTGCGGATCCAGATGGAGGGACGGATCCAGAAATTTGTGTTAATTTCTCAGGCAACAATGCATGTACTTTGATGAAAAAAATCAGGCATATTTATGTGGCCTGGATTAGGATTGATTATTAGGCTTGATAATTGTTGAATCCATTGCACGCGCTTCTTGCTTCTTCCACCACTCTCGCTCCACCTGATTGGCTACCAGTCTTCAAGCAGGTGGGTCTTCTGGCAATCAAGCAGTGTTTGGGAGACTTAAACTACATGTAGTTGAACTACATAGCTTAACTACAATTTGCTGTAACTTGCTGGTAGTTAAACTACATTCATATTTTGTGCTGTGTCAAGTATTTCAACTACTTTTTGTGTCATTTTCTGTAGTTGAACTACTCAATTTACAAACTACAATTTTGGCAAATTTTTTATTAAAAAAAGTATATGAAATGAAAGACCCTCACCTATATAATATGAATTTTATTTTATTTTTCTTTGAAAAAAGGCATGAAACATGTCATGACATGCTAAGCCAACGCTGCCTCTGATTTGCTTGCCCTGGCAGCATTCAAATGCTTCACCGAGTGGGTGGGTGCTTGTATGGACAACCCTCCCGCTACCGCCGATGCACCCCCGAACGCGTCAGCCCGATCACGGCCATATTTGAGCATGTACATGTTGGATAAAGATGCATCTACAGACATGACCTACATGTTCACATGTTCATGCCTAACACTAAGTGTTAGTGACTCTGAAGTTCCTGTGATGTTGACCGAAAATGTCAGCTTTTGTTCTTTAAAAAATAAGACTTGAGTTGACAGGCATATTTCTGCTGGCATCTGAATTTTTGTAGGCTATTATATTTTGTTTCATATACACCATATGTTGATTTAAATGAGTATAATAAGTATAAGTTGTTGCTAAACCTACTTTTTTAGAAGTAGTTACAAACTACATTTCTCCAGGGGTTGAAATGTAGTTTGTTCAAATTACAGCCAGGCTGAACTGCATGTAGTTTTACAAGCTACGCTTGCAAAGTAGCTTCACCAACACTGCAATCAAACATGACAAATAACAACTTGTGATTATACTAAGGACACTACCAGTTGACAATTTGCAGAGGCAAAGAGATCGTGTCTTGTAGTTCCTTGTACAGGTAAAGCTGCAATAATGTCCCACAATGCAACTTGACAAACTCTTTTGTTGGACCCTTCCTCGTTCTTGCCCCAGAGCTGACTGTAGCAACAGTCATCATCTGAAATGTATGAAATGAGAGAAAGTGCAGTTTTTTGTGGGTTTCATTACGAATTTCCCGAAGAATAATCTGCTAAGCCTGCCTGCGGGTCGCTAATGTTATTATACCACTGGATGTTTACCCTCGGTAGCGGATGTGCTTTTTAAAAAAATCTTTATTTCATCAGACCAACGCACAACGTGGTGAAACTGGTCTCTGCATTTAACTAACCGGTCAAGCTGAAAGCAAATTTCCACTTCCATCCTCGAGGAGCAGTGGACAGCCAACGCACAGCCCCCTGGGACCAATTCGAGCACTAAGCCAGTGATTTGGTCAAGGGGTATTGACCTGAGAATGAATCTAATATACGAGTATTGATGGTGGGGGAAACCTAGAGGAAACCAGCGAGGAAGCTCCATACAGAACGGCCCGGCAATTCAAGGGTATGCTTGATGGGAAGTGTAAAACTCATGCTCACTGTCAAATACATGCCAATCAGGGAATTTAACCCATGCTACAAAGAAAGATGGTTCAGTTTATTGCTGATGTTTTATCCCTTACCTGAAATGATCATTTTACAGACATAAACAAGACATTACAGACATTCTTGTAATGAAGTCACGCGTTGGACAGCGGCGTAGACTCGTGAGTTTTATGTTGTTTCGCAATGTGCAACTGTCAGACAAAACATCCAGGCTTCCATAGCAGAATTGACAATTATGAATTATTGAACAGTTTCCCCATTCATACGTATTCATACCCCTTATGACATCATCAGGGCTATCATCTAAAATTTGACAAATCTTCAGAATTACAGAACACATGCTATAACTGCGCCATGCAACCATTTATGCAGGCTGAGCAGTGCTCCCTGTGACAGGTAATTTGATTAGAATGTGTACTCTTGGTGGATTGATCCTTTAAAATGGTATATCCAACAAAAAATATGTCACATTTGTATCAAATGTGGACATTTCAGTCCAAACAAACAGCAGGGACCACATCAGATTGAAATGATATGTATTTCCAGTTCCAGTGTTGGGTGACTATGTAAACGTATTCACTCGTGTTAAAGCAAAATTGAAATGACAAGGACGTTAAAACACACACATACACACACACACACACACACACACACACACACACACACACACAGTGGAGAATGGAATTCTGGTGAGACTCGGCTAAAAACCTGCTGCACTGAAAAGATTAAGGATCCAAATAAAGTGTTTTTAAAGGTCCTCTGTGGTTTTCTTTTTCTCTTCGTGCCCCATTTCTTCATCACACTCTGCTTAGCTGAGTCATAACTCTGTTTACACATTGTGTGCAGCAGGCAAGGAAGTACACACACACACACACACACACACACACACACACGTCACAGCACATTCCCTCCTTGCCGCTCTCCGTACTGAAAAGTAGTGGATATTTTTTAAAAACACCTGCCGCTTGATGGTTTTACTGACTCGTTCTTGCTCTTTGGTTGCTGCTGCCAGCACAATGTTTGGTTGGGGAGGGCAAATAGCTTGTCTTGGTGGCTTTACCCGCGAGAATTGGAGGTCAAGATTGCACTTTTGCTGTTGAATTTGGATGAAGGGCAATTCTCTTTGTCTGAGGTGTTGTCAGGAAGTCAGATGACAGGTGATTCTCTTTGCCTGAGGCGTTGGGAGTTGTCAGGAAGTCCGATGAGGGGTGATCCTTTTTGCCTGAGGCGTTGTAAGGAAGTCAGATTGGCTGGCAGTCATTGTCTTGCAGAACATCAAATGGTCATTGCCCTGGGTAAGGCATAATTAACACCTATTATGAGGTCTACATCTGTTTTCCTGTTGTTACCTGGCAGAATATAAATCAAGACAATCTGGAAGTCTGTAGAGGACATTCTGCTTGGGGCTTCTCTCCGTGCTGCATGTATTAAAAGACTGTAATTCTTTAGAGAGTTAGCTACATTCAAACTTCAACAAGGACAATTTCTCTTACACTAAAGCGTCATCGCATCTGACCAGATGTTCACCCTGAACTTGTATTAGCTGTATGTATTTATGGAGCTCACCTTGTGCTATCATCCGAGAGGGTGTCATTTGTCTGACAAGAGAACAGGATTGCTTTCTCGATATGACTAAATGACCTCCCTTGTCTTCTTTAAATCCCCTGCTTGATTAATTCCATGTGGTTCGAGAAGGTTTTCCTCAAAGGTCACCTGACAGATCACAGGAACAATTACAGCGCACAGACAGGTGAAATCTTCAAATTCATTTACACGACGATCCCTGGCTTGGATGATGAATTAGCACATTATCTATATATTAGTGGAATTAGGGATGTATGTGTTCTTTTACAGGCCAGAGGCAGATAAGTGATGCCACGCAGTCATCTACGGCCTCAAAGGTCAACAGTGTGTTTACATGGAAGCTGAAGGAAATGGCTCCTAGGTATCTACATCAGTTATTAGCCTAGCTGCCCACCTAATTAAGTAGTGGGCACGGTAATCAATCACAGGCCAAATTGGATTTGGATTGGATTTCTGTGGTCTCTGCAGCGAGCGGCGGATTGTCCAGAGTCGGAGGTTTGACTTTGACGATGACATTCCAAGTCAGCTCAGGCAGAAATTAGTCACACGCTGTAGGAGAATGGTGAGATAAGTGGCAGTGTAATGACAGGGAGTGGGGGGGGGGGTTGCAGGTTTTTCCAGCGCTGCCAAATATCTCCAGAAATATCACCACGAAGGTTGAGGGTACATGTTTTCAGGGATTACACTGTGCACTTTATTCTTTTATCAATACGACACGTTGGCAACGGAACAGCAAAAAAAGGTTGCAAAAATGCTTTTTTAGAAATAAAGTACAGGAGGTTAATGAGGCACCATTACATCTAAAAGCCTCAACACATATACAACATAAAGAATACAGTAATTACTGAGTCCTCTACATTGCCGGCTGTATGGAATAACTCTCAGTTAATGAGACTTCAGTGATTTTCTAACCCCCATTTGGCCAAGCAGAGAAAAACAAGCCCAAAACCTTTCACAACACAAACTGCAGGCTTTATTGATTTTGGGGTCTTTTTCCTAATAAGACTTGGAAACATTTTAATGATGGGGAAGGCATTCGGGATGCTTTATGAAATGAAAGACCCTCACGAATGTGAAATGCAATCAATACAGCAAATATATCCCCACCTCAGGTGTCTCAATTAGCGGTGTTTTTCTAAAGAATCGAGAGAGCGCCGGCGGGTGCGAGCGCAACAAGGTTACGACCGACTCCAGCTTCGGCTTCCATTAAGGTTGACATAATGCAGACTTACCTGCAGAACGTCCTGGCACTCAGCCTTCCTCCACCGGTTTCCTGCTTAATGAATCAAGCTCGATTTGTTTAGTCTGCAAATTATTTGTTTTGGTGTTAAACAGCCCTGGCTCAACAGCTACGCCGCAATTCATCCAGTCCACAGGAACTTTGTCTGCTTTGTCTCCGAGTGTGGATCTCACTGATTTGGAGTTGTAGAATGTATTATGAAAGTGTAAAACAATGAATTTATTAAAACATGAGTTGTATCATGTAGAATAGAAATAATATTCAACCACATCGCGATACAGACATTTGTTGAACCACAGGCTGTAGGTAATCAAATGCATTGTATTATATTAGCCTTTAGGCCTGTCTGTCAGTGGCTTATGTTAGCTATGCAGTCTCACGCCCTCGCAGACATGACGCCGTGACAGTGAACACGTCACAGTACGAACGACTGTCCGTCCTCAACTCCAGAGGCTGGACATTTGGATTCAGTCTTAGTGCTGTGTCACTTTCCTGGAGTGTCCACTTGTTGCCATGGCACTCTAACAGTGACAGCAAGACTCAAGCAAAAAGTGAGCAAAAAGTTGTCCAACACCGTGAAACCACGATATGTCATTTATTTTCGTGCGGATCAAAAAAAAAAATAAAAATTGAATGTGCTTTTGAGTCAGCATCAAAGACCATATTTATTTATTTATTTTTTTACCTTGAATAAACACGTTCTTGTAGGCAGCTCAGTAAGCTAACTGCCTGCTATAGCTGCATTGTCAGCCAATAACTATTCCATTCAAGCTGCTCAAAGGCAACTACTCAAAGAAGTGGCACTCACATGACCCGATAAAGACTTCGTGTATTAAAGGCTTTTTAATTTCTGCGAAACAGTGTGCCTTGGTTGTTAACTTACTGACTACAAAGCCAACACAAATCCAACCCCAGCTGTACACACCATGCTCCCGTGCACTCAGCGTCCCACCTATTTTTTCTGCATGACACTTGTTGTTCTCAGCATAAATAGCTGTGAAAGTGAACTGTGGACGGTCATATCAACATCATTCCAGCATTTCACAACAGTTTCAATGTCTGTATTTTAGAGTAGGACAGTCATTTTCCGCACTTTCTTTCTTTCCCTCTATCTTGCTCTGTCTTTCTGTGAAGGAAAATGGAAATCGCTTCATCATCTTTATTGATCATTATCAAAGGCAGGCTCCAACTAGAAAGATAAGGCTGGCAACAATAGGGGCAATACGTACATGTGTGTGTGCATGCGCGCGGCGGCAGTTACTGTAAGTGATGCAGCCGCTCAGCCAGGGAAGCGCTAACTAGGCTCTTTTTTTGGTTTCATGTTATGGCCTTAATCCAAAGAACAAAAGTTTTTGATTTGCATTCATTAGGCGGCAGTCCTGCCAATCTACTGACATTTGCTCCTTTTATTCTCAAAAAATGACGAAGGTCAAAAGAGCAGGATCGCATTCCTCAAACACCACTGGAGTCAAAATGGATAGTTGAAGGAGAAAATGATCATAATTCATGTGGCAGAACCTGCAGCAGGTTGTAGAGTAATGCTTGCACTGACTAATGTAGCCTTGAACCACTTGCCTTTGGCAGAGACAAGGAGCGTGCTATAGAAGTCTTTCTTTCTTTCTTTCTTTCTTTCTTTCTTTCTTTCTTTCTTTCTTTCTTTCTTTCTTTCTTCACACTCCCAGATTTGTTTCATTTTCAACCTTGATGTTCTCAGACTTCACAATCACAGACTCAGGTGTCACTTGAGCCATTTTATCAGACTTCCTGCAGCTCCCTGTGGAGCTGCAAAAAGACTTTATGGAACTTTTCCCAGGTATAGGCACTCTGCAAAAAACCCTGTAAAAACACATTGACGTGTAAGATCAATGAAGTTTCTCTTTACGGTTAGCGCCATTTGTACAAACCACAGATGCTGTTGTTTCTTACAGAGGACAGCTCCTTTATGTCTTCAACAAGTGGAAGAAGCGAACATTAAAATTCAGCTTTTAACTACATCATGTGAATCACACCTCGGGTTTGATTGAGGCCCCGGGACGTTTTGGTGCAACAAAATATGACAAACGGTGCAAATACAAAAAACAATCTCCACAATTTGCTTGAAACGTGAGGTGTATCATTGTGGCTGTGCGAAGCTGAGATTGGTGATGACTTTTGCCATCCATGCTGCCTTCCTGCCTGCAACCAAACAGATACAATCAGATAAATGGAGGCCCAGAAACACAGGCTGTACAGGCAAAGTCAACATTGGAATCTTTTATTTATATCCACATGGAAACAATTACCTTCCAGCTCACACAAACACACAGACACACAGACACACAGACACACACACACACACACACATATTATGCATCCTGTTGAATACACACACGGAGAAACAGGCTGAAAACCTCAAACGCGACTGCTGAATGAATATTAACTCACCTTGTGAAGTGTCAGTCTTCATGCGGTGCCTGGTCTGTGTTTAGGTTTCAGATGTCACCCAGTAGGAATTCCCCCTCCGGTTTGATCCGTATCTGTGGCAGGTGTCACTCAATATTCCTCAGTGCCTCCTAGGGCTTTCCTTTTCTTCTCTTCTTCCTATTTTTTTTGTGTTTGTGAGGACTATTTCAAAGATTCTGAGTTTCCTATGATCACTGAGAGAACACAGGCTTTGTTGAGATGAATAAGGGCAGTTTCACAGTGACAGAACAGGTTGGCTTAACTTAACATAAAGACTGGATACACGTAAGCTAGCCTGGCTTTGTCCAGAGGAGGCTGAACACTATGCCATGGCTGGAAGCAATGATTCCCTTTGTTGCCCGGCAACCACATGGTGACGGCCAAGAAGTAATCCGACACGACTCCCCACGAAATCAAAACTATTTTTTTCTCATTTGTTTCATGCCTGAAACAAATGAGATTTTGAGTGCACTTTAGGGGTGCTGGTAGGTGGATTTTCCCCGGCCTCATTAAGGCTTGTTTCCCGTTTCCCCGTTTCTGCTAAGCTATGCTAGTTCGCTGCTGGCTGTAGCTACATATTTAAGGTGCATTTGTAAATCCAATCTGATGCTGTCTTTCTCTACGGATGAACACTTTTACGGGAAAAACTGAATGGGAAAAGAGCTTGTTGACAGTGATGATTACAATATAGGAGATGAGGAGACATTTTACTGTAACAATACGCCTATGAAAATAAGTTGTAGCAAAGCCGGCTACAAGCTAAAACAAGCTCACTCTTCTGTGTGTTGAATTATTTCAGTTAATTCAATGATTTGTCTGAAGGTATCTAAGACTGTTGCTATGAAACACTGACTTAAGAACTGAGTGGTATATTCCAACAGTGCTGCGAAATGCCTTTATGAAAACCCTCAGCGTACTGGCATGAGAGTGGTATCAATCATATCGGCAAGAAAGCAAATAAACATATATCATTCAAATTAGTGATGTCCTGATCAGGTTTCTTTTACCCCGATCCCGATCCGAGTCCTTTAATATTTAGTATCTGCCGATACAGAGTCCCGATCTGATACTTAGCCTTAACTAATATTTCCCTGGATAATACAGCTTTTTATTTTGTTGAAACAAAGTATATACTGTAGCATCTGCCAGGACGTGTTGGAAAGATGAAGACATGTTGTTCAGCAAACCAACATTTATTGCTGTAACAGTACAGGTTACTGTCGTAACCACGCCAAAACAACCAAAACATAAAGTTAGCCGTAACTCTGTCACAGTCCTTCACTTCCTCACAGGCTCACTCTCACACACACGCATGCGCGCTCGCACACCCCTCATTCCGTCACACTCGCACCCCGCCCCCCTATTTACTCATTCAATCCCAAACATGTCATTAACTCACAGAACATTTGACATTATGACAGAACATTTCTGCAGGGTTATAATACTTTCATATGGCTCTTCCTTATTCTGCATATGCTATTCCAACATTGGTCGACCACCTTCCTAGTGTTTGCAGGTGAGTCTGTGACGCTGCACTGTGACAGCAGACCCTCGTGTACAGCAGCTGAAGTGTGTGAGGCGCAGCCCACGCTTGGTACCTCCATATCATCCATTGCTTTTTTCATAATCCTTACATTGTCATGTAAAATGATGTGAAGGCGTTGCTTGTCTATTTCACACGCGTTCAGCATCTCCTCGATTGGCTGTTTTACATGCTCTGCTGTATCACACCCACGAAACTGGTGCGCATATCGGCACGTTGTAACTCAAAAGTGGGAGAAATGTAATGTAATGCCGAGATGATAGGGCATACCGGGGATTCAAAAACTCCAGGTGACGAAGAAAACCCTGATCCTCTACCACGGAGATGAGCTGATTAATTTAATTACCCTCTCTATAATATTTGTGGCCACGTCGCTGTCTCGAGGATATTTCTCTTTCCTTTTGAAGGTATCCGCGAGTGTTTGTTGCTTCGGGTTTTTTTGCCTGTATTGCTTGAGTGAACTCGTTGTATTCTTTGAGTGTTTGTTTTTTATTTGCCGTATCAAATATGTAGTATTAAATGCAGCTCTTTTCGCCAGTGAAACGGTCATATTGCAGATGTTGCATGTCGCCGTTGGACTACTTTCGCTTTCTAATTTAAGTTATTTCCACACTTCCACACTTCCATTTTATCCACAGGTCTGCCAGAGTAACGTTACGCACGCTTTTCTAAGTTCTGCCAAAAATTGTGTTCGGACGGAAAAAAAGAAAATAAAATCAGGCTTGGGTCTACGTTCAAAATTCAACTAATAGCGTCACTGCAGCAAAGTGATGTCGGACGGTCTGACTCTGTACCACTGCATAACAGCAGTAAATACTAAGCTGTTTTTTTTCTTATTTGTTTTGAAATATTATAGATCTGATAAAAAATCATGAGAATAAATATACATATCCGACCCCTGATCGGGATGTAACATCCAATTCCGGAGATCGGATCGGGACATCCCTAATTCAAATACAGCTGTCCAACTATTTCTATTAGAGTCGCAGCACTAAAACTGAACATTTGTTGAAGAGTGGTGATAAAGATTGTGTTATTCCTTTTAGAGAGTAAGAGTTTACAGCCATGATTTATGAAGATTAAAGATGAGTTTATGGAGGAAATGTAATTGTGTTTGAGCTTTGGCAGAAAGTTTTATTATGTGCAATGTCTTTGCATGAAGAAAAGGGATGACGCTCTATAAAATTCTGTGGCGAGAATATAAATTAATCTATTGTCGGGGCTTACATTTCCGCGAGCTGACATTTGCGGTAGTTGGAATGTTAATAATCATCTATTTAAAAAACTGAACTGAACCAAGGTGAGGCTACATGAAAGCAACTGAAGCCCTCTTCGTGGCAGTGACTTGTCTGCGGAAGAGGATGAGAGCTGTTGCGCCCTCCCACAATTCTGAAAGGCCAAGTAAACACAGACTGTTTTTGTCCTTCCATTTGTTTAACGTTCTTCTTCCTTGTTGTTATGAAAAAATAACCTTCGGAGGCTTTGAGTCATCAGCATGTGATTTCCAGTGCAGCAGCAGGGGTACAGTATGTACACAATTTGACTCCTCAAACAAGCACTATGCCTCTCTCTCAAGGTTACATTGGCGAGTATGTATACAGCTGGGGATTCTTTTTTATATCCGGGCACGCTTTAAAGAAATGTAGAGATCAGACGAGCATTTCAAGAACTAAGGCGCGCATAAATATTAGATTTGGCTGTACAGATCAATGTGACCTAGTAATACGATGACGTAATGACACTCATTTACTGCCTGAATTTGTTCAGCTTAAAGTTTGGTGGCTGAGACAATGTGACTCTTTGTGGCAATGAACAAACATACTCGCTTGCTAAATGTCTTCTCCAATACCAGCCTGCTTTTTGAAAAAAACTTTAGCATACCTGTTTCTGTTTCCTCACTTTGAAGATTTTCTTTCATCCTAACTTAAAAGAGAGGATAAAATCTACAGTTTAAAGGTGCAATATGTAAGAATTTTTGGTGAAAACATGAACAAAAAAAAACAACCAAAAGTATCAATAGAAAGTGAAGAAAACAGTTGAGATGTGATGACATCTGTGTGTTGTGTTGCATACTGTAGCTGTACTTACATTAGCATGCCAACCAGCTAGCCTCAGCCCGTCTTGGTCCAAAGCTCCTGTGCTAGAAATGTAAACGCCATCGCTTCTCGCTAACTGCGCAGCTAACTGAGCTGACTAGCTAATGGCAGCTACATTTATGTTACATACATTTTGTGCATTTTAGGGTCATGCTATGTGGGGTCGAGGTGAAGTCTGAACAAATGAGTCTTGAGTCTTTTGCGGAAGATGGGGAGCTACGGTTAGCAGTTAGCAGTATGTTGTGTGATATGCTGCCAACCTGTTTGTTCTGAATATTAATTTGACAGATGGTAAATTCTTACACATTTCACCTTTAAAAGTTACTTGCTGTAGTTGGTTCTGCATTTAGAGAGACATAAACAAAAGAAAGGGTTTAATAAAGCTGAGGCCTATCCTTGCAATTGTGATCAGATTGAATATACTTATATTCTGGAATAGTTTCGACCCCAAGGCAATTCAACAGAAATTGTTTTTATAACCTGGTGCACAAGAAAAATTCCATTTTCCTCAATGTTCTCAGCAAGGTAAAAGAACATCACGACAAAGAGATCAGGTTGTAAAAGTTTATTTAGGAGGGTTCTCACGCAGGATCAGATGCCAAAAACCATCGAGCACTCCCAAAACATATGGAGATGACTCAACTCATCCAAGAATGACTGAACCAGCCATGTGAAATAAACCAGAATCACTGGTGGAATTTGAAAAGGCATCAACTGATGTGAGAGGATCGTTGGAGATTTACAGACGTCATTCTGTGTCTTTATTTTGGAGCAAGACGCTTTAAATGTTTTCCTCTCAGACTGATGTCGCCGGTGAAAAAGTAAAGTGTGGATAAAACAAGTCTGGAGCTGATAAAGTGACTGAGCCAGTGGATTTAGGCTGGGTCAATACAACAAGAAGAAAGGGATGATTAACAACTGGCGACTCCCTGGGACACCACGGGATTTTAGAGCTGTGCAAAGTCTGGGAGATAGAAAATTAAGGTCACCTTTATTCATTTAAGTAAAATCTCTTCTACCAGTGTGGGAAAACAGCTCTTTTAAAGGTTATTCCAAGTATGACTGAGTGGCCAAGACGCTGATTAACCTTGTAATGTTTCCAGCTGTATAATGTATTGATTCATAACACCTTCCGTACCTCTCCCTTTCCCTCTTCTGTACTTTGTCCAACACCACGGATTCAAAGTGTCCTTTTGATGAAATATTCTTTTCATCTTCGGCAGCAGGTTGACACCAAGGATAAAATGGCACATTTCATCACATCATATTCAGGTTTTTTTTTTTTTTTGGACAGGTTTAAGTGCTGTGGCAGCAAGGACAACTGGCAGTTTGCATCACGCTCGCTGGAACACAAAATTAATAGAATCTGGCAGCATGATTACTGTATAACTCCTCTCACCTCCGATTCAATTCCCAAACAGGAGATAACAAGATAATGGATGGCAGCGTCTTCTGCTGGAGGTCTGGGGGCTGATGCAGGCTTTGTTTTCCATTCACGCAGCAGATATACAGCCGTCTTCGGGCCTTTTTTATTTCTGCTGTCAGACGTGAGAAAGAATGGCGTGAGATGAAAAAAGGGCAACTCACAGCGGGGGGGGGGGGGGGGGTAGTCTAACAGATGCAGATAAAAGAAAGAGATCTCTCACTGAAGTAATCTTTACCGTCTTATGTTGTGCGTGTGTTTTCCTGTTTTTTGACCGATGCAACAATCTGGCGTCAGTGTTTGGATTGCTCTCCAGTGGATGTTTGCGGATGCTGCTGGTGAGTGGCGATAGCGAGGTTTTTAGGTGGAGGAAGTAGGTCTTAGTAAAACAGACAACACTTTGGAGGCTCGTGTTGTTGCAGGCCCGGCTCTTGCCTCAATCTGCATAGGCAATGGGGTTAATTAGGAAACCCACTTTACTGATGTGTTTCAAAGGATGAAATTAAAAATTAACCGGCAGCCCTTTCACGCCAGCGGGAAACCACGGTGGATAAACAAGGAGTACACCCCGTCCTGGTTAGAAAGCTCTCACAGAAAGTATCCGCCCGCTCCTGTGACATGACGAGGAGCAGAAGTACCACAGCACAGATGTTGCGATCAAAGTGGATTGTGTTCTCCCTCTGATGCACACTCCTTAAAAAAGCCGCCACCCGAAAAAAACTTTGGTGAAGTTTTCTTTTTGATGGCAACGGAGGGTCTGATGTACATTAAAAGTAGTGAAGGTAATAAAGCACGATGTGTCCCTGTAAAGGAGTTTTAAGTTGATAATAAAACCTCCGCCGTTATGGAGGGCTGGTCTGGAGGATATTTTATGCCACAATCAAACGTGCTCTTCTGAAATACCTGGAAGATTTCCAAACAAGGGGCCTCTTCTCCCCGGTATGAAGTGTTTTGTCAGGGAGAGATAGCGAACAGATTCATCACTGCGGCTGATGAGGAGGGGAAAAGGCAAAGGAATGGGAGACGTTACGGGAGGAGATGCTTAGCGCCGATGCATTGAGATGTCGTTAGAGATGTCAGAGGGACGGTAAAGAACAGATTGGAGTATAGATTGCAGGAGGCAGGTACATCCTCTGACTTTCAAAAAGGCTTGCTTGATTTTATTGAGGGATATTATTGCAGTGTTAATCTACTAAACTCAGCCTGATTGCTGCTAATTGAAAGGTAATGGCATTATTGATTATGTTGACATCATCTAGAGGGCCTTATAATGGAAAGTGTGTTTCTGAATTCTAATCACTTTTGCGGGTGGGAGCTCGGGATTCTCTCGCTGAAAACGTGAATTACAGAAAAATACAAACAACCCTGACAAGATGAATAGAAGTTACACCTCGCAGCACATTTATGCACTAGGTCTAAGCGTTGAGATGATATAAGGGAGACGTATAATGCTTATTTTCAGTGTCATCTCTTTATATTGGGTTTCTACTAGAGTAAATTTGCTCATAAAACACGTCCCATTCTGTCCAGTGCTGCAGCTCTCTGAGATGCTATGTTTAGCTCCTGTCTCTTTAAGGCCTCGAAAACCCAGTCTGCTGTCATTGGTCAGCTCACACAGGCCTGAGCCAGCACTGTACACCGTGTCTCTGGTCGGCTCTGTCCTATGTTCAGCTTCCTATTTCCAAGTAGCCAAGCAAGGTGGAGTACATTTTAGTTTCTATGGGCCCGTCGGTGGAAAAAAGCTCCCTGAATACCTGAGGGCTGCTAAAATAACAATAATCAGATTCAAAACTTTTGATATTGGTTTTACTTTTAAATGCACACATTTTCCTTAATGTTTTATGTCTTATTTTATTGCATTGCTATGTCTCTGTAAAGCACATTGAATTGCCTTTTGTCTGAATGATGCTGTACAAATAAATTGCTTTAAATTACTGTACATACAGTACAATCCTTTGGCCTATTGTTAAAAAAAGAGTGCATCTTTAAGGTGTCTGTGTTACCCAGGATAGGCACTGAGCAGCTCTACTGAGGTAAAAAGTGCAGTTTCTTTTTCTGGCAACAGTGCAGAATGACTTATATGTCTGTGGGGAGTTGGCTGATCATTACCCATGACTCCACCATTACCTGGAGAGCTGCGGAGCCCTCTGGCTTTTCTTGTTAAGGATTTTTAGTAAGATGTTTTCCCTCCCGTCTGGCCTTTGCTCCGTATTTTGGAGGAAAAAAAAAACTCCACACCAACTGGAGTTTTGAGAGCTTCTGTCAGATATATTTTTCAGCCTCTCTGTGATGGAAGATGGTTCTTCCTGTAAGCCACTGTTACCATTACAGCAACAAATGTCAATACCCTTTGGTTTCAAGCTATGAAAAGAAAGAAAGCGCAAAGAACTGTTGCAGTAAATTGGCTGTGATATAGTTATACCCGGTGTGTGACGTACCCAACCTGTAATTGGAACGCACAACTTCTAAAACCAGACCTACATCATGACTAGCCAAACGAAACATGTAGCTATACAACACGACAACGCCACACAATTAAATGTGCAATAAGATATCTCCAGGATTCAACATTAACATAAGTATTCACAAAATTAACAAACATGATCAATAGAACGTGACGAAATGACAGTTTTAACTGAATGTCAGAGAGGTCTGTGCATTGTGTTACAGAGATGTCTACAAAACTTAGCATGCTAGCTAGCTTGGGCCCATCCTGTCTCATAATAGGCCTGCCATTTTGTACCTCAAGAGTGGATAGTCCCGCCGTGTAACAAATTAAATACAGTAACAAAATATCAAGAAAAAGGAAATACTGTACACCTATTATCCTTGTTAAAGAGAAAATACAAACGTATACCTGAATTTCTCTCTCTGACAAACAAAGACAAACTTCCGCCTGTGTTCAGCGGGAGGCTGCTGATCATTGTTAAGATGGGCCCTGTTACCTGCGGTGACTCTCCCCGTTATCCAAGGTCGCAGTCCAGGGCAACTCCACTCAGAAAGTAGGGCCACAAGCTGCAGAGCTAACTGCGCAAACGAGCTGACAGTTTCAAGTAGCTACACTAGAGAGAATGGTGGGCAGCAGCTGATGGTAACTCTGATAATATGGCGGCCCCTATTTGTTTATAGCAACCTTGTAGCTTGAAACTTGAAACCTGAAGTCTTCATCCTCTTCAGTGGCTGCAGAAGAATGCAGCAACACTGTTTTGCTATGAAGCTCCAGAAATATTTTGTGGACTGTAAAATCTCACCTGACTTTCCATGGCCATGAGGTCGAGTAGATAATGACTTAATTTTCATATTTGGGTGAATGTATCCTTTAATAAGACTGTATTTATACTGTATGTTACACATTTATTTCGGAATAAAAAAAAAAAATCTTCTCCACGTCACATCAATACCTAATTACATTGTATGTAAAATTGTATGTTCAGAAATATAAAATATAGTATATAGATACTTTAATAGAATATTAATTTGTCCGCTGCAAACGGCAAACATCTAGTGGCTGAGTAGGTCGGGCCACTAATGAGAGGGTCGGTGTTTCGATCCTCAGTTGTTGCAGCCAAGTGCACCTTGGGTAAGATACCGATCCTGGTGGCTGTTCCATCAGTGTGTAAGTGTGCATATGAGTGGTTATTGCTCCTGATGAGCAGGTGGTGGCTTACATGATAGCATCTGCCACCAGCGTGTGAATGTGTGTGTGACTGGGTCAATGCTGTGTTGTAAAGCGCTTTGAGTGGTCGATCAGACTAGAAAAGTGTTAAACA
Source organism: Diplodus puntazzo (assembly GCA_963678695.2). Lineage (NCBI taxonomy): Eukaryota > Metazoa > Chordata > Actinopteri > Spariformes > Sparidae > Diplodus > Diplodus puntazzo. Next base: position 11,323,705 of record OZ023165.1, on the reverse strand, counting down.
AATGCAGCCCATTAGCCATTCTTTCTCGAGAATGAGTCAGGCTTTGGGCATCTTCTTTTCATTTTTTGACCCTCTGTCATGTTGTTATTTTTGGGACCCCTTAACCACACCATCCACTGCCTCCTCCTCATCGGAGCACCTCTTCTGCTCGGCTAAGCCCAACTGTGGACCGCATTTTGGACTGGCATTCACCCTAATCTCCATATCTTTTATTTCTAGTATGAAGGTCCCTGTTGGCTTTATTCCAGTTTTTGTAATTTCTGACTGGTCACTGAGAGGATTCAATAAAGGTGATCATATGGACGGTCAAAGATCAAGGATCGACGCCTCTTTTAAAGCCAAGAGTCTACTTCTAAATTTCATTTTCATTTTCAAATGTTCTTGTTCCCATGTGATGGTTGTGGAAAAGGATATGACTCATTTTGCCTTTTAACCTTGGGCTCCTTTCCAACAAAAGAAAAAGACCCATGCTCTTGTCTTGAATCAATATTTGACTGGATTTTTCCTGTCAAATATTTCACGACAGAGGATTTTGGGAAGGAGTCGGCTTGATGAGGTTCTTCTGGAGCTAAATGCGTCCGGTTGAATAATTAAGGGCACACCCGTTTAGCTCTGGGTGCAGTTCACTCGAGACTTGTCCCCTCAATAATTCAGCTTGTTAAGCCTTTTATTAAAATCCCCATCAAATATTTATCTCACACTGGGACCTCTCACAACCTTCCTCTTCTTTATGATCACCAATATGGGCACTTACACATAACTGACAGCTATTATCTTCGTGGAACGTCAGGTGCATACAAGTCGATCGCGCAGGGTAATTATCTGTAACACCTCTCAACCAGAACGACTGCTTGGAAAAGATCAAATATGTACTTTGAGATGGGATTTACACTCATAATACTTGTCCCACTGAACGTGCCCACGCCCCAGACATCATTTGAATTATACAGCAATACATTAACTTAAATCAGGAGCAATATAGTAAAGAGTCATTTGACTTGTCAAAACGCTGGGAGAGTAAATGAGTCTGAGCACCGTGGTTTTTGGAGGGACTTGGCTGCAGAGCTGTGGAGCTGAGGCTCTGCAGAGGATTGTCTGTCACAGGGCAAACATTTCACTTACAGCAGATGCTCAGCGGAGCATTAGAGTTTGTGTGGCCTCTCCAGGGACACAGCCTAAATGGGATCGCTTGTACTCACAACGGTGTAGAGGACGGCCCCAATGGGCCACTTTGTTGGCTCTCAAAAGAAATCAGAGCATAAGGTAACTGCTGTGGTCACTTCAACACATACTGCCTGGATGTGAGCATGGTGGTATTTTTTGACCCACTTTTTTGAAACGAGCATTGCATGATTATTCACTAACAACAAAAAATGTCATGAATATTTTTCCACAACTTCACTGAAGTGACACCTCAGGGAAAATGTACCTTTGTATTCAATAATATTACAATACGTAACTTCATCTGATAGACTTTCTATCAAAACAAGACATGTTTGCAGAGAAACTGAAATGGAAACTGTTTTTTCACGTGTTTATGTACTGTAACGGGCTGAACACGTCACCTGCATGAACAGCGTGCGCTTGGCGAAATGAGGCAATGTTTCTCCTGTAAAGTTTTCTCCTGTAATCTAATCTCATTCACCGACTTCCCTATCACAGATGTAGTGGCAGCTACCTATTCACCTATTCTACCTACACACTGTTAGCTTGAATGAACTTGTGGATTTCTTTCGGTTCAAACATTTGGGATAATGTCAGTACACAGCTCAACAAAATATACAACAAAGGTTCAGTCATTTGTTAAGATTTTACTGTAAGATTTTACTGTAGAATTATTGTATGTTATACTTTTTAAATATACTACATTTAGTCAGGAAGTGGATACAACATAGTGAGTTGAAGTACAAGTGGAAAAGATTCTGTTCCAAATATAGGAAAACCGTCAAAAAAAACATTAATCTTAGTATTAGTTAATATTAATATGAGTATTTTTTTTTTAATATTTAGCTGCTTTTAACAAAAAACATTTCAAATAAAACCCAAAGAAGGTTACAGTCCAGGTTTCAGTCCACCTTGAGACTGACGGTATCTGACTTTCAGGGGAGTGGGCTCTTGGTGTAAGCCTGCCATTGGCATTTCAGTCTGCATTTGCCTCCATTTCTGTGATCTGTATGTTATGCTGCGTTTCATTGCAAGTTGGAGGTCAGTATTTCCAGTCAAAATGCATCGTGGTGTAAACATGGATGCCTGCAGCAAAAAGATGTTTGTATGGGAAGTCTGTGAATTTCACAAGCAGCTACAGCCACTGATTGAAGAGATTCATGCACTTAAAAGAGACAGGAGGAGTAGACTCCTGCTCATGCTCACCAAGACTTCTCTCAGGCTTAAATCAACTGAATCAAAGTTGTTGTGCACAAAGTTGTATATACTGTACGTGTCATTAAACAAACACTATATAAATTACAAAGTGATGAAAGATAAATGGTAATTGTTCCATATGTGCACCACCAAACTGCTACCCTATCATGGCTGTTTATGTCGGTGAAGTCAGGCTTGGTGGATCTTGCCTACTTTGAATCCTGACTTGGATTGCAGTTCCATTGCACTTTTCAGTGTCAGAGGTCCTTTTTTTCAGAGTGCAAAGGAACGCAGCATCACTCGTCAGTCGCTATCTGAAACAACAAGAAGAATCTTCAGGCCAGCTACACACTGAAAACTGGCGAGTCTTGACAAAGATTAAGGACCCACAGGACTGTGTCCTTAACATAGGTCACTATAGAAGGGACAAAGACTTGTCAGAGTATGCTAATGGAAATTTCCTCCTCTCTCTAAATAAGTGGTGATCTTGAAACAGCACTGTGACATTAACTATGATAACTGAGAGCTATGAACTATATGAACTATGAACTCTAACATTTTAAACTATTAACGATGTGTTACTGCTACATCTGACACGGGGCCAGAGAGTCTAACCACTGGGGTGGTAAGGGAATAACACAGCAGTAACAGGAAAGGGTGTAGGGACTGAGAAAGAGCATATCTGGTAAGACTAAACATCGTTATAGCCACAAGAGTTTATATATATATATATATATATATATATATATATATATATATATATATATATATATATATATATATGTGTGTGTGTGTAATATTACTATATAACAAAATAACAATCACCACATAAGCTGTGACACTGTGACTGTATATGCACTTTGCACTGTCATGTCTAAACAGAATACTCCCTGGCCTTCTTCAGCATCCTGCATTTTGCAAGCAGAATGCCAAAGGCATTTTCAACCACCCACCTTGCTCTGCAGTGGCAGTTGTTGTAGACCCGCTGCTCAGCAGCGAGATTGGCCCTGTTAAAAGGATTATGAATAGTGATGAGATTGCTTTTTTTCATATAATGCTGATGCATTAACAGTGTTCGACACAAATATGGCACACAGGGTAATGCTGCTCATTTATCTTCAATTTTCTTTTAAATCTCAAAATCTTTTGTGCTGGTGGAAGGAACTTCGACTGTTGACTGGGGCACAGACTCAGATGTGTTAACCATCTATTGCTACCACAAACAGCAGAGATCTTCCTGGATCTTTTTCCTTTGGCGGTCTTTGTGAGAATCCACAGCTTTGTACTTCAGAGCAGTCCGTATTCCTTTGCTGACTTCTCTGACCATAGGTCCGACCGTTGCTGATGACAGGATTTGAAGGGTGAAGACAAGCTGCTTTTTCTAACTGCCTCACTGTGTGTGTTGAGGTGTACTGTATCAGTGCACTAATCTGACGGAGCTAATCATCATCATCCTAGCAGACATTTGAAAGAGCTGGTGGTGTTTCTCTATATAGGTTTCTCACATAGGCAGAACAGGAGAAACATAGTCCCCACTGCCAATCAAGATTTAGGGGCCCATATCATCCACGATGGCACCGCTGTTAACTAAACAGTTAATTAAAAAATGTGACGCCATATTCATTGTCTACGGAATGCACATCCAAATGGTTTATACCTGAGTGTCCTGCAGGAATCACTCGGCAGGGAGTGTAAGTAATGAAGTGTCTTTGCTACGCAGACTAAGCAATAATGCTAATGCTAGTAATGTTCACTCGATAAAGTCACTAACCTAGAATCTTAACAAATGAATGACGTGCTGTACCAATCGGTCTAAGAAAGACGATTGGCGTCCGGTTACCATGGATCGACAGGACGTGAGTCGCAGCCATATTTCATGCAAGGTATCTATCATGAGGGCTAGGAATAAGATGAACAGGTTTAAATTCTCTGGCGAACACACTGTCAGACATGAACAATTAACCATAGCTGGAATTGGACTTTAATAAACTCAGCAAAACTGTTGCCTGTGCGAGCGTTGTATGAAGCTGCCACTTGAATAAGGAGCATACGCATGGAACCACAACAATGTTCACAGACATGCAAACCTTGCCAATCTTGCCAATCGATCGTAACGTCTGGATACAATGATCCAGACCATGACTATATGGAAAACCATACGAGTCAGAAAAATTTTATATTGTAGGCTTGACAGAAAAAAAGTAAACCAAACAGCTCTCTTACTAGATGAGCCCCACAAAGTCATCTGAAAATACATTACTCCCTGCGCTTCGTTATGAACACTGATGCACTGTTTTACATTAAAATGCACTCACTTCTGTGGCACTGTGTGGGTGCACTCACCATGTTGATTCCCAGCACTCAGTAACGTTGCTGTTTCTGAAGAAGGGAGAAAGAATACCTCCATTAGATATTTTCCACGCACGTCAATGACAGTGAAGCACACAGGACCGGCCTTGTCCAAAGAATGTTGATGCTAATGCACACTCGTATATGATGATCAGCTTTATTTCATTTATTTACGTTAGAGATGATGGCTGTAATGCAATGTTAACTTAACAATGGTAAATGTAACGTTATCGTTCAGTAATGGTTAACGAGTTGTAACCTACAGGAATCTTTATTGTAACTAGTGGCGAACTAATGTTTATGACAAAACCCACACACTGTAATGTTAACTTACACATGATAACTTCCATCCATCCATTTTCGTCCGCTTATCCGGGGCCGGGTCGCGGGGGTAGCTGCCTGAGCAGGGACACCCAGAGTTCCCTCTCCCCGGACACTGCCTCCAGCTCTTCCGGGAGGATCCCAAGGCGTTCCCAGGCCAGCTGGGCGACATAGTCACGCCAGCGTGTCCTGGGTCTTCCTCGGGGTCTCCTCCCGGCGGGACATGCCAGGAACACCTCCCGAGGGAGGCGTCCCGGGGGCATCCGAAACAGATGCCCGAGCCACCTCTGGACAGTGCCTCTGGACTGGCAGACCGGGGTGGTGGTCCCCCTATTCAAAAAGGGGGACCGGAGGGTGTGCTCCAACTATCGGGGGATCACACTCCTCAGCCTCCCTGGGAAAGTCTATTCCAGGGTACTGGAGAGGAGAATTCGGCCGATAGTCGAACCTCGGATTCAGGAGGAACAATGCGGTTTTCGTCCTGGCCGTGGAACACTGGACCAGCTTTTCACCCTCCGCAGGGTGCTCGAGGGTTCATGGGAGTTTGCCCAACCAGTCCACATGTGTTTTGTGGACTTGGAGAAGGCATTCGACCGTGTCCCTCGTGGCATTCTGTGGGGGGTGCTCCGGGAGTACGGGGTCGGAGGCCCTCTGTTAAGGGCTGTACGGTCCCTGTACGACCGGAGCAGGAGCTTGGTTCGCATCGCCGGCAGTAAGTCAGACCTGTTCCCAGTGCATGTTGGACTCCAGCAGGGCTGCCCTTTGTCACCGGTTCTGTTCATTATTTTTATGGACAGAATTTCTAGGCGCAGCCTCGGGCCGGAGGGGATCTGGTTCGGGAGCCACTGGATCTCATCTCTGCTTTTCGCGGATGATGTGGTCTTGTTGGCTCCTTCGAGCCAGGACCTCCAGCATGTCCTGGGGCGGTTTGCAGCCGAGTGTGAAGCGGCTGGGATGAGAATCAGCACCTCCAAATCCGAGGCCATGGTTCTCGACCGGAAAAAGGTGGCTTGCTCCCTCCAGGTGAGAGGAGAGTTCCTGCCTCAAGTGGAGGAGTTTAAGTATCTTGGGGTCTTATTCACGAGTGAGGGAAGGATGGAGCGTGAGATTGACAGGCGGATCGGTGCAGCGGCCGCAGTAATGCGGTCGTTGTATCGGTCTGTCGTGGTGAAGAGAGAGCTGAGCCGAAAGGCGAAGCTCTCGATTTACCAGTCAATCTACGTTCCGACCCTCACCTATGGCCATGAACTTTGGGTCATGACCGAAAGAATAAGGTCCCGGATACAGGCGGCCGAAATGAGTTTCCTCCGCAGGGTGGCAGGGCGCTCCCTTAGAGATAGGGTGAAGAGCTCTGT